>JAGIQG010000016.1:16678850-16691778 GCA_024679065.1 Sphyrna mokarran | reverse complement strand
TGGCCTTAGGGTGAGGGGGGCTATGTATAAGACGAATATTAGAGGGCATTTTTTCACACAAAGGGTAGTGGGGGTGTGGAATGCACTACCGAGTAAGGTGGTGGGAGCAGGCACGCTAGGGTTGTTTAAGGGTCTCTTGGACAGCCACATGAGCGGTCTGCAGATAGAGGGATATAGGAGGACTGTTTAAATACTTTATTTGTTTCCACAGGCTATTCGGTCCACCTTGTTGACCAACAAGGCGCATGCATTCGGCAGGTCGTGCGAGAGCTGCTCTTGGATGTTACTTCAGGAGTGGCCTAGTGCTTCATGTCGTTAGTGTATGCTTAAACTGGACCATCAGATGGGCAACATGACAGCTCAGAGACTATCGCTGTTGCTGTGCAGACACATGGATTTGGGCCTGTGTCTGCGGGAGTTTGCGCGTTCTCCCCGTGGTTGCGTGGGTTTTCTCCGGGTGCTCCGGTTTCCTCCCACATCCCAAAAATGTGCTCTTAGGCTGATTGGGTAACAAATTGTCCCTATATCGGTCTCTATATGTCATTAAGACGTTAGGACGGCGGCGCGGGCTCATTGGGCCGAAGGGCCTGTTTCCCGTGCTGTGTTGTTCTTTGTTCTTTGTTGTTCTTTGTTGAGATCAGGCAAAATCTGTAGGGAGAGAAAAATAAGAGTTAGTGTTCCATGCAATTGATCATTCATCAGAACTAGCTAAGGAAAAGAGTGCAGACAGTGAACAAAGATAGGCAGTTTATGACGGGGTGGAGTAAATGGAACCTCACCTTTCTGCACCCACTCTTCCCAACAAGTGTTCATCTCTCTGGACTGTTTACTCCTGTGCCAATTTGTGGGTGGCTAAATGTTAGAACATTACAGCGCAGTACAGGCCCTTCGGCCCTCGATGTTGCGCCGGCCAGTGGACCCTCTAACCTAAACTATTCCAATATCATCCATATGCCTATCCACCGACCATTTGAATGCCCCAAAGTAGGCGAGTCCACAACTGCTGCAGGCAGGGCATTCCACGCCCTCACCACCCTCTGTGTAAAGAACCTGCCTCTGACATCCGTCCTATAACTACCACCTCTTAATTTAAAGTTATGTCCCTCGTGTTGGTCATCACCATCCGAGGAAAAAGGCTCTCACTATCCACCCTATCCAGTCCTTTGATCATCTTATACGCCTCAATTAGGTCACCGCGTAACCTTCTTCTCTCTAATGAAAATAACCTCAGGTCCCTCAGCCTTTCCTCATAAGGCCTTCCCACCATACCAGGCAACATCCTGGTAAACCTCCTCTGCACCCTTTCCAATGCTTCCACATCTTTCTTATAATGCGGCGACCAGAACTGTACGCAATACTCCAAGTGCGGCCGCACCAGAGTTTTGTACAGTTGTAACATAACCTCACGGCTCCTAAATTCAATCCCTCTACCAATAAAAGCTAACACACCGTACACCTTCTTAACAACTTTATCAACCTGGGTGCCAACTTTCAAAGAGCTATGTACTTGTACCCCAAGATCCCTCTGCTCGACAACACTATTAAGGGTCCTTCCATTAGCCCTATATTTCATATGCCTGTTATTCCTACCAAAGTGAATCACCTCACACTTATCCGTATTGAATTCCATTTGCCACCTCACGGCCCAGCTCTGCAACCTATCTATGTCCCTCTGCAAACTGTAACATCCATCCTCGCTGTCTACAACTCCCCCCACTTTGGTATCATCAGCAAATTTACTAATCCAACCCTCTACACCCTCATCTAGGTCATTTATAAAAATGACAAACAGCAGTGGCCCTAAAACAGATCCTTGAGGTACACCACTTGTAACTGCACTCCAGGTTGAATATTTCCCATCAACCACCACCCTCTGTCTTCTATCAGCTAGCCAATTCCTAATCCAAACTGCTAAATCACCTTCAATCCCATGCATCTGCACTTTCTGCAGTAGCCTACCATGGGGAACCTTATCAAACGCTTTGCTAAAATCCATATACACTAATCAACTGCCTTACCCTTATCTACCTCTTTGGTCTCTTACCTCTTATCTACCTCTCCTCAATTCTCCAGCCTTTCGCACCCAGCCCCTGCTACCAACGAGAACGGAGAATTTGGTGCTCAGCCAAAGCTTCGTTCTCTGCAGCGGAACCAAAGAATCCCGACTTGAGAATTCAAGCCCAGGATCTGTCACCCACTCTTTCCTGTGTCATTGGTTGATTCCTCACCACCTACTCGCGTCCTTCTCCAGTCCCCTGTCAGAATATAAATGCATGGAGGCTTCAGATGGGCTGAGTGGCCCTCATGCCCCACTGGCATTTCCATTCCTGAGGGGAGGAGGGAAGAATGCTAACACAAGAGATGTCCCAAGGATCTCTATTTTACAGAGTGAGCCATTAAGAAGCAAAAAGATTTGTGAGTCTGACTACAACAACCACTGCAAGTCAGTGGACATGTGCAAAAGGTGATCAAAAAAGGACAAATGGAATGTTGCCTTTTAGCTGGACAACCATAATGATTATTATAATTTTTACCAATGATGACATGATCAACTTACTAGTATAAATAGAAAGCAAATGAGGATTGTGGGAGCTTGTGTGACCCAGAGCATTGCCTGAGTGTTGATGTAATAAGGTTTCTTTATTAAACATTTTCCTTTGATTTAGAAACATAAAAACATAAATAGAAAATAAAAGCAGGTGGAGACTGTTCAGCCCTTTGAGCCTGCTCTGCCATTCATTATAATCATGGCTGATCATCCAACTCAACAGATCCCTCCTTCTCCTACACACAAGATATAGGTCAGATATACAGAGCAGAGGTAGATACCATTCAATCCTGATAGGTACAAGGTGATGCTTTCTGGAAAAAACAAGGGACTATTTACACTAGGTAGCTCAGAGGAATGGATGAATCTTGGGTTACATATTCACGGGTTTACTTTGTGAAGTTAGTCATTTTATTGATTGCATCTGCAGTTTTCTCTCTGCCAGATGTACAATGAGGAAGTTCTGGCCTTGTGCATTCTGCAGTATCAGGAGTTTTAGACACTCATTAGGAAGTATACACTTGTCTAGTTTTTGTGGCTCTTGAACTGGTGAAGCTGTCAGCATTCCCTGATATTGCATGAGTGGAGAGGTCAGGGACTTTTGGAGTGCACACATGCAGTGAGTCATCGTAAGCTGCTCTGGATATTTTACTACTGTACTAAGTAACCTCAAAGTTAAAAGGAAAGTGACGGCACTGGCGAAAATTTGGAGAGCTTGCTCACTAATAACAAAGTATTTTCCTCATAATGTTTAATTCAGGGCTAGTGTTTCTACTTAATGACAAATTGAGGACACTAGCATTTCAACTATCATAAAGTCATCATAGAATCATTACAGCGCAGAAGGAGATCACTCAGCCCATCGATCCTGCACCCAATTCCACCCTGGCCCTATCCCCTCAGACACAAAGACATAGGAGCAGAATTAGGCCTCTCAGCCCATCAAGTCTGCTCTGCCTTTCAATCATGACTGATTCTTTTTTCCTCATTCCCATTATCCTGCCTTTTCCCCATAACTGCTAAACCCCTTATTAATCAAGAAGCCATGTATTTCTGTCTTAAAGACACTCAATGACCTGGCCTCCACAGCCTCCTACGACAGAGTTCTACAGATTCTACACTCACTGGCTGAAGAAATTCCTCCTCATCTCTGTTTTACAGGATCATCCCTTTAATCTGAGATTGTCCCTTTGGTTCTAGTCTTTCCTACTTGTGGAAACATTCTCTCCATGTGCATTCTATCCAGGCTTCACAGTATCCTATAAGTTTCAATAAGATCCCCCCTCAACCTTCTAAACTCTAACGGATACAGAACCAGAGTTCTTAACCATTCCTCATCCGACAAGCTCTCCATTCTGGAGGTCATTGTTCTGAACCTCCTCTGGATCCTTTCCAAGGACAGCACATCCTTCCTTAGATACAGGACCCAAAACTTCTCACAATACACCAGATGGGATCTGACCAGAGCCTTATACAGTCTCACAAGTACATCCCTGTTCTTATATTCTAGCCATCTCAACATGAATATTACATTGCATTTGCCTTCCTAACTGCCAACTGAACCTGCATATTAATCTTAAGAGAATCTTGTACAAGGACTCCTTTGTGTTTCTGATTTCCTAAGCATTTCCGCTTTTAGAAAATAGTCAATGCCTCAATTCATCCTTCCAAAGTACATAACCCTTCGACATTGTATTCCATCTGCCACTTCTTTGCCCACTCTCCTAATCTGTCCAAGTCCTTCTGCAGCCCTCCAGCTTTCTCAATAATACCAGTCCCTCTACATATTTTTGTATCATCTGCAAACTTAGCAACAGTGCCTTCAGTTCCTTCCTCCAAATTGTTAACCTATATTGTGAAAAGTCGTGGTGCCAGCACTGACCCCTCAGGCACGTTACCCATTACCAGCTGCCATCCTGAGAATGATCTCTTTATTTCCACTCTCTGCCTTTGCCAGTCAGCAAATCCTCTATCCAAGACAGGATCTTACCCTTAACACCATGGGCACCTATTTAACAGTGTCCTCTGCAGCACCTTGTCAAAGGCCTACTGGAAATCTAAATAAATCATGTCCTTTGATTCTCCTTTATCTAACTTCCTTGTTATTTCCTCAAAGAACTTTAACAAATTTGCCAGACATGACCTCCCCTTGTTGAAGCCATGCTGACTCAGTCCTATTTTATCGTGCATTTCCAAGTACTCTGCCATCTCATCTTTAATAATGGACTCTAAAATCTTGCCAATGACCAAAGTCAGGCTAACCGGTCTATCATTCCCCATCTGCTGCCTCCCTCCCTTAATAGCAGAGTTACATCAGCTATTTTCCAGTCCTCTGTGACCCTCCCTACCTCCAGTGATTCCTGAGAGGTCACCACTAATGCCTCCACAAAGTCCTCACCTATTTAAAACCCTGGGGTGTAGTCCATTTGGTCTAGGTGATTTATCCACCTTCAAATCTTTCAGTTTCTCCAGAACCTTTTTCTTAGTGATGGCTAATACACTCACCTCTGCTCCCTGATTCTCCTGGAGCTCTGATATCCCACTGGTGTCTTCCACTGTGAAGACTGATGCAAAATAAACTGTTCAGTTTCTCTGCCATTGCTTTGTTTCATAGAATCATAGAATCCTGCAGTGCAGGAAGTGGCCCTTTGGTCCATCAAGTCTGCACTGAACACAGTCCCAGTCAGGCTCTACCCCCATATCCCTATATATTATATCCACTAATCCCTCTAATTTACTCATTCCTGGACATTAAGGGGCAATTTCTTACTGTGGCCAATCAACCTAACCCACACATCTTTGGACTGTGGGAGAAAACCGGAGTACCCGGAGGAAACCCACGCAGACAAGAAGAGAATATGCAAACTCCACACAGACAGTGACCCGAGCTGATAATCGAACCCAGGACCTTGGAGCTGTGAAGCAGCAGTGCTAACCACTGTGCTATCGTGCCGCCAGTTTCCTATTATTACTTCTCCACCTCCATTTTCCAATGGCTATTTTTGCCTCTCTTGAATCACCGGAGGCAGGGAGGGTCCCACATAGGTACCAATGACACAGGTAGAACAGGAACAAAGGTATGAACAGTTCAGAGCTAAATTAGAAAGCAGAACCAAAAAGGTAATAATCTCTGGATTACTACCTGAGTCATGAGCTAATTGGCACAGGTTTAATAAGAGGGTGTGCTCACATGATGAACAGACACATTCCTATTGTGAAACAGCCCAGTCAGCTGTTAATCCAGAACGTTAGCTAAGTTTCTGAATTAATAGTCTACCAATAATATCACTAAACCATCGCTTCAGATCTCTCTTCTTCCTATGTTTGGTCCACATCTTAGAATCCCTACAGTGAAGAACAAGGCCATTCAGCCCATTGAGCCTGCACCAACAATACCAGTCTGGCCCTATCGCCGTATTCCACATGGACGATTCTACCAAAACATTTCTAAGGGTCAAATTCGCGTGAAAACTGCAGTAAATCCCGCTGGGTTTTTTTTTCAGAGGGATTTTCAAAATCAATCTCCCAAACTCCACGCGCTGCAGAGTGCGCTAATGTGATTTTCATTAAAAATCCCTAGGTGGGGCCTATTCTACTGGACAGGCCGGCAGTATAGCGCTGAGAGGGCTACCGTCACAGCGGAGACTGGGGATTGCACAGTGGGCTTGCACTGCTGACCTCCCGATTGCTGGCCAACTCTACTTGCAATCTTGCATCACCTGCTGTTCAACTCCCCACTCAAACGTGCCCAGGCCAGCCCCTTCAGGTACTCCCCGCCCAACTCCATCCCCTACAACCCCGATCACTCAATCCCCCCTCCCCATTGCTGGAAATCCAGCACTAGGATATGCACTCAGGCCCAGACACCTAGTGTGAAGCAGGCCCCACTAGAATCTCTTGGCCCACTATGCTAAAAAAATCAGCACAGCGGGATGGGAGAATCGCACATATTTAGAACATATAACTCTACAGTGCAGAAACAGGCCCTTTGGCCCATCGAGTCTGCACCGACCACAATCCCACCCAGGCCCTATCCTCATATCCCTACATATTTTACCACTAATCCCTCTAACCTACATATTCCAGGACACTAAGGGGCAATTTTAACATGGCCAATCAACCTAACCCACACATCTTTGGATTGTGGGAGGAAACCAGAGCACCCGGAGGAAACCACACAGACGCGAGGAGAATGTGCAAACTCCACACAGACAGTGACCCGAATCAAACCTAGGACCCTGGAGCTATGAAGCAGCTGTGCTAACCACTGTGCTACCGTGCCACCCGTGCTAATTCCCCCTGATATTAAGCGGCAATTTAGCCTGGGCAATCAACCTAACCCACATATCTTTGGACTGTGGGAGGAAACCAGAGCACCCGGAGGAAGCCCAAGGAAACACAAGAAGAATGTGCAGACTCCACACAGTGAAATTGAACCCAACTTCCTGGCGCTGTGAGGCAGCAGTGTTAACTACTGTGCCACCATTTCATTCCATTAAGCTGCTGATGTTCTAATTATGGTTATTCTTTACATTAGTAATCTGCTTTTGTCTAACCTGCACACTGTATCAAGCAGACTAACATCATCTTATGACACATCCGGCTCCTGCAAAATATCCTGATATTTATCAACTATAAGGCATACCCCCAAGACAGTCAACAAGACAAGGTGAAAGTCTATGAGAATCAATGTTCATGCCTTTGACAAGGCCTCCACATTAAAGAAATAGAACATAGAACATTACAGCACAGAACAGGCCCTTCGGCCTTCGATGTTGCGCCAACCAATATAAAAAGCAATGCCCCTCCAAACTAAACCATTCCCTTCTCTTCCATATACTTATCAACTAACCTCTTAAACGCCACCAAACGTGGCGCATCTACAACTGCTGCAGGCAGGGCATTCCCCTCCCGAACCACCCTTTGGGTAAAGAACCTACCTCTGATATCCGTCCTATAACTATCACCCCTTAATTTAAAGCTGTGTCCCCTCGTGCTTGCTTTTTCCATCCTAGGAAAAAGGCTATCACTATCCACCCTATCTATACCTCTAATCATCTTATATGTTTCGATTAGGTCCCCTCTTAGCCGCCTCCTTTCTAACGAATACAACCTCAAATCCCTCAGCCTCTCCTCATAAGACCTGCCCTCCATACCATGCAACATCCTGGTAAACCTCCTCTGTACCCTCTCCAATGCCTCCACATCTTTCTTATAATGTGGGGACCAGAACTGCACACAATACTCCAAGTGCGGCCGCACTAGATTTTTGTACAGTTGCAACATGACGTTGCGGCTCCGAAATTCAATCCTTCTACCAATAAAAGCCAAGACTCCATATGCCTTCCTAACAACCTTCTCGACCTGACTGCCTACTTTCAGGGATCTATGCACATACACACCAAGATCCCTCTGTTCATCTAGACTACTAAGAATCCTACCATTTGCCCTATACTCTACACATTTATTATTTCTGCCATAGTGCATGACCTCACACTTTTCCACATTAAACTCCATTTGCCACCTCTCGGCCCAGCTCTGCAACTTGTCTAAGTCCCGCTGCAAACTATAACAACCCCTCTTCACTATCTACCACTCCACTGACTTTAGTGTCATCTGCAAATTTACTAATCCATCCTTCAATACCCTCATCCAGATCATTTATAAAAATTTCAAACAGCAGGGGCCCCAAAACAGACCCCTGAGGTACACCACTTGTCACCGAACTCCACGATGAATATCTCCCATCAATCACCACCCTCTGTCTTCTATCTGCTAGCCAATTCCTAACCCAATTAGCTAAATCACCTCTATCCCATACATCTGCATTTTCTGCAGAAGTCTTCCATGGGCCACCTTATCAAACGCCTTACTAAAGTCCATATATACCACATCAACCGCCTTACACCCATCCACCTCCTTAGTCACTTTTTCAAAAAACTCAATGAGGTTAGTAAGGCACGACCTACCCTTCACAAAACCATGCTGACTATCTCCAATCAATTCATTTCTCTCTAAATAACTATAAATCCTATCCCTAATTATTCTCTCCAACACTTTGCCCACCACCGAAGTAAGACTCACTGGCCTATAATTCCCTGGAAGGTCTCTCTTCCCCTTCTTGAACAACGGGACCACATTCGCTATCCTCCAGTCCTCCGGAACCACACCCGTAACCAACGACGACCTGAGGATCAGAGCCAGAGGCTCTGCAATCTCCTCCCTTGCCTCCCAGAGAATCCTAGGGTAAATCCCGTCCGGCCCAGGGGACTTATCCAACTTCAAACCCTCGAGAATATCTAGCACATCCTCCCTATCGACTTCGATACCTTCCAGTTTGCTACCCTGTACCTCAGTGTTCTCCATAACTACATTTACATCACCCTGCGTGAATACCGAAGAGAAATATTTATTCAGTGACTCTCCAATCTCTTCAGGCTCCACGCACAACTTCCCACTGCTGTCTATGACTGGCCCTAATCTTGTCCTAAACAATCTTCTATTCTTAACATATCTAAAGAAAGCTTTAGGATTCTCCTTAATCCTATCAGCCAAAGTCTTCTCGTGTCCTCTCTTCGCTCTCCTCAATTCACTCTTTAGCTCCCTCCTGGCTAATCTATAGCTATCCATTGCACTAACTGAGCCTTCAAGCCTCATCCTGACATAAGCCTCCTTTTTCCTTTTAACCAGCAAATCAACTTTGTTCGTACACCAAGGTTCTCTTACTCGACCATTTCCTCCTTGCCTGACAGGGACATACTTATCAAGGACCTGCAGCAGCTGCTCCTTGAATAAGCTCCACATTCCAGATGTTCCCAGTCCCTGTAGCTTCCTAGTCCAATCTATGCACCCTAATTCTCTCCTGATGGCCTCATAGTTACCCTTCCCCCAGCTATAACTACTGCCCCCAGCTTCATGCCTATCCCTATCCATCACTAAGGTGAACGTAACCAAATTGTGGTCATTATCACCAAAATGTTCACTAACTTCCAAGCCTAACACCTGGTCTGGCTCATTGCCCAGCACCAAATCCAATGTAGCCTCACCTCTAGTTGGCCTATCTACACACTGAGTCAAAAAACTTCCTGCACACTTTGTACAAAAACTGACCCCTCTAACGAGCTAGAGCTATAGCTATTCCAATCAATATTAAAGTTAAAGTCCCCCATAACAATTACCCTATTACTTTCACTCCTGACCAAAATTGACTTTGCAATCCTTTCCTCTACCTCTCTAGAACTTTTAGGAGGTCTATAAAAGACTCCCAACAGGGTGACCTCTCCTTTCCTGTTTCTAATGGGAGATATTTTACTCGTGTTGTTAATATATCATTTCCAACAACATATATTGCATAAAAGTAAGCAAAATATTGCGGATGCTGGAATCTAAAATACATAGAATGTTGGAAAAAGTCTCAGCAAGTCAGGCAGCATCTATCAGAGACAGAGTTAACATTGTAAGTCATAGAACCTTTGTCAGAACTGAAAGGAGGGAGAATGTAGGTACTTGCACAAAAAAGGAGCAACTTTAAGAACAAAAGAGAGATGGCCTGGTGGGGATTACACTGAGGCAATATATACAGGGGATATTATAAAAAGTGGAGAGGGTGGGGGATGGGGGAGGTTGAAGATGGAGGAGAAGGTTCACAATCTAAAGTTGCTGCACTCCAATGTTGAGTCCCAAGGGTTGCAAGGTGTCCAGTCAGAAAATGAGGTACTGCTTCTTCATCTTGCACTGGGCTTCACTGGAACATTGCAGCAGGCCAACGACAGACATGTGGACATGAGAGCAAAGTGTTGAGTTAAAATGGCATGATAAAATTCAGCACGGCCACCACATCTCTCAACAATTTTTACAGATGCACCATAGAAAACATTTTTTTCTGGTTGTATCACAGCTTGGTATGTCTGCTGCTCTGCCCAAGACCGCAGGAAACTACCAAGGGTTGTGAACAAAGCCCAGTCCATCATTCAGGTAGCCTCCTATCCATTAACTGTCTGCACTTCCCGCTAATTCAGCACCTTAACACCCCGGACATTCACTCTTCCAACTTCTTCCATTGGGAAAAAAGATACAAAAGTTTGAGGTCACGTCCCAACTGACTCAACAGCTTCTTCCTTGCTGCCACTAGACTTTTGAATTGAACTACCTCATATTAAGTTGATCTTTCTCTACACCCTAGCTATGATTGTAATACTACATTCTGCATTCTCTCCTTTCCTTCTCCCCTATGTACTCTATAAGTAATATGCTTTGTCTGTATAATGCTCAAGAAACATAATTTCATTTATACGTGACAGTAACAAATCAAATCAAATCAAACTGTGGCATATATTGCTTTTGTTGATTACAGGAGCTTCTTTTGACCAGTTTATTCTGAACCATGTGTAACCAGGGAGTTCAGGTCTGTAGTCACATGGATCTTCCCTGTAGGGCAACCAATTCTTCACTCTTATTTTCTTGCCCAGATTTCTGTTCCTTCAATCACACCCTTTGAAACCCGCAGTGAAGGAATTCAGAAATGACTGGTTCCTTCAGAAAAAACCACAGCATTGCACAATAAGGAAATGGAATTAGATGTGGAAATGTCAAGGCAGGGTTCCTGCCAGATTGACTCACTGATCCTGTCTAAGTTTAGATCCACAAGATAGATTAGCTTGAAGATTGGGATAGTGAACCCTTCAGTCTGTTTGAACTTCCAGAATACAAACAATCGACATAGAGCGAGGCCATTCAGCCTATTGTGTCTGCACTGGTCGTCCAAATGAGCATCATAAATTCGTGCCATTCCCTGCCTTTTCCCGCTCCCCTGTTTTTATTCAAACAATTATCCAATTCTGCTTTGAATGTCTCAGATGAACCTGTCTCCATCACGCTTCCAGGCAGAACATTCCAGACCCAACCACTCGCTGTGTCTAAAAGATTTTCTCATATCAGATCTGCTTCTTTGCAAATCATTTTAAACCTGTCCCTGTTTGTTCTCAATCCTTTCATGAACAAGAAGAATTTCTCCCTGTCTATTCTGTCCAGCTCCCTCATGATTTTGAGCATCTCTATCAAATTTCCTCTCAGCCCTTTTCTTTCCAACCTCTCCAATTTATTCCCATTAGTGAAGTTTCTCATTCCTGGAACTACCAGAGCTATGGACTTGGGTTCAATTTCTGCCTCGGATCACTGTGTGTGTGGAGTCTGCACTTTCTCCCTATGTCTGCGTGGATTTCCTCCGGGTGCTCCAGTTTTCTAACACAGTCCGAAAGATGTGTTGGTTAGCTGCATTGTGACACTAATAAATAAACTAACTATTCCTGAATATACTGTTGTTTCTTAAACAATTCAATATCCTGGCCTCAACTCTACTTTTTAACAGTTATTCCAGCTGTTCCTGGTCTTTCATTTGATTGTCCCCTGGGTTAAGGTGATAATGGTGATCCTGAAACTATCAAACATTTGTTAAAATCCATTCAGTTCCTTAATGTCCTTTAGAGGAGGAAGTCTGCTGTTTTAGCTGGTCTGACCTACATGTGACTACAGATCCATTGTAATGTGGTTAACTCTGAATTCCCTCTGAAATGATCAAACAATCCAATCAGTTGTATTGAATTGCTACAGAAAATCAAATAAAAATAAAACTGGATAGTCATTGACTTCAGGAAGTGTAGTGGAGGATATGCCTTGTCTACATCAATGGGGATGAAGGGGAAATTGTTGAAAGCTTCAGGTTTTCAGATGTTCAAAGAATTCAGGGTAGTCCATTTAAGACAGACGTGAGGAGACGTTTCTTCACCCAAGGAGTGGTGAGCCTGTGGAATTCATTACCACAGGAGGTGCCTGTTGCCAAAACATTCAATGTATTCATGAAGCAGCTGGATACAGCACTTGGAGCAAATGGGATCAAAACTAGGGGAGAAACTAGGATTAGGCTATTGAGTTGGATGATCAACCATGATGGTAATGAGTGGCAGAGAGGGTTTGAAGGGTCAAATGGCCTCCTCCTGCTCCTACCTTCTCTGTCTACGTAAATTAGCAGTCAAGTAATACTTTTCGGGCATAAATGTTTCAAAAATGGTGATCAGAGTGTGCTGGTTGATGGAAGTAAGCGATGAAAAGAAGTCAGAAAGTAGCCTCAAAAATAAATATTTCATAAAGTATGAAACATTAGCAAGATATCAGATACAATTGAAGTTAACCAAAGTCAAAATTGAATGCCCAAAATGGCTTGCATAGTATCACTCTGATACTCTCCAGCATTCGAGGTAACATATTGGTTAGCACTTCTTCTCCCCTCCCCACTCCTTGTCCCCTTCCCTGCCCCCTCACTTCCTCCTCCCCCTTTCCCCACTCCGCCTGTCCCCCTTCCCGCCTTGCATTCCCCCCCCCTCC
>JAGIQG010000016.1:16301406-16678750 GCA_024679065.1 Sphyrna mokarran | reverse complement strand
GGGTTGTGTTTGGGGCTCACTCAAAACGGTCAGGATAATATTTGATTAAAAGACTAGCTTTTTAATGTTGCCATGAATAAGAACCAATGTTTGAATAGGATTGTTTTGTGGGTGTCGCTGGTTGGGGTCAGCAATTATTGAATTCACTGGCCATGCTAGATCGCTCAGGGGGATTAGCAGTGTAAATACGTGGGGTCACAGGATTGATGGGCCAAATTGCCGCCTTCTGCACTGTAGGGATTCTGTGATAAAACTCAGCAAGTCTGGCAGCATCAGTAGAGCGAGAAAGTGAGTTAATATTTGTAGTGGGAGAGATTAGAATCCGAGGGCACAACCTGAAGAGTGAAGGATGCTGCTTTAAAACTGAAATGAGGAGGAATTGCCTTAGGTAGTTGGTGGCGAATCTGTATAACTTATTGCCACAGAAGCCTATGGAGGCCAGGTCATTGAGTGTCTTTGAGACAGATAGGTTCTTGATCAATAAGGGGATCAAGGTTAACGGGGAGAAGACAGGAAGAAGGAGCACGAGAATCATGTCAGCCATGATTGAATGGCAGAGTGGACTGAAGTGGCCAAATTCTGTTTCTATATCTTATGGTTTCAAGTCCAATCTGACTCTTTGGAACTGAAGTAAGGTCGAAATGTCATGAGTTTTATGCTATTTGGAGCGGGTGGAAAGGATCATAATGGAGGAAAGAATTCATGGTCTGAGGTTGTTGAACCCAATGTTGAAACCAGAAGGGTGTAAAGTGCCAAATTGGAAAATGTTTCTCCAATTTGCGTGGGCATCAGTGGAACTTTCTAGAAGGCTGAGGACAAATATAGGTACTATAACAAGATGGTGAATTGGAATAGTAACCAAAGGGTTGAAGTTATGCTCAAGGACTTGAATGAAGGTGTCTGCAAAGCAATCACCCAGTCTGTGTTTAGTTCCTCCCAGCGTAGAGGAGGTCACACTGAACAGCAAATGCAGTGGACTCAATTGGGAGAAGAGCAATTGGAAGGGGTGCTTGGGGCCTTGGAGAGCGAGAAGGAAGGAGGTAAAGGTGCAGGCATTTCACAGGAAGGTGCTGTAGGTAGGTGTTGAAAGAGTGAGCGGAAGGAGTGGTCCCTGATGGTAACGGGCAAGATGTGTGGTGGTGGTATCATGGGGTTTGGTTGGCGCAGATGGTAGCGGGAGGCTGGTGGGGCAGAAGTGAAAACAAGTGGGGGATCTTATGGTTCTGGAAGGTAGGGGATGTGGCGAGGGCAGAGGGTCAGAGACGGTTGAAGACTGTTGTGGGGGAGTTCTCAGCTAAAGATAAGACTTGCGTTTTGCTCGCCTTTTTCCACAGCATAAAACCCATCATGTTTCCTGCTGTCCCCAGTTCCAGAGTCCATTTGGATTTAACATCAGTTTCTCTGTCCACAGATGCTGCCAGACCTGCGCAGTTTTTCCAGCATTTTCTGTTTTTTGTTTCTGGAATTGCCTAGCTTTATTTCATTCCTTTTCAAGTCCCTACCTTACAGGATGTCCTGTATCATGGAGCACTGATCAGTTTGCTCAGCCCCTTACAGATTTTGCTATCACCCACATCAGCAGCAAAAGTCTTGTCCATGCCTATTGGCAAAGAGGATAGACCAAAACTCCTTCAGCATTGACCCATAACCACTGAAATCTCACCACCCTGCCCCTGACCAACCAGATCTGTGAAGTGACTTCACCGAAAGGCTGTGACTATTTCCAGGATCAGTATCTGGGTAACACTTCCTCCCTGATACACCACAGTCTTAGCTCCTTGGGACTGCGGGTCACCATCTCTCAGTTGAGGTTTCTCGAGATACAGTAGGTGTCTGTAGGTGTGAGTTGTCTGAGATCTCAGTGCTCTCCACAAACTCTCACGCTGAAGTTACAGGGGGAGGCGACAGCCTTGTGGATTATTGCTAGACTATTAATCCAGAAACTCTGCCAATGTTCTGGAGACCCAGGCTTGAATCCCGTCATGGCAGATGGTGGAATTTGAATTCAATAAAAAAAAATCTGGAATTAAGAATCTACTGATGATGATGAAACCATTAGTGAACCAGAGATTTTTGCAGTAGTGTCCTTTAGGGAAGGAAATCTGCCATCCTTACCCTCTGTGACTCCAGAGCCCCCGCAATGTGGTTGACTTTCAACTGCCCTCGGGCAACTAGGGATGGGCAATAAATGCTGGCCAGTCAATTACACCTATATCTCGCAAATGAATAAAAAAAACCCAGTTCCACTACCACCCCTCGAGGTTTATGAATTCCAGAAGCTTTCATTTAAAATAACCTAAATATAAATTGAACTGCTTCCATTTAAGAAGCCTCTCCACACCAGGTTAAAGTCCGACAGGTTTATTTGGTGTCACGAGCTTTCAGATTGCTGCTCCTTCATCAGGTGGACTCACCTGATCATGTCCTCCTTATGTCCAACCCAGTCCAACACCAGCTTCTCCACATCATTGCCTCCATTTAATTTAAAATTGATGTTTAGATACTATCAAATTAAATATTTATCTGGTAATCTAACCGTCTTGCCACTTCTTCCTTTGACAGTGCTTTGCTATTTCCTTCCTATATCACCCACCTTGGCCTTGCATTCCAACCCCCAATCTCAGGATCCTATGGCACTCTGGGGCCCTCTCTTTCCCCGAATCTATCCCCCATTCTTCCCTCCCTCACCTCTGCCAATCTCCCACTCCACACTGGGCATATATATTGGTAAAATGGCTATTGCTCTTGTCCTGCAGGTTTGTGGAATCTCAGAGACATCCGGAGAATGACCCTGTGGTCCTGTGGCTGAATGGAGGCCCCGGCTGCAGTTCCTTGGATGGTCTTCTGAACGAGCATGGCCCTTTCTTGGTAAGTAGAGAGAGAATCCTCCACCAGCTCAGTGCGTGTGATTTGGGAATGGGTCAGTATTCCACTGAAGATTCTGAAGAATGACTGGGGTCAGTTCTTTTTCCAGTATGAGCCTGTATGTCCCATTAGAATTCCCTTGTGTATGTACTGAATAGAGGAAGGTTCAGCAGGAGAGTTACAAACAGCTAGTCTTCGTGTCGCAAGCCTGTGGGTGAACGGGGGTTTGTTTGTGGGCTTTGGCATTAGCCTTCTAATTGTAACCCTTCAGGTAACCAGACCAAGTCATGAAGTTCTCTTAAACAGCTGTTTTATTGCAAGCTTTATAGCTTGTTCCCTGAAAAGTCAGTGCTGGTAACTAGCCAGAATGCAGGATTCAGAAATACATGAGCAATTATCATTTCAAGTTTGATTACATGTAATTAGCGCGTGTATACCAATCAAGATATAGGAGTTACCTCTAGATTAATTGATTTACGGTTATGTCATATATTAAAACCAATCACAATCACGTTGAGCTTGCTTCATTATAATATCCATTAAGTACAAGACATTAATCTATCAGTGTTATAAGTTGTTGTTGCCCCAGCTTATGCATGTGTCTCTATATCACTCCCTTTTCCAGTTACAGATGTCTGATTTAATTAATTTTCTCAAACTAATAGCCTTGGTGCTTTTATAGGAAAAAATTCTTTTTTCATAGCAGTTTGTGATTTTTAAATTTGTGATTATTAACCATTTCATGGGATTGGGTTGGGGCAAGGGAAGGGGAAGGTATTAGATGGATGTTGGTGGGTAGGGGGATGAGGTCGGCTTCTGTATAGCTGAAGAAGGGGTGTGTTCTGTGAGGGGGGCAGTGGATGTTTACTGGGGTAAACATCAGCCATCATTCCTGGAAATGCTACTACACTGCACACTCACTCCCACTGACAGGCACTTTACGTTGACTTGTTAACTGGCTTGCTGTTTTACAGTTCTGAGTCCAAGTGTGCAAAAGTCCAAATTGGACAGCAAGATCCCACGATGGCATAAGTGATCGAATCCACTGTTAAGACTCTGGGGAATAAATATTGGCTGGGGAGAAATCCCTTGCTGTTTTTTGAAGCCATTGATTCTTTGATACCAAACTTAGGGGGCAAACCGGGTCTCCGTTTAACATCACCTTCTGACGGTGCAGCATTCTCACAGCCCCCTGCACTGGAAGTCAAGGCCTAGGCATTGTGGTCTTGTGTTGGGAGTGGATTCCCAACATTCTGATATCGGAGAGCCATCACTGACACATTAGTCTGAAGCTACAACTGTTACCAATAGAAAGTAACAAGAGGCAGACATCTGTTTTTCCCTATTATTTTAATAGTTTTCTCTCAGGCTGAGACTTTTCTGTTTAAAATAAGTTTTGCGCTGTTCCAGCCTGATGAGGAGTTGCAGTTCTAGAAAGTGCTGTTGCTCTGTTCTCTGACGCTGCTTAGGGTGGGGAGATGGGACCACCGACAGTTACTTCCATTGGCTTCTCTGTCTTCATTCTCGCACCATTAACAGTTCTGGGTTCTGAGAGATTTTATGATGGGGGGGGTGTTTCGGCAAGATGAGATTAATAGCTCTCATTGCTGTGATGCCCCAAATCCCATGCCTGCTGTTTGAAGTTACTTAGCTTTCCTGAATCAGGATTAATGCTGTGCTCAGGTTTCCTCCACAAGACGAGCCGATTAGGTGCGTTGACCATGCTAAATTCTCCCTCAGTGTACCCGAACAGGCGCTGGAGTGTAACGGCTAGGGGATTTTCACAATAACTTCATTGCAGTGTTAATGTAAGCCTACTTATAACACTAAAATGGTTACTCTGGGTTTTCTGGTGACGAAATTAGATATGGAGACGATGTCTCCTCTTGTACTAAAATCAAGTGATCATAGTTTTAGGATAAGCGGTTGCAGATTTAAAACAGCTGAAGAGAAATTACTTCTCCCAAAGGGTAATGAATCTGTAGATCCACTATTCCAGAAGGCAGTGGATGCCGTGGTGTTGAGTAATTTTATTCACCCGAGGAAGGAGCAGCGCTCTGAAAGCTCGTGACTCCAAATAAACCTGTTGGACTTTAACCTGGTGTTATGAGACCTCTTACTGTGCCCATCCCAGTTTAATGTAGGCATCTCCACATCGAGTAAATTTAAGGAAGAGGTGGCAGAGTTTTAATTAGTGAGGGGTTGAAATGTTATGGTGAATGGGCTGGAAAGCGGAATTGAGACTGAAATGAAATGAGCCATGATTGTGTTGAATGGTGGGACAGGCTGGAGGGGCTGAATGGCTTACTCCTGCTCTTAGTTCCATTTCTGTTATAATTGGATGGGAGTATCCCAGGATGGCAACTTCTGCTTTTTTTCTAAGAAACACAGAGGAGAAGAGTTATAGGACTGCTAATTGGTTTTAACAAAAAAAATTATTAATCGCGTAAAGTAGAATTACTAAATAAAACTCCTTTTCTCCCCCTTCATCTTAATACACAGATTTAAAGATTAGCATGGATTATAAAGATGTAATGGTTTTAGTAACACACAATCTCTTTCAGGCATACAAAATGACTGTGGTCAAATACACACACTCCACTCTGGGCCCAAGTTATCCTCAAAATCCCCCCCAGATAATGGCCACATGAGAGTTTCCAAAACTTTAAAATCCTTTCTGTCAATTGTGCTTTCCCTTAACAGTTTTCACTCCGAAATCCAGAGCAGGTTTTGCAAATGATTTTCTGAATCCAAGTTTCCACTCCACTTTAAACAGTGAATCCAGTCCAGGATTTTACCCAGGCAGTAAGGCAACGGGTGGTGGCAGATTAGACCTGCGACAGATCTGATGTTCCCAGAAGGAGGCACTGAGCCCAATCCCACAAATCTAAAAGGAAAACTTGGATACCAGAAATACTCAGTGGTTGGCTCAGTTGGCAGGACAGCTGATTAGTGATGCAGAGCGGCACCAGCAGCATGGGTTCAATTCCCAAACCAGCTAAAATTATCCATGAAGAATTTCCACCCTCCTCCCTTACCCCTCACCTGGAAGTATGGTGACCCTTGGATTAAATTATCACCAGTCCTTTTTTTGGGCCTTTGGGCCTCTGGGATTTTGACTTCCACATTTAGAATGTAACGGTGCAAGAAATTTTTAATATGTCAACTGGGGATTCGGCAATTACTAATCCATTTGAAAAAAATGGATCATTCTGCCAAAAATGTTTGGGAAGCACTATTCTATCCAACATTGCCCTCATTTCTAATACTTGAATGTTGCTGTTTATTTTACAGATCCAGCCAGATGGAAAGACACTCCATTATAATCCCTATGCCTGGAATTTGGTACGCGATTGTATTTTGCATTTCACACTTTTGTAGTACCCTTTGTCAATCAGTTATTTTATTTTTGTTTTTAACTCTTCCCTGTTCTGCCCACTAACATGAAGGCAAGTGTGTGCAATTTATCCTGAACATAGAATCATAGAACCCTACAGTGCAGAAAGAGGCCCTTCGGCCCATTGAATCTGCACTGACCACAATCCCACCCAGGCCCTACCCCCATATCCCTACACATTTTATCTGCTAATCCCTCTAACCTAAGCATCCTAGTACACTAAGGGGCAATTTTTAGCATGGCCAATCAACTAACCCACGCATCTTTGGACTGTGGGAGGACACTGGAGCACTCAGAAAACCCATGCAAACATGAGGAGAATGTGCAAACTCCACACAGTGAACCAAGCCGGGAATCGAACCCAGGTCCCTGGAGCTGTGAAGCAGCAGTGCTAACCACTGTGCTACTGTGCCACCCATGGTAACTTACCCCAAGACCCAGTTTCATTTTTGGACCATGTCCACATCCCTACCTTGGTTAATATATTCTTGCTGTGAGGTCCTATGTCTCAATCTGAAGACAGTATTCGTGACAGAATCTGTACAGATGAAACATAACTACCCTCTTTTAGTATCCAAACCTCTAGAGAAAAAGGCCAACATTGTTGGTGTTTTTTTTGGCAGTTGCCCACTCTTTCAAGAATTTATGAATTTGGATTTTGAAAATGCTTTCCCTGTCAGCCTAGTGTGTCACTGCCCCCATTTATCTATCTTGGATCTAAAGTGGATAATCCCGTGCTTGTTCACTTACTTTCATCTATCCACTCAAACTATCTGAATTTATCTCAGTTGAAGTTGAGAGAAAATATTTTAAGTGGGGCATTTGAAATATGTCTTGTGTCCTGTACCGCTCTATATAAATAGATTTTGAGGGTTTGCCCACAAATTTAAAATAGGGATCATGAGCCTTGGGAGTCCCTGGGAAATGTGTAAATAGATGATGATACTTGTTTTTATCCTACAGGTGCTTTGATCCATCTTGTTGTCTAACAAGGGGCATACACGCGATGGGTCGTGAGAGGGCTGCTCTTGGATTTTTTTCGAGAGTATCCTAGTGCTACACGTCGTTAGTGTACGCTTGACCTGGACCATTTGATGGGCGACACAACAGCTCAGTGACTATTGCTGTGCTGTCCAGATACATGGATTTGTGCCTGTGTCTGTGAAAGTTTGCAAATTCTCCCCGTGCTTGCGTGGGTTTTCTCCGGGTGCTCCGGTTTCCTCCCACATCCCAAAGATGTGCTCTTAGGCTAATTGGCAAAACAAATTCTCCCTAAATTGTCTCAAATTTGGTTTTTAACCCATAGATCTATAAACATGCACAGGGATCACGGGTAGAGGTGAGAACATTGGAGTGGCGGCACGGGCTCATTGGGCCGAAGGGCCTGTTTCCCGTGCTGTTTTGTTCTTTGTTCTAATTGCCTATCCTTTCAGCTGACTGTCACTAATCATGTTCCCATCACAGATTGCAAACGTGCTGTACCTTGAGTCTCCTGCAGGGGTTGGATTTTCTTATGCCAGTGACAAGCAGTATAAGACCAATGATAGTGCGGTAAGACTGTGGGTGAGAGCATGTGTGTGGGGTGAGTGGGGGACTGGTGCATATGTCTCTGTGGAGGTGGGTGCGTGTGAGGTTGGATATGTGGGTGTTGGGGTGGTGAATGGGTAAGGGAGAAAGGATGGTGGCATGTTGGTGGGGCACGTGGTGGAGTTTGGGGGGATGTGTGTGGGTGGGAGGGTTTGGAGGGTGTTGGTAGCGACTGGCATAGGTTGGGGGGGAGTTGGCGGAGGCGGGCCCGGACCAGAGGGTTGGGGGGGTGGTTGGTGGAAGCGGGCCCGGACAGGCAGGGGTTCAGGATGGGTGGGGGGCTGGCAGGGGTGAGGTTTGATGGGGCTCAGACAGGGAGATTTGTTGGGGATGGGCATGGGTGGGGTCGGGTGCAGGGCTGAGCGGGGGGTGGGGGGGTGCGGTATTGCACTTATGTGCACAGATTCTCTGCAGTCCCTCTGTGGTACCTCCAGTCACAGAAGGCCTGATGCCTGGCAGTGGACTCAGTGCTCCCTTTCCAAGGTCCCCAGCCCCAACTATAGATGGGGTCGAGGGTCTGACAGTGGGATCTAATGATCCATCCTCTAGTCATAATGTGTTCAAAGATACTTATCACCTGTCTTTTATTAATCTTAATAAAGTAATTGCCAAGACATTGGGTTTGGTGGGGACGGGCTGGACGAGTGATGAATGGCTGTTTCCTGTGTGTATTCAGTCAAGGTATGAGGGTGTATAACAGCTAACTGGAAGGACACAGATGGTGAATCCTGATGGAACAGACCAGGTTTAACACTTGTCACTCATTACTCATGCGTATCTATTGAAAAGTTCTCTCTCAAACTCTCTCTTCATCTCCCCCTTCAGGTTTCATTCAATAACTACCTGGCCCTGAAAGAGTTCTTCCGCCTGTTTCAAGAATACAGGAAGAATGAATTCTACATCACGGGAGAGAGTTATGGAGGAATTTACGTGCCAACGTTGGCAGAGCGGGTCATGCTGGATCCTGACATCAATTTTAAGGTGGGAATCAAGGAATGAAAAATTGCGTAGATAATGCCAGAAATACTTCAGTCGGTAAGGCAGCATCTAGAGAGAGAAACGAGAGCTAGTGTCACACCTTGTGTTTCCATAAATGGTTCCTGAACAGCGTGGCCTGTTTATATTCGGTTTCTAACATCCAGGCCTGAATGTTGGTGGGGAACATGTGACCCCTGACTTCGACTGCCCGCAGCCAATTTGAACTCAGATGGCATAAGGCTGGAATTCTGCCCCTGATTGGGGAGGAAGTACATCCTTTGAACCATTGGCCAATGCTATCAGCGCCGTCATCCCCATAGCAACCATTCTGCAGTCGTCAGAAGGGGAACAGTGCTGAGCTGCCTGGGCCTAAGGCTAGGTTCTGTTTTATTTACATTGAGGGAAACCCACAATGTTTTGCCATTATTGTTTCATGTGTTTTTCTTTGCAGTGATTTTTCTTAAGTTCTATTTATGGAGATAGGAGCTTAGTTGTAATGGCATTGAACCAGCAAACCAAGTGTTGAGGTCAAATCCCACCAGGGCAAATTATCAAAATGAATTTGTCCGGTGGCACCAGAGATCAATTGGATCATAAAATAATCACTTCCCTGAAGGAAATCGGCAAACCTTACCTGGTCTGCTTTATGTTTGACTCCAGCTCCACGTTACGAGATGACTTCTTAATGCCTGTCTGTTTGGAGTTTGCACGTTCTATCTGTATGCATTTTCCCTGGGTGCTCCAGTTTCTTCCCACAATCCAAAGATATGCAGGTTAGGTGGATTGGCCCTGCTATATTGACCCTTATTGTGGGAATTAGCAGGGTAAATATGTGGGGTTACAGGGATATGGCCTGGATGGGATTGTTGTCAGTGCAGATTCAATGGACCAAATGGGCTCCTTCTGCACTCTAGGGATTTATGATTCTGTTCTAAAAGGTAACTGGGGATAGGAAATAAATGCTGCCCTCTCAATGTAACCTCTACCCCAAAGATGGATACGAAAACAAATTCTCCAATTCGTTCCCATACCGTTTCTTGTCCTCCAGTAAAGGGGTCCTGCGCTGACCACTCTGGATGTTTCCCAAACCCTCTTCCCTATTCCAGTAACCTTGGTGCTGTCCTGGCTAACTCAATAAGAAGTCTCACAACACCAGGTTAAAGTCCAACAGGTCTATTTGGTAGCAAAAGCCACTAACGTTTGGAGCACTGCTGTTTCGTCAGGTGAGTGGGATTCTGCACACAAACAGAGCAGATAAAGACACAAACTCAATTTACAGAATAATGATAGGAATGTGAGTCTTTACAGCTAATCAAGTCTTAGAGGTACAGACAAACTGAGTGGAGAGAGCATTAAGCACAGGTTAAAGAGATGTATATTGTTTCCGACAGGATAGTTAGTGAGATTTTGTAAGTCCAGGCAAGCCGTGTGGGTTACAGATAGTGTGACATGAACCCAAGATCCCGGTTGAGGCCATCCTCGTGTGCGGAACTTGGCTATCAGTCTCTGCTCAGCGACTCTGCGCTGTCATGTGTCATGAAGGCTGTCTTGGAGAACGTTTACCCGAAGATCAGAGGCTGAATGCCCGTGATCGCTGAAGTGTTCGCCAACAGGAAGAGAATAGTCTTGCCTGCTGATTGTTGAGCAACGTTCGTTCATCTGTTGTCGTAGCATCTGCATGGTCCCCAGTGTACCACGGCTCGGGACATCCTTTCCTGCAACGTATCAGGTAGACAATATTGGCTGAGTTGCAAGAGTATGTACTTTTTATCTGGTGGATGGTGTTCTCACGTGAGCTCAGTCTCAACATTGCGCCTATTCAGAGTGGAATCAGGAAGCACTTATTCACCAGGAGGGCAACGGGAATTTGGAACTTCTCCACCAAAAAGCTGTGGGTCTTGAACATTCAAATCTGAGAAATATTTTCGTCAGCTAAGGATTATAGGTATGTGGATAGATTGGTATCTCATTGGCAGCATAATGATTAACACTACTGCCTCACGGCATCAGGGACCCAGGTTCAGTTCCTGGCTGGGGTACCTGTCTGTGAGGAGTCTGCATGTTCTCCCCTTATCTGCATGAGTTTCCTCTGGGTACTCCAGTTTCCTCCCACAGTCCCAAAGATGTGCTAATTAGCATGTGCCATGCTAATTTCTCCCTCTGTGTCTGAACAGACACCAGAGTTTGGCAACTAGGGTTTTTTCACAGTAACTTCATTGCAGTGTTAGTGTAAACCTACTTGTAACACTAATAAATAAACATTAAAAATGAATGGGGGAACAGTCTATCCTTGTGTCTGTGTTCCATAATAATAATGTTGTTGCTCTTTCAGGGAATGGCAGTCGGAAATGGTTTATCCAGCAAGGAATACAACGATAACTCTTTGGTTTACTTTGCTTATTACCATGGACTACTGAGGTCTACGTAAGTCACAATTCATTGGCTTGAATCTTGACCTTGAGGCGCATTGTGTCTGGGTGGCGGCGAGGGGGTGGGGAGATGTGGAGGGGGCTGTTGTAAGGTCAGACCACCCTGGCAGAGCAGCTTTTCCAGAGCCCTTGCTGTAAGGTTGTGTTGCCAAATGTAGAGATCTACAGCAATATTCCCAAGCTTTTGTGGACCACATTTTATACATTTTAAATGTGATTTTTTACATTGACTCTGGCTGACAGATGTCAAACCTATATACATGGATATTCAATCACAGCTATTTCCAATTGTTTAGGGCACTCTCTCATATGTTGCACTGACCACGGCATGCTTACTTGCAGTAGGCTGACTAGTGGAAACAGATCATGCCTTCCTAATGAGAAGGCTGATTATGTAATGGTGGCACAGTGGTTAACACTGCTGTCTCTCAGTGCCAGGGACCCGGGTTCAATTCCGGCCTTGGGTGACTGTCTGTGTGGAGTTTGCACATTCTCACCATGTCTGCGTGAGTTTCCTCTAGATGCTCTGGTTTCCTCCCAAAGGATATAGAACACTACAGTACAAACAGGCCCTTCGGCCCACAAGTTGCGCCGATCATATCCATACCTGCCAGGCCATCGAACTATTCCATTAAGTCCCATGTTCTCATCCAGAAATTTTTTAAAAGACCCCAGAGAGTTTGCCTCTACTGCCACCAACAGCAGCCGATTCCACACATTCACCGCCCTCTGAGTGAAAAACTTACCCCTAACATCATCTCTGCACCTTAAACCTGTGTCCTCTCGTAGTGATCATTTCAGCCCTGGGAAATAGTCTCCGAGAATCCATCCTATCTATTCCTCTCAACATTTTATAGACCTCTATCAGGTTGCCTCTCAACCTTTGTCTCTCCAAGGAGAAGAGACCTAGCTCCCTCAACCTATCTTCATAAGGCATGCCTCCCAATCTTGTGTTGTGAGACTTCTTACTGACTCTACACTATAGCATTAGTTGCAATGTTTTTTTCTGTCCGTTACAATCCCGAGCTTCCAAATATTATTTTAAATGTAGAATTGCTTTCGATTTTGTTTCTATCCAGTTTGCACTCAAAGGCAGCCTGATTGACAGGCTGGAGACCTCATGGGATGGAGGCTTACTGTGTGAGACTGTCGAGCATCTAGTTTTATTGAGGGTAAAAATGGAAAATATTCAGGAGCTCTGATCTCGTGTCACTCATGGAGAGAAGCACAGAGTTCATGTTTCAGATTGTGGACATTTTTGACAGAATTGGAAAGGCTGGGATTCTGCCACATTCTGTTCTCTCAGGTCCTGACTTAACAATATCATTGAACTAACTGACAAGGGTGTTACTGCTGCTGTTATTTAGTGAACAAACCTTAGGGGCTGAGAAACTGAACTCCTACCTTTCCTGCATCCTGATCTCACCACCAAACATCGAGCCATTGTTTTCCTGGTTGTCACTGACTTTTCACTGTCTTCCAACCTCATAATCAAGGCAGCTATCTTTTAATGTGGAACATTCCCTATTCCAGTCAGACCTCGGGATCCCACACATACCTTGTTTTCCGGCACGCTAAAGGCTTTGTTGGCTGAGTGGCCAGATCTTGCCCCTGGACTGAGAAATTTCACTAACCTGCTTCCAATTCCACCCTTCCTTGCTTTCACCTGGACCATTCCTCCCTCCCTCCCTTTCCCTGAATTCTCCATTTCTGAAGAGGGTCCATTGTGCCAATTTGCAATGTAAACCCAATGATACAGCTGCCTCAAATATATTTCCTCTTGGAAGGAAACTCTTCCATTTTTTTCAATTGCTTTATCCCCCCCACATCCATTTGGATAGTGCAATTTTCCACGTTCTGTACTTTTCCTTCAGCCAAGGATTCTCTCCCCCTTTCCCCCAACACTGTTGATCATGGGGTCTTTCATGATGTCCCTTCTGTTTCATGTCCTTTTGCCCCTTCACATGCCTCCCAGATGAGCCATAATATAGTTCCTCTTTTAAACTCCCGAGTGAATGAATCATCCTCCATTACTTCCATCACCTTCTCTCTCCTTGTTAGTTCAAAGGGACCATTCTCTCCACGCCCCGGTCCACTCTGCAGTGTGTGCCCCCCCCCCCCTCCTTTTTCTTTTGCAGCACTAAACACACTTACAGGTGAAACAGCCATTAGTTTATCAAATTGTATTTGCCACTTGTGATGTGGTCTCCTCTACATTAGAACGATCAGATACTGGTTGGATGACCACATTGTGAAACACGTCCATTCAGTCTAAAGCAGCACTCATGATGTGACATGAGTAGAGAATTGGTTACCTAACAGTAAGCAGAGAGCAGGGATAAATGGGTTACTGTTGGGTTGATTAGATGCAATAAGATGTTTCAATTTCACTTTAATTCTCCATTCTGACCTTTCCGTTCTTTGCCTGCTGGAGTGTTTGAGTGAATCATACAATCCCCACAATGCAGAAGAGGCCATTTAGCCTATCAAATCAGCACCAACTCTCTGACAGTGTGTCTTAACCAGGCTTTTTTTCCCCCGCCCTATCTTTATAAACCACACTCATTTATCATGGCTAATCCATCTAACAACACCTTTGGCAATTTAGCGTGGCTAATCCACCTAACCTGCACATCTTAATTTAGAATCCTGAGGAGGAAATGTAACACCTGGAAGAAAACCCATACAGATACGGATAGAAGTGCAACTCACCAGGGTAAACTAAGTCCCGGGCACTATGAGGCACCTGTGCCATAAGCTCACACACAAATATTCGAGAATAGCATCTCATCTTTAACCAGGCACTTTACCAGCCTTCTAGAATCAACATAGAATCCAACAATTTTAGTACCTTGGCACCACGTTGCCCTCCATTTTTCTTCCAATTGTTATTAGAACAAAGAACAAAACACATTCCCTCGAAAGTAGGCAAGTCAAGTGGATAAAGTTGTTAAGAAGGCATACGGAGTCTTAGCTTTTATTGGTAGGGGGATTGAATTTAGGAGCCGCAACATCATGTTGCAACTGTACAAAACTCTAGTGCGGCCGCACTTGGAGTATTGTGTGCAGTTCTGGTCCCCACATTATAAGAAAGATGTGGAGGCATTGGAGAGGGTACAGAGGATGTTTACCAGGATGTTGCCTGGTATGGAGGGCAGGTCCCATGAAGAGAGGTTGAAGGATTTTAGGTTGTTTTCGTTAGAAAGGAGGCGGCTAAGAGGGGATCTTATTGAAGCATATAAGATGATTAGAGGTTTAGATAGGGTGGACAGTGATAGCCTTTTCCTAGGATGGAGAAAGCTAGCACGAGGGGACACAGCTTTAAATTAAGGGGTATAGTTATAGGAAGGATATCAGAGGTAGGTTCTTTACTCAAAGAGGGATTAGGGAGTGGAATGCCCTGCCTGCAGCTGTTGTAGATGCGCCAAGTTTGGTGGCGTTTAAGAGGTTAGTTGATAAGTATATGGAAGAGAACGGAATGGTTTAGTTTGGAGGGGCATTGCTTTTTATTTTGGTCGGCACAACATCGAAGGCCGAAGGGCCTGTTCTGTGCTGTATTGTTCTATGTTCTATGTAGTATGGGAAACAGGTCCTTCAGCCCAATGAGCCCGCGCTGCCACCCCAGTGTTCCCACCTCTACCCGTGATCCCTGTCCATGTTTATAGATCTGTGGATTAAAAACCAAATTTGAGACAATTTAGGGAAAATTTGTTTTGCCAATTAGCCTAAGAGCACATCTTTGGGATGTGGGAGGAAACCGGAGCGCCCGGAGAAAACCCACACAAGCACAGGGAGAATGCGTAAACTCCCACAGACACAGGCTTAAATCCACATATCTGCACAGCACAGCGATAATCACTGACCTGTCATGTTGCCCATCAAATGGGCCAGGTCAAGCGTACACTAACGACGTGAAGCAGTAGGATACTTTCGAAAAAGATCCAAGAGCAGCCCTCTCACGACCCATCGCGTGTATGCCCCTTGTTGGATAACAAGGTGGACCAAAGCACCTGTAGGATAAAAACAAGTACATCAATATCATCATCTATTTACACACTTCCCAGGGACTCCCAAGGCTCATGATCCCTATTTTAAATCAGTTTGCTATACCCCTCCATTCCCATTCTGTTCATGTGCCCATCTAAGTATTTCTTAAATAACTCCAGAGTGCCTGCCTCCACCACTTTACTTGGCAGCGCATTCCATACCCCACCACCCTCTGTGTGAAAAAACTCCCTCCAGCATCCAAATTATACCTTACCCCCCCTCACCCTAAGCCCGTGACCCCTCGTGCTATTTGAGTCCATCCTAGGAAAAAGCTTAACCCTGTTTACTCTATCTATTACCCCTCATAATCTTGTACACCTCTATTAGATCTCCTCTAAGTCTACGTCCTTCTAAGGAAAACAGTCCCAATTTGCCTAACCTCTCCTCGTAACTCAGACCTTCCATACCAGGCAGCATCCTGGTAAACCTCCTCTGCACTCTCTCCAGAGTCTCCACGTCCTTCCAGTAGTAAGGCGACCAGAACTGGACACGGTATTCCAAATTATTCTTTCACTTTTGTTTCTCTTTTTCAATTCCTTTCCTTTTGGATGGCAGCTATCCTGCTACTCACACCTCTTCTGGACCTGCCTTTTGTTTCTTAAGTTGTCCCATTACTACTCCCTTTACCTCGCCCCATCTCAGGCCTTCCCTTTTGTTCATCTTCCCTTTCGCTTGTTCGAGACTGGCGTTTTTAGCTTCTTACAGCACTGATGGAGGGTTACAGTCCTGGAATAACACTGTCCCCCTCTCTGCAGAGCTGCTGAGTATTTCTGGCCTTATTACACTATCTGCAATTGTTTTTTTTTCAGACTGTGGTCTGATCTCCAGAAGTTTTGTTGTTCCAAAGGAGAATGTAACTTCCACGACAATGGAGATGAGAACTGTCAGATGAGTGTGAGTATTGCCTGGTAGGGTCACTCAAATTAAAATTGTTTTGGGTCATTTTGATCCCTGCCTTTGCCTCTGTTTTGTGCATTTCATTGAATAATAAAACACAGGAAGTAGAGCTGGAGAGGCTACATTGTCCTTTGGCACTCAATAAGATCATGATTAATCTTTTATGTCAACTTCACGTTGCTGCCATTTCCCATACCCTTCGATTCCCAGAAGTCTGTTTACATCTAATGTATACTCAAACACACAATCCACAGTTCTTCTCTTTTTATATAACAAAAATTTATGCAGCAATACAGTGGTTAGTGCTGCTGCCTCACAGCACTAGAAACCTGGGTTCCCGGCTTGAGTGACTGTGCAGACTCTGCACGTTCGCCCTGTGTCTGTGTAGGTTTCCTCCCATAGCCCAAAAGATGTACGGGTTAGGTGCATTGGCCATGCTAAATTCTCCTTCAGTGTACTCAAACTGGTGCCTGAGTGTAACAACTGGGGATTGTCACAGGAACTTCATTGCAGTGTTGATGTGAGCCTACTTGTGACACTAATAAACTTCTAATTCTGGAAACAAAAATACAATGTAGACCACTTAAATAACACATCTTTATATGATCCAAAAAAAAAGCTTTTTAAAAAAAAAAGGTTGTTGACAGTCACCTGAGGCCAGAATTGACCCTGATCCCTGATGGTGTGGCAGCACTGCTAACCACTGTGCTGTGTTTCTTGCATTTTACACTTGCATCCCTTTTTATCAGCAAGTCCTATTGGAAGTAAATGTCTTGGCCGAAGGTAAGTTTTGTACTGTAGTCCCGTTTCTATCCTTTTTTTGCATTTGTATGCTAGAATGCAGCATCTGAGGTGAGAGAGAAAATAGATTAAATGTTTCAAATCCATATGATTCTTCTACTCTACTGTATAAAAGCAGAATAGAAGGTCCATGATTGGTGGGAGCTAGGAGAGATTGTAACAAATGTGTAGGTAACGAGACAGACTAAGCATTAACAGCAGAGAAGGTGATAATCATTGTAGAAATTTTTCTACATGTCAATGGGTATTAGCCTGGCCTGTTCAAGCTCTCTTCGTGAGATAAGCTGTTCATCTTAGGAGTGAATTGAGCCTCTGGTGTGTTTATATCCTTTTTCAAATAAGGAAACCAAAATTTGTACAGTCTTTGGATGTGATCTCACCAAGACCCTGTACAGTTGCAGTATGATGTAGAGATGTTGGTGTTGGACTGGGGTAAACACAGTAAGAAGTCTCTCAACACCAGGTTTAAGTCCAGTCAGTTTATTTGATTGTAAACCCACAAGCTTTCGGAAATGGTGTTCCTTTGTAAAATCTCACTTACTGTCTTGTCTGGAGGCAATACGCATCTCTTTAACCTGTGCTTAATGCTATCCCCACTCACATTGTCTGCATCTTAAGACTTGAATAGCAGGTTAGCTGTAAAGACTTGCATTCTAATCAGTATTCTGTAAACTGTGTGTCTTTATATGCCCTTCTCTGATCAGAACCTCCTTCACACCTGACGAAGGAACACCATTTCTGAAAGCTTGTGGGATTACTATCAAATAAACCGGTTGGACTTAAACCCGGTGTGAGATTTCTTCCAGTTGCACTATGACACAGTGGTTAGCACAGCTGTCTCACAACACCAGGGACCCAGGTTCAATTCTGGCCTCAGGTGACTATCTGTGTGTGGAGTTTGCACGTTCTCCCTGGGTCTGCATTAGTTTCCTCTGGATGCTCTGGTTTCCTTCCACAGGCCAAAGATGTGCAGGTTAGGTGGACTGGCCATGGTAAATTGTCCCTTAGTGTCCCACGATGTGTAGTTTAGGGGGATTAGCAGGATAACAATGTGGGATTGTGGGACAGGGCCTGGGAAAGAAAGTTGATGCACACTCGGTGGGGGCCGAGTGGCTACCTTCTGCAGTGTAGAGATTCTATGAAATATCTAAGCTGCAGGAACCTGTGCAGATAAAGATCACGAGGATGGATCCACAATATCAGAGGACTTGTAACAGGGTTTTAAAAATAACTTTGACTCTCTATCTTTGAATCCGCTTTATCTGTACTTTGCCCAAATGGCTTGATACATCACTCGATGGATCTGCATTTCACCCCATGCGATGTAGACAGACGAAGAAACATTCTAGTGCTGCCTCATTCTGGATTTACAGTCACAGAATTTTACAGCACAGAAGGGAGCCCTTTGGCCCATCACACTGTGGTGGCTCTTTAAGCTGTCCAGTGAGTCGCTGTGTCGTTCTTTGACCATTGCCTTGCACGTTTTTCCTTAGTTAATTATCCGTTTCCATTTTGAAAGTCATTGTCAATCTTTTGTACTGTACATTCCAAATGATGTCAGTGGGCACTGTTTAAAAAAAATTCTCCTCGGCTTCCTTTGTGCTAATAATTTTAAATCTATGCCCTCTGTTTTCTGATCTCCTGCCACCTAAAACAGTTTTCCCCTTGCCTCACTTTAACAAAATCATTCATCATTGAAATCTCTGCGTAACTTTCCCAGCTCTGAGGAAAACAACCCCAGCTTCTGCAGTCTCTCCATGTGCTGTCATCTCTGGTAGCATCCCAAGATAGTCCTCCACATCTGCCGAGCAGTGCCCAGAATTCAACCCACTGCACCCGGTGAGGCCTGACCATTGTGCCATGAAAGGTTTAGCTTTACCTCCTTGCCCTAATAACTCAATAATCCTAGTGATAATTCCCTGCAAACTATTCCTGCTGCTTAGATTTGTCTGGAGCTCACCTTATCCCAGTCCTATTGGAGGCAAGCTGATTTGATTTGTTATCGCATGGATTGGTATTGTTTCTTGTGCACTAAAAGCAATCTGTTCATAGATTACATAGGGGAAAAGGAAAGGAGAGGGTGCACAATATAGTGTCATATCTAGATGTAGAGAAAGATCAACTTAATGTAAGATAGGTCCAATCAAAAGTCTGATGGCAACAGGGAACAAGCTGTTCTTGAGGAAGTTAGTACATGATCTTGGATTTTTGTATCTTTCCCCCAATTGAAGAAGGTGAAAGACAGAATGTCCAAGGTGTATGGGGTCCAAGGCAGCATGGAATGTAGTCAGAGTCAGTGGATTAGAGGCTAGTTTGAGTGATGGACTGGGCTTTGTTCACAACTCTTTGTAGTTTCTTGCAGTCTTGGTCAGAGCAGGAGTCATGCCGAGCTGTGATGCATCCAGAAAGAATGCTTTATGGTGCATCTAAAATTGATGACTCTTAGTGAACATGCCATACGTACTTGGCTTCCTGAGAAAGTAGAGGCATCAGTGGACTTTCTTAACTACAGCGTTGGCTTGGAAGGACCAGGACAGGTTGGTGATCTGGACATATTGAAACCCCAAGCTGTCAACCGTTTCCACTTCGCCCCTGTTGATATAGACAGAGACACGTTCTCCGCTACGCTTCCTGGAGTCAATGGGAGTGTCCTTCATTTTACTGACGTTGTGGGAGAGATTATTGTTGTCACCTCAATTCACCAGATTTTCTATTTCTTTTCTGTAGTCGGTCTCTCCATTTTTAAGATCCAACCCTAGAATCTCAAGAGCAGCTAAATCAGACAGCAAGTTCTCTGTGTCAGAATGTAATAAATTTACCAGCAGGGGTCATGTATTTGTTTTGCTCATGTGAATCAGAGTGGTGGTTGAGTAAAAGTTATTACTTTCTTTTCAGGTTACTGAAGTGTTTCACATTGTGTGGCGCTCGGGTTTGAACGCGTACAACCTTTACGCCGATTGTGCAGGAGGAGTGCCTGGTGAAATCCGGTAAGCAATCGTTGAGAAACAGTCAAGATTGGAGAGGCTGGCAGGGATGTTGCCCATCAGAGTTGGTGTTTGGTGACTATTGGGGTTGGGGGGGGGGAGAATTGATGGAAAATAAAATGAAGGTGATAAGAGGAATTGCATTTTGGATCTAAATTTTGCAGCATTTGCTGTGGTGGGACTCGAACCCAGGTCCCCATCGCTTTAACTCTGAGTCTCTGGATTACTAGTCCAGTGACAACGCCACTCAGATGTTCATAATTCTCCCATCGTAATGAAGAACAGCAGGTCAGGCAGCATTCGGGTCGCTGACCCTTCGTCAACACTGAGGAAAAATAAAAAATGCAATAGCTTTTAACCCAGGCAAAGAGGAGAGGAAATGGGAAGAATGAAAGAGAAGGCCTGAGAAAAGTGTGGAGGTCAGGGGAAGTTCAATAAAAAAAAGGAGCCAAGGAGCGAGGTAATGGGCAGATTAAAGAAACGGATTGTGTACAGATGAGGCCTGAACAGCCACACCATCTTTTTACTCATTAGTCACAAGTAGGCTTACATTAATACTGCAATGAAGTTGTGGTGAAAATCCCCTAGTCACCACACTCCTGTCTGAGTAACACAGAGAATTTAGCATGGTCAATGCACCTAACCCACACATCTTTCGGATTATGGGAGGAAACCGATGCAGACATGGGGAAATGTGCAGCCTCCGCACTGTCATTGACCCAACCAGGAATTGAACCCAAGTCCCTGGTCATGTGAGGCAGCAGTGCTAACCACTATGCCACAACATTACATTCAGATGCAACATGAAGGGATAAAGAAAAAGGCAAGATGGCAGGAAAAACCCAACTAATAAAAACATGGAACAAGATGGAGGCTGAAGTAATGATTTAAAGTCATTGAACTCAGTGTTGAGGCCTGAAGATGGTTTACTGACATTTTGAAAGATAAAGTGCCATTCCTCGAGTTTGCGTTGGGCTTCACTGGGTCACTGCTACAGTCCAAGGGCAGAGAATTAAAGAATTCCCCACCAAGGGTGGGGAATTAAAATGAGAAGTGACAGGCATCTCGGGGCCAAGCTTATGGACTGAGCGGAGGCGTTTCTGCAAAGTGTTCTCCTGCTCTGCAGTTGGCCTTCTCTGTGTGAAGGAGACAGCATTAGGATCAGTAAATACAGAATGCCAAATTGAAGGAAGCGCATGAAAATTGCTGTTTCACTTGGAAGAAATGTTTTAGGCCTTGCACGGTGAAATGGGAGAACGACAGATGTGTCTCCTGTGCTTTCATGGAATGGTATTGTAGGGAAGGGACGGAGCGACAGCGGAGTGGACCAGGATGTGGTGGAGGGAGCGTCAGCAGGCACCGCTGCTGTCACTGTCTGTCAGGTGAGGTGGGAGCTACTTGACGGATTGAGAAAATACACAGAGCGAAATATTTAAAGCAGTAAGTGACTGGCTGTTCTTTTATCTTTCAACAGCTTTGATGAGCACCAGAGGCAACTGGTCACCAATGACATGGGAACCTTGTTTGCCAAAAACAAAATGAGCCTGTGGTGGAGGAAGGTAAGACATTTTAACCTTCACATAAAGGTGGTGGCCAGAAAACAAGCTGCATTTATGTAGTGTTTGAACGTAGGATAATAGCATGCTTCACTGGAGTCTCATCAGCCACACTGAGTCTCATCAGGAGATTTTAGGAAAGGAGACTTTCTTAAAAGTAGTTGTTTTAACTAATTTATGGCTGGCCAGCATTTGTTGCCCATCCCAAGTTGCCCTTGAAAAAGTGGTGGTGAACTACTTGCTTGAAATGCCATAGTTAGCGACTGATATAACCAAGTGTCTTACTAGGCTATTTCAGAGGGTGGTTGAGTCAACCACTTTGCCGTGACTCTGAAGTCACGTGGAAGCCAGACCAAGTGAGGATGGCAGATTTCCTTCCCTAAAAGACATTAGTGAACCAAAAGGTGTTTTTCTGACAATCAACAATGGTCTCGTGGTCATCGGAACATTCTTAATTCCAGATTTTTTTTTTTATTATTGAATTCAAACTTCTTCATCTGGGACCCAAAAATCTGCCAGTGTTGCTGCAAAGGGTTTCAGAGTGTGGTGATGAGAGTCTCTACACTTTCATATTTGCCATGGTGAATCCAGTACTTCAATAAAAGAAAAAATCCTTGTGGAGATTGATTCTGCTCAGATGGTCCTCCTGTGATCATGTCCTCTGATTTTTGTATCTTTTCCCCAGTGGAAGAGAGAATGTCCAGGGTCCTTAATTATGCTGGCTGCTTTTCCGAGGCATTAGGAAGTGTAGACAAAGTTAATGGATGGGAGGCTGGTTTGAGTGATGGACTGGGCTTCATTCACAATCCTTTGTAGAGCAGGAGCTATACCAAGCTGTGATACAACCAGGAAGAATGCTTTCTATAATTCATCTATAAGTAGCAACATGATAAATTCTCTTAGCCTCCTGAGAGAGTTTTACATTTTTAGTTCTCAATTTGAATCTGATGGACTTTTTAGGAATAATATAATGTAAAGTTTAGTTTGGGCTGCAGTGTAACTATGGGATTGACCCTGTTCCTTTCCTGATATCAATGCCCATTTATAAATAGCAAGGGTGGGTCCCTAGCTGCAGGTGAGTGGAAATTGGGAATGATCTGACACATGCCATCCAGTGGGACTGAGTGAACTTTTGGCAAGTCTCGTGTGATGTGTTATTGCATCATTTTCTCTTGCCTTTCTCGGCATGTTCATCTCTTATGTTTTTTTTTCTCTCCAGAAACTGCAAGATACACAACAGAGCCACGGAAATGTCCGGCTTGATCCCCCTTGCACCAATACCACTGCCTGCAGCAACTACCTGAATGACCCGAGGGTGCGGAAGGCTCTGCACATTCCTGCCTTTGTGCAGAACTGGGAGATGTGCAGGTAAAACCATCTCAGAACCCTGAAGCCATTCTATGTGATAAACGTAAGAGTGTGAGGTTAGAAATTCTTGCGCTCGCCCATTCTGCTGTAATTTATTACTGGGGTTGTTCTCTTGCTTTAGGGTGGGGTTTCAATATGCTGTGCCTCAGGGGTGGGAAGTACCGCAAGTATTCATCATTCTAAAGATCGTGGATGGCGTCTTGCAATTAATAAAAGTTGCACTATGATTTTAATCTTTATTCATCTGTGGGATGTGGGCATCACTGGCTGGCGAGTATTTATTGCCCAACTCTACTTGCTCTTGTTCAGAGGGCAGTTGAGTCAACCACCTCGCTGAGGCTCTGGAGTCGCATGTAGGCCAGGTTGGGTAAAGATGACAGATTTCCTTCTCTTTAAGGATAATAGTGAATCAGATGGATTTTTCTGACAATTGACAATGGTTTCATGGTCATCAGCAGATTCTTGAGTTTTTTTTATTGAATGTAAATTCCTCCATCAGCTTGGCGGGATTCGAATCTGGGTCCCCAGAACATTTACCTGCGTTTCTGGATTAGTAGTCTAGCGATATACCACTAGCCCATCACTACCTCTAGTGTAGCGTGCTCGCCCTCACGCTGTGACTGGTATATGGTATTGTATCCTCACAACCACACTGGGTAGGGCAATGTAGTGATATGGCCATCATATGTAATACCTCTATCGTCTTGTAAGGGTGTGAAATATTTTGGTTTTTTTATATGGGATGTGACAATCACTGCAAAACCATCATTTGTTACCCATTCCTATTTGCCTTTGAGCTAGACATTTCAGGGGGCAGTTGCTGTAGGGCTGGAGTTGCGTGTAGGCCAGACCCGATTAAGGATGGCAGATTTCCCTAAAGGGGCATTAATGAACCAGATGGGTTTTTATGACAATTGATGCTACTTTTGTAACTAAGTGTAGATTTCAATTCCTGATTTATTAGCCTGTGTCTGGATTATTAGTCCAGCGACCGTTGCCATTAGGCTATCATCTCCCTCTGACACGATGTTCTAAAAGTATTACTCCAGCCACCTGTGGATCTATTTGCACATCTTATCATTCTGTTTGACTTGTTCCGTTGTGCAGCCACAAGTGTTTGGTAATACGTGCTGATCATTTTTTCAGCTTGATCTAATCTACTGGTGTATCTGGCTTTGTGTGGTTACTGTTGCTGCTTTCAATACTAGTCTTTTCCTCTACAGCAAACCGTCATTCAGAACCTGACTCTGTAGCCACACTGAGGTCACCAATAAAAAAATACTGAGGGCCAAGGGCAGGTCAATAGGGCCCTCCACCAATACCATAAAATATCCATTGGCCATCAAAGAATCATTATCTTGCCATTTATCTAAAGTTCCAGCTTCTTTTCACCTTGGTCACAAGTCATTTCTGGGGAATAAGATCTTTCCACAAATAACCAAGAATTTGCTTGCTGTGCTATCTTCTTGGATACTGATCCCATACTCTGCTTTTCCTCTGATACCCTGGAGCTGATTTAAGATTAGCATCATTGGATTTACCCGGACTACAGTTATTCCAAATGAATTCAACTATTGGCAAACAAAATAATCATTTACTCTCACTGCAAACCTCTCCACCACCAACCACACACACACACACACACACACACACACACACACACACACACACACACACACACACACACACACACACACTAGCTTTCGGAGACTTTTAGTTAGGTGAGTGAGTGACTTGATGAAGGAGCAGCACTCAGAAAACTCATTATTCCAAATGAACCTATTAGACTTTAGCCTGGCATTGTGGGACTTCTTACTGTGTCCACCCCAGTCCAACAGCGACATCTCTACATCATAATATCTGTTGTGGAAATGTTTCACATCATCTCTCCCAATAAGGCCTTAACTCTCATTTTGAGACCATGGCTCGGTCTCTACAAATAGCAAAAAATGTTTGTTTCTCACTATCTCTCTCATCTGCTTCTTCCCTTTTTAATATGTTGAAACTTCAGTCATGTCACCCTTAGCCTTCTAATTCTAACAAATGCAAACCTGGTTTATGTAACCTCACTTCACAATTTAACCCTTAAAAGTCCAGGCAACCTTGCAGTAACTCTGCACAGCACTCCCTCCAGTATATCCTCCTCAAGTGTCCAGAACTGCTCTCACCATCTGTGTGTGGCCTAACCAGGGTTCTTATAGCTGCAGCTAACCATCTGCCCCCATTATAATCCTAGACAGGCCAGCATTCCATTATACATTTTAATTATTTTTTGCGCTTATTCATAACATTTTAATGGTGTTTTATGTCTGGACCTCCCTCCAACCACCCCTCTCTCTCTCTCCCCGCCCCCCTGCCCAAGAAGTCTTTTAGGAGCTCCACTGCTTTTAGCTTTTCACCATTTAGAAAGTCCCCTGATCCACCCTTTTTACGTTCTCTAGATGACCTCATGTTTACGGCATTGAAATCTGTTTTCCACAGCTTTACCTATTCACTTATCCGTACTGTCACTTTCACCCTCTTAACCCATTGAATGCACGTTCAGTGGCGATTGCCCAGTCTCATATGAAAGTCAAGTTAAACATTAATGTGTAGGCTTTAGATTTTTTAAAACTGCAATCTGGAGCATATAGAATAATAGATGTACAGCATAAAAATAAACTCTCCAACCAACTCGTCCATGCCGACCAGCTTTCTTAAACTGATCAGGTCCCGTTTGTCTGTGTTTGGCCGAAATCCTTGTAAATCTTTCCTCTTCATGTGTCTACTTTTTAAATGTTATTATTGTATCTGCCTCTACCACCACCTCTGTGGAAAAAGTTGCCCCTCAAGTCACTTTTAAATCTTTCCCTCCCACCTTAAAACTATGCCCTCTAGTTTTGGGCTTCCCTGCCCTGGAGAAAAGACCTTGGCTATTCACCTTATCTATGTCCTTCATGATTTTATAAACCTCTGAGGTCACCCCTCATCCTCCTCTGTTCCAGGGAAAAAGGTCCCAGCCTGTTCAGCCTCTCCTTATAATTCAAACTTTCCACTCCTGCTTACATCCTTATTTTGCACCTTTTCCAGATTAATAACATCCTTTCTATAGCAGGACAACTAGAATTTGTAAGCAGGACACCAAATATGGTTAGCATTGCTGCTTCACAACGTCAGGGACCTGTGTTCGATTCCCAACCGGGGTCACTGTCTGTGCAGAGGCTGCATGTTCTCTTCTTGTCTATGTGGGCTTCCTCCAAGTGTTCCAGTTTCCCACAGTCTGAAAGATATGCTAGTTGGATGCATTGGCCATGCTAAATTCTCCCTTGGTGTACCCAAACAGCTGACAACTAGGGAATTTTCACAGTAACTTCATTGCAGTGTTAATGTAAGCCTACTTATGACACTAATAAACTATTAAAACTTTAAAAATGTGGCCTTACTAATGTTATGTGCAGCTGTAACATGATTTCTCAACTCCTATGCTCGAGATCCCAGTCTAGGAGTGTGAAATCATTTGATCTCTGTCCATTTGGGACTGGGATCCCATGCAAGACAGTCCAGTAGCTTGAGAATTCTCTTTCTCTACTTATTGTCTGGCGCACTGAGGTAATTGTAACCCAGTGTACCAGACAGGAGTCCCATGGGATTAGGGGGTTTTATCCCAATCTAATCTAGCTTTCCATTGACTTCAGTGATGAGTAAAACTGGAAGGCAAGTATTGAACCCAGTCCTGCCAGTTTCAAGATGGGCAGAGTAATGTCAATGAATTGTCTTTATTATTTCTATTGCTGTACGTGAATTAAAAATATTTTTGGCAAGAGCCACACAGTTTTCCTGCAATTGAGATGGGGAAAACGCTTTTCCAGAAGCCTGTAGGAATGTGGGCATGTTTGTATGTATGCCCTCCTTAGAAAACTTGGAAGAACAGGATTGCTTTTAACTGTTTTGTTGTTCTCCTGTTCTAGTGCGACAGTGAACATGGCTTATCAGTCCCTCTACAATGATATGAAGGATCAGTACATAAAACTGCTGGCTGCCAGGGTAATTGAAACATCCTTCCTTCCATTCTATTCTTGTTGACTTTTGTGAACTGTGCATGTTTTAATCAGACAACACTGATTTAATCGTATAACAGATTTGGGATTGCGGGGAGATGAGGCTTTATTGTATTGCCTAGTTATTGAGTGGCATCTCATTGTAGAAACACAAAATAGAAGCAAGAGGAGGCCATTTGGTCCTCTGAGATGGTTCTATCATTCATTATGATCATCTGACTCCTGATCCCACACTGCTGCTCCCTCCAATGACCTCCCATATCATTTGATCCTCTTCATCTCAATTTTTGAAAACATTATTATGGTTCAGGTCAGAAACTCAAGTGTTTTATGAAGCCCACCTGGGCCTGAATAAGCATGAGATGTTTTCTTTCGGGTATGACTCAAGTGACCCACTGGGGAGCTTTTATCAAAGTTTATTTAAGAATATAGTTAACATGTATAGTAAGAAAATTAACAAGAACTTTTATCAATTACCAACAATCATGATAATGTATAAGCCTTAATGAACTCAGAGTCATAAAGGTTTACAGCATGGAAACAGGCCCTTTGGTCCAACTAGTCGATGCTGGCCTTTTTTAAACACCTAGGCTAATATATATAAGCTATCCCAATCAAAACCAGGCTCCATAAACAAACCTTTGAACAGGTTCAACAACAGCATAAAATGATGCTTACGTGATACTGGGATCGAGTTTGAAGATGAGACAGTTTTGCAAAACCCCAAAGTACAGACTTTTTACTGCAGGATGGCAAACAAAGTGTGCTTTCATTTAACAGGTAAAACTTGCAAAATAAAAATGAGAGAGAGACTTTCAGCTCTGCTTCTAATATTGCAGTCAAAATAAAACTGAAATATGACTTCTTGTCACCTGACCTGCCCACAGTTTTTCTCCTCCCACAATGATATCACCTCAGACTGATCACAATTTTAAAAAGCTCTTAAAGGTACACTAATATCACTAACTCAACTGCTTTCTTTAGTAGTGATTTCCACAGTCTTACCATTTTCTCACTGAAGAAATTTCTCATCTCAGTCCTGAAAGATTGACCCTGTACCCTTAGAATTTGACTCCACAATCTGGACGCAGCATGGGTTCATTAAGGGGAAGTCGTGCTTGACAAATTTATTTGAGTTCTATGAGGAAGTGAGTAATGTGGTAGATAGAGAGGAACCGATGAATGTGGTGCTTTCAGATTTTCAAAAAGTGTTTGACAAGGTGCCTCACAAAATATTACTGCAGAAGGTTAGAGTACAGGGAGTTAGAGGTAGGGTGTTAGACTGGATTGAGAATTGGTTGTCTAATAGGAAGCTGAGGGTAGATATTAATGAGTGCTATTCTGATTGGCAGCTGGTGACTAGTGGAGTGCCCCAAGGTTTGGTGCTGGGGCCTCAACTATTTACCATTTACATAGATGATCTGGAGGAAGGGGCTGAGTGCAGGGTGACGAAATTTGCTGATGACACGAAGATGAGTAGAAAAGCAAATTGCGTGGAGGGTGTGGAAAGCCTGCAGGGGGATCTGGATAGGTTGAGTGAGTGGACGAGGACCTGGCAAATGGAGTACAAGGTTAGCAAGTGTGAGGTTATCCACTTTAGTAGGAATAATGGTAGGAAGGATTACTATTTAAATGGCGAAAAGCTGCAGCATGCAACGACGCAGAGGGATCTGGAGGTCCTTGTGCAAGAATCGCAAAAACACAGTATGCAGGTGCAGCAGGTGATTAAGAAGGTGAATGCAATGTTGGCCTTTATAGTTAGAGGGACAGAATTTAGAAGTAGGGAGGTTCTGTTGCAGCTGTATAGGGTACTGGTGAGGCCGCAGCTGGAGTACTGTGTGCAGTTTTGGTCGCCGCATTCGAGGAAGAATATATTGGCCTTGGAGGGGGTGCAGAGAAGGTTCACTAGGCTGATACCAGAGATGAGGGTGTTGGATTATGAGGAGAGACTGAATAGGCTAGGTTTGTACTCTTTGGAGTTTAGAAGGCTGAGAGGGGATCTTATAGAGACGTACAAGATAATGAAGGGGATGGATAAGGTAGAGGTGAAGAGACTCTTCCGGCTTAGCAAAGATAGCAGGACTAGAGGTCACAGCCTCAAGATTAGGCGGAGTAGAGTTGGGGGGGGGGGGGGGGTTCAGATCGGAGTTGCAGAGGGGTTTCTTCACGCAAAGGTGGTGAATCTTTGAAATTCTCTGCCTGATGAGGTGGTGGAGGCTTCCTCATTGAATATGTTCAAGTCGAGTGGATAGGTTTTTAATTGATAAGGGAATTAAGGGTTACAGGGAAAAAGCGGGAAAGAGGTACTGAACCACTACAGATCAGCCATGATCTTATTGAATGGTGGGGCAGGCTGGAGGGGCTGTATGGCCTTCTCCTGCTCCTATTTCTTATGTACTTATGGATCTACTGTCTAGTCCTGTCAGAATTTTATAGGATTTCTGTGAGAACTCCCTTCATTCTTCTAAACTCCAGTGAATATAACCCTTACTGAGGAAGTTGTAAAGTTTGATACAGGAAATGGGAAGGAATTGGAGGCTCTGACTGATTTTAAAAATGAACAAATCTCCAGTCCCAAGTGAATTGCATTCCAGACTGCTGTAGGAGGCAAGGCAAGAAATTGCAAGAGCTCTGACACAAATGTGTTGTTCCTCATTGGCCACCAGGAAGTGCCAGAATACTGGAGGATGGCTAATGTGGTTCTGCTTTCCAGCAAAGGTGGTAGAGGTGAATCAGGAAATGATAGACTACCGAGGAAAATTATTGGCAATGTTTCTGAAGGAGAGAATTAATCTCCACTTGGAAAAGCATGGATTAATTAGGGATTGTCAGCATGGCTTCGTCAGAGGGAAGTCATGCCTGACAATTTGTTAGAATTGTTTTTGAAAATGTGATCGTGTGTGGATGAGGGAAGTGCAGTTGATGTAGTTTATATGGATTTTAGCGAAGCCTTTTGACAAAGTCCTGCATGGGAGTTTGATTGAGAAGATTGAAGCACATGGAATTTGGGGAAGATTGGCAACATGGATTTGAAATTGGCTTAAGAATGCGACACTAAGGTGATGGTAGAAGGCTATTTGAGTGACTGGATGTCAGTGACCAATGGTGTAGCACAAGTTTACTGCTGGATCCTTAATTGTTGATGGGGGTTTCCTTTTGAGCTACGTATTGCTAATCCGGAGCCAAATAGAGATTTGTGAAACTTAGTTTACTGATTTTTTTTTTTAAGACGTGACTTTATTAACCAAATGATCAAAGGGGAGAATGATATAAACTAGCCCAGCAGTCCAGGTCGAGAAAGTGGGCAGCACAAATACACTCTGAAATACAATGTCTCTGAGGGCAATTATATATTTTCAAAATCATTCGTTCCCACCTTTCTGGTAGTATTATCCAATAATCGTTAATTCAAATCAGTCCATAATCATTCTCTCTCTCCAACTCCAGCCAATAACATTTACATTATGGGCTCGTCGGAGCTTATTTGTCCTTAACTTTGGATGTTACCTTCATCTATTACCCAGCAACACAGGACGCTGGACAATGGCAGTGACTCCCACAGACACAAACTCGTGTGACACTTGTCCAACCCTGAGAAGATCCTTATGTCTGCCTTGCACCTGCAGTATCAGTTCTGAGCTGTATATTTCTATTCATCACTCTGTCATTGGTAGCTGTTTTGTTCTGAATAACTGCTGATAAAGTGGTTGCATTCAGTAAAACCGTTGTCCCACAGAATGCAGGTCCTGAGTGCAACTTCATCCAGTCAAACACTGCTGTATCCTGCTGTTAGTTGAAATTTTACAAAATGTATTCTAAAAGCAAATTGCATCCATTTTATAAATTCAAAATACATGCTTTAAATGAGGAATACTTGTTATTAGTTTAGAGCTATCTTTTATAATAGTTCTCATCAGTGCTGTCTGTAATCTAAGACTCAAGTCAGTATTGTGTTAATGATCTCAAGCCATGATTGTGTTTTCTATTGGCCTAATTCAACCTCCTATATCACGTTTGATAAATTATGTAAAAGATAATGTGGAGGCAATGATTAGCAAGTTTGCAGATGACACCAAGATTGGTAGGGAGGTTAACAGTGAACAAGATAGTCGTAGGTTACAGGAAGATATAGATGAGTTGGTCAGATAGACAGAGCAGTGGCAGATGGTATTTAACCTTGGTAAGCATGAGGTCATGCACTTTGGAAAAAGAAACAAAACAAGAGAGTATTTAATGTATGACAGCATACTGGGAACTTCAGATGAGCAGATGGATCTTGGGTAATTATTCACAGCTGCCTGAAGTTGGCAAAGCAGATGAATAGGATAGTTAAGAAGGCAAGTGGGACAATCTTATCAATCGTGGTATAGAGTACAAGAGCAAGGAGGGAATGTGTAGCTGTACAGAAAGTTGGTTAGGCTCCAGCTGGAGAAATGTGCATATTTCAGTATAAGAAGGATGTGATGGCATTAGAGGGGGTAAAGGAGAGAATCACCAGGATGTTGTCTAGGATGGAGCATTTGAGCTATAAGGAGAGACTGATTAGGCTTGGATTGTTCTCGTTAGAGCAGAGAAGGCTGAGGGTAGACATGATTGAGTATAAGTTTGAGGCATATGGACAGGGTAAATAGCAGCCATTCCCCTTGGTTGAAGAGTCAATCACGAGAAGCATAGTTTTAAGGTAAGGATAGAAGATTTAGAGGGGATTTGAGAACGCAAAATTCACTGAGGATGATGGAAATCTGGAAAATGCTGCCAGGGAAGATATAGTGGAAACTGGAAACCTTACAACACTTATAAAAATATTTGGATGAGCACTTAAAACAACATAACAATCGACAATGGTTTCATGGTCATCAGTAGATTATTAATTCCAGATTTTTCTTTTATTGAATTCAAATTCCACCAAATGCTGTGGTGGGATTTGAAGTTTTACAACACCAATTTTAAATCCAACCAATTTACTTGATAGTAAATTTGTTGGATTTAAAATTGGTGTTGTAAAACTTTACTGAGTTTACCCCAGTCCAACGTCGACATCTCTACATCGTGGGATTTGAACCCAGGTCTCCAGAACATTAGTTGAGTTTCTAGATAGCGATAATACTAACAGGCCATGGTCTCTCTCTCAAGTATCTTCACCAGTCGATTCCTTCTCAGTTTTGTCTGGTGTCAACGTAATGTTCTATTTTCCAGTTTCTTCTTTCTTCCCTTTTAACTCCAGACTTTATTTTAGCTTCTAACTAGTTGCCCTTTAGATCTTTGGCACTGGCTGTCTGAAACCATTATCCCATTGAAAAACATTTCCAGCTTTGAGCAGAGCTGAGGACTGCTTTCTAGCTCCTTCTCAGATAGCCATTTTTCAGCTAAGAAACTAAAGAACAAAATAAAATGGCCTGCAGGGACCCTCTAGTTGCCAAGCAATAATATTTACCTTTCATACCGAAGAGCTCTCTGTCACAGCAGAATCTCAGCTGAGATTGAAGCTGACCTCCGTCACACAAACATATTTTGTCTACAGCTTCTAGCTGCAGTTCCTTCCCAGACACACAAACATTAAATTAAACCTACCCGAAACTATATCTAATTTCGAATGTTATCCCATTCAAGTGGGCAAAATTTCAAAACTACCTTTTGATTTCTTAACGTTCCGATCAACTGGGTTAGCTTCCCAATCATGGTGACTAGATTTCATTATAAAACAAACTAAACTTTTGGAATTTCTTGCTGTACCTCTCCTGCCAGAATGCACTTGCCATACTCCATTATCCAGTCTGTGAAATCACTCTGTGTACACAAGGCTATTAGTATCAATGGTTGTGAAGGAGGTTTTCAGCCTAGGCAAATTATGCCCTTACTCAAAGTTATATGGTTTCCAGTGTATTGAAGCAGAGGTTGATCCCACGCCCTCCCATCTGCCCCGAGAGAACTAACACGCAACTATTTGGAAGAGTACCTCACCTCATCTGTTAAGTGTGTGGGAAGTGGTAATATCTGGTCTTTAGCAACTTTGTGGTGAAATCAAAATAATTACTTGAGACACTCCTTGTAAAATCAACAAGTAGCATTTTAGTTGTCTAACAGTAACCAAATTAGTTCAACTATTATCAAATCAAATAAGAATCAATTCTAATGGAACTCCCACCTATTAACAAAGAACTAGAACTTTCTAGTCACTCTCTAAATTATAACCAAGTTTGGCATCTTTCGGCATCTTCTGGTCTTACAAAGAACAAAACAGTATGGGAAACAGGCCCTTCGGCCCAATGAGCCCGCGCCGCCACTCCGATGTTCCCATCTCTATCCACGATCCCTGTCCATGTTTATAGATCTATGGATTAAAAACCAAATTTGAGACAATTTAGGGAGAATTTGTTTTGCCAATTAGCCTAAGAGCACATCTTTGGGATGTGGGAGGAAACCGGAGCTCCTGGAGAAAACCCACGCAAGCACAGGGAGAATGCATAAACTCCTGCAGACACAGGCCCAAATCCATGTATCTGCACAGCACAGCGATAGTCACTGAGCTGTCGTGTTGCCCATCAGATGGTCCAGGTCAAGCATACACTAACACGAGGGGACACAACTTTAAATTAAGGGGTATGAGTTATAGGACGGATATCAGAGGTAGGTTCTTTACTCAAAGAGTGATAAGGGAGTGGAATGCCCTGCCTGCAGCTGTTGTAGATGCGCCAAGTTTGGTGGCGTTTAAGAGGTTAGTTGATAAGTATATGGATGAGAAGGGAATGGTTTAGTTAGGAGGGGCATTGCTTTTTATTTTGGTCGGCACAACATCGAAGGCCGAAGGGCCTGTTCTGTGCTGTATTGTTCTATGTTCTATGTTCTAACAACGTGAAGCACTAGGATACTCTCAAAAAAGATCCAAGAACAGTCCTCTCATGACCCATCGCGTGTATGCCCCTCGTTAGACAACAAGGTGGACCAAAGCACCTGTAGGATAAAAACAAGTACATCAATATCATCATCTATTTACACACTTCCCAGGGACTCCCAAGGCTCATGATCCCTATTTTAAATCAGTTTTCTATACCCCTCCATTCCCATTCTGTTCATGTGCCCATCTAAGTATTTCTTAAATAACTCCAGAGTACCTGCCTCCACCACTTTACTTGGCAGCGCATTCCATACCCCCACCACCCTCTGTGTGAAAAAACTCCCTCTAGCATCCAAATTATACCTTACCCCCCTCACCCTAAGCCCGTGACCCCTCGTGCTATTTGAGTCCATCCTAGGAAAAAGCTTAACCCTGTTTACTCTATCTATCCCCTTCATAATCTTGTACACCTCTATCAGATCTCCTCTAAGTCTACGTCTTTCTAAGGAAAACAGTCCCAATTTGCCTAATCTCTCCTCGTAACTCAGACCTTCCATACCAGGCAGCATCCTGGTAAACCTCCTCTGCACTCTCTCCAGAGTCTCCACGTCCTTCCGGTAGTAAGGCGACCAGAACTGGACGCAGTATTCCAAATGAGGTCTAACCAGCGTTTTATACAACTGCAACATTAAAGGCCAGCTCTTGTACTCTATACCCCTTCCTATAAAGGCTAGCATACTATATGCTTTCTTCACAACCTTCTCCACTTGCTCTGCCACCTTCAGAGACTTGTTCACCTGCACCCCCAGGTCCCTCTGCGTTTCTATACTCTTAATAGGTCTATCCTTTATCATATACCTCCCCCCTACATTCTTTCTCCCGAAATGCATCACCTCACATTTATCAGGATTGAATTCCATCTGCCATCTATCTGCCCAAGCTACCAGCCTATCTATGTCCTGCTGCATCGCCTGACAATGCTCCTCACTATCCGCAAGTCCAGCCATCTTTGTATCGTCTGCAAACTTGCTGATCACTCCACTTACTCCCTCTTCCAAGTCATTTATATATATTACAAATAGAAGAGGTCCCAGTACCGAGCCCTGCGGCACACCACTAGTGACCGACCTCCAGCTAGAGCAACACCCTTCCATTATTACTCTCTGTCTCCTACTACCAAGCCAGTTACTTATCCATCTAGCTACCTGTCCTTGTATCCCATTGCCTTAACCTTCTCGACTAACCTCCCATGAGGGACTTTGTCAAACGCCTTACTAAAATCCAAATAGACAACATCAACGGCTCACCCTTCGTCCACTGATTTCTTCTGTCTGGAACCTCTGTCTTTCGGTATCTTTACTATTCAGATGGTGCTTTCTTTTAATACATAAGTGCAGCTGGGAGTCAGCAAATCTTCTCTCTAAGAGCTGTGAGTGGTGACAAGTGGCAGGTGCTCTCCCAGTTTGTGCCATTGCCCGTCTCTTATACCCCTGATGATATGTTGATATTTCCCACAATATAATTGGTTCTTAGTTTACCAAAACATCAATTTTAAATCTGATAGGTTGCTGGTAGTTAAGTGCCAAATATAAACTGGCTAAAGTTCAAAAAACAGACTGCCTTGGCACGTTACTATTTGGCCTTTGATACAACGTTTCAGTCTACATACTGGCACCATATGCACCTGGTGAGCGTAAGGTGTTTCACTCCAGGTATGATTCAAGTTGCCCACTGGGAAACTTTTATCAAATAGTTTATTTAAGCACACAACATAACGAAACGACTTAGAATACTTTTTACCAGTTGCAAGATTTAAGCATGACACAAAACATGTTTGTAATATATATAAATGATTTGGAAGAAAATGTATCAGGTTTGATTGGTAAATTTGTGGATAACATAAAAATTGGTGGATTTGTGGATAGCAATGAGGATCATCAGAGGATACAGCAGGATATAGATCAGTTGGAGATTTGGGCAGAGATGGCAGATGGAGTTTAATCCAGACATATGTGAGGTAATGCATTTTGGAAGGTCTAATACAGATAGGAAATATACTGTAAATGGCAAAACCCTTAAGGGTATTGTTGGCCAAAGGGACTTGAGTGCATAGGTACACAGGTCACTGAGAGTGGCATTGCAGATGGAGAAGGTTGTCAAGAAGGCATATGGCATGCTTGCCTTCAGCAGTCAGAGTATTAAGTTTAAAAATTGGCATGTCATGTTGATGCTTTATAGAACCTTAGTTTGGCCACATTTGCAATATAGTGTTCAATTCTGGTTGCCACACTACCAGAAGGATGTAGAGGTTTTGGGGAGGGTATAGAAAAGATTTACCAGGATGGAGAGCATTAGCCTTGAAGAGCAGTTGGAGAAACTTGGTTTGTTCTCACTGGAGTGTAGGAGGTTGAGGGAAGACCTGATAGAAGTCTACAAGATTGAGAGACGTGAACAGAGTGGATAGTCAGAAGCTTTTCCATAGGGTGGAAGAGTCAATTATTAGGGAGCATAGGTTTAAGATGCATAGGGCAAGTTTTAAGAGGTGTATGAGGCAGTTTTTTTTAGTGGTGAGTGCCTGAAACTCGTTGCCAGGGGAGGTGGTGAAAGCGGATACAGTAATGACTTTTAAGGGGCATCTTGACAAGTCCGTGAATGAGATGGGAATATAGGGATACAGTCGCTAGAAGCATAGGGGGTTTTAGGTAAATCAGACAGCATGGTCGGTACAGGTTTGGAGGGCCGAAGGGCTTGTTCCTGTGTTGTAATTTTTTTGTTCTTTGTTCATAGCATAATTCTTAACAGCTAGCTGTCTCTGTTGTTCCAACATAAAACAATACCTCATTGACATGTATCCTTTTCAGAATTAGTTAGCATCAAATCTACTGTCACGCTTGCATGATATTGGATTTCCAGCTTTTAACACCTATGGACAGAGATCCAAATAGCAGTTTTCAGAGGCATTTCCTCAAGACAGCAAAGTAGGAGTAAATATAGTCTCTCACAGCTTCCAGTATTCAGATGTCTGAGACAGAAAAGCACACCAATCTCTCAACTCCAAATAGCTTCTGTAAAACTATGCTGTAATTCTCTGAAAGCATAGTTGCCTCAGTTATGTGACTTGAACTGTCAATCATCCCAATCCAAGGGGAACACAAACAACAGAACACTACATTAGTTCAGATTAAAACAAATGTAAGTTCATAAGATGTGAACGCAGAATTAGGCTATTCTGCTCCACCATTGATCATGGCTGATATGCTTCTCATCCCCATTTTCCTGTCTTCTCCTCATAACCCTTCAATCCATTACCAATTAAAAATCTGTCTATCTTAAATTTATCCATTGCCTCAGCATCCACTGCACTTTGGGGCAGCAAATTCCACAGATTCTCCTCAACTGTTTTAAATTTGCTACCCTTTATCCTAAGACCTCTCGTCCTAGAATGCCCCACAAGAGGAAGCATCCACTCCATGTTTACTTTATCCATACCTTTTATCACCTTGAATACTTCAATTTGATCTCCCCTCATTTTTCTATATTCCAGAGAGTAAAGACTTAAACTGTTCAATCTGTCTTCATACGACAAATATTTCTGGAATCAGTCTAGTGAATCTCCAATGCCACTACATCTCCCCTCAAATAAGGGAACCAAAACTGTGCACAATACTCCAAATGCGGCCTCACCAATGCCTTGTATAATTGCAACTGGGTGGAATTTGCACTTTTTCTCCCCATTTCTGTGTGGGTTTCCTCTGGGTACTCTGGCTTCCTCCCACAGTCCAGAGATGTGCAGATTAGGTGGATTGGCCATAATAAATTGCCTCTTAGTATCAGGGGGATTGGTGGGGTGAAAGCATGGGGTTATGTGGATAGGGCCTGTGTGGCACTGTTGTCAGTGCAGACTCGATGGGCCAAATGGCCACCTCTTATATTGTAGGGATTCTATGAATTAAAGTAAAAGATGGGATATGTGTAAACAGTTAGCTAATTCACTGTCAGAATTACCCTAGTGCTTTCCAATAGCTGCAACTTCCCTTCACTATGATAGTGACAGCCCTTCACTGACCATGAAGCATCTGTATTCTTTCCTTCTCTCCCCAACTCACATGTGCATGCTGCACTCCCAATGTAGTGCCTGCTACAGTAGAGAAAATAGTGTTCATATAGCCCCATTCACAACCCTGAGGACGCCTCAAAGTGCTTTGCAACCAATGCAGTAGGTATACTTGCTGTTGTAACATCAGAAAACACAGCCAATTTGTGCACAGCAATATTCTACAAACATGACACGGATCAGATAAGCTGCTCCAATGATAGTGCTGGAAGGGTAAATGTGTTGGAAGTGCTGGATTGTGCTGCCAGGGCATAGAGAATTTACCCCCCATCCCCTCCTACTGTTCCTCAAGTGCGACGAGATCTACCTGAGGGGGCAGACAATGTTTAATACCACACCTGAATCATGGCACTTCTGATAATGCAATTATCTCTCCATTGCAGGATTAAGTACTGAATTCTCTGGAATCTCGGGTGAATATTGTCTATGGGCTCTCAATCTCTCTACATTGAACATTGAATTGATTCTTTTATCTGATGTCAGTTTGGCTGCGTTTTTGTTAACAGAAATATCGGATCCTGGTTTATAATGGAGATGTGGACATGGCCTGTAACTTCCTGGGAGACGAGTGGTTTGTGGAATCTCTCCAACAGAAGGTGAGCTTTGGTCTATATTCTGTAGCTTTTTTTGCAGTACCAAATGGAAGTGGCTTTTTAACCACTGTGCATCTGCATGTTATAAAGCGGAGGTTGATTTCTACCCTCTGAGAACCAACACCAAAACACCCAGAGGAGTATCTCGTCTTGTCTGTGGGGAGGAAAATATGTTTGAAGTGGTGTGACATGTTTAGCAATTTTTAATGATTAAATACAAAACAAAATCCCTGACATATGCTAAAATCAATATATAACAATTTATCTATTTAACAATGAGCAAATTAACTAAACTATTAACAAACCAAATAAATCTTTCCATAACTATTTCCAAATAAAACAAGATTCAAATATTACACTGTTCAAATTAATACAATTCAAATAATACAATTAAGAAAATAGAATTTCGTCATTCTCTAAATTACAACCAAGTTTTGTGTCCTTTGGAATATTCTGGGCTTTCTCTGATTCTTCTATCTGGAACTTGTTTCTTCTTTGGTACTTTTGCTACCCTGATGGTACCTTCTGTAAGACATTGAAGTTATGAGAGCCAGCGATTCTTCTCCTCTCTCCTTTTATGCCTGTGATGATATATCAATATTTTCCACAATAGGATTGGTGCTAGATTGTCAAAATCTGCTGCTTGACCATTTGATACAAATGTTTCACTTTGGGTTCTCTACGTACTTTTTTTTAAATCAGAAAAACACTACCTTTTAACTTTTTACCTCCCAATCTACAATTACTCTATCCAACTTTGCAGCAACGTGAATATTTTCAATAGTGCAACAGTGTGACAAAGAATCAAAATTCAGATTCATTAAATCAAATCAGAAAAAAGCTTTTATTTTAATTCTTTAATCTTTATTTTATTCATTCCTGGGACATGGGTGTCACTGGCTGGTCAGTATTTATTGTCCATCCCTAGTCGCCTTTGAATTGAGTCACTTGCTAGGCTATTTCAGAAGGCAGTTGAGTCTGGATGTGGCTCTGGAGATGTATGTAGGCCAGACCAGATAAGGACAACAGATTTCCTTCCCTAAAGGTCATTAAGAAAGTGATGGATTTTTCTGACAATCGACAATGATTTCATGGTCATCAGCAGATTCTCAATTCCAGATTTTTTTTTTTAAAAATCCGGATTCCACCATCTGCCACGGCGGGATTCAAATCCTGGTCCCCGGAACACTAGCTGAGTTTTGAGATTAGTAATCTAGTGATAATACCATTAGGCCATTGTCTACCCTGTGGAGGATTCATAATGGCAGTGGGCAATGGGGAGAAAGATCTTGAGAGCGAACAGTACCAGATTTTGTTTCTTAACGAAACAAATCCCATATGTTCCAATTTAAGCAACAGACCTGTTTGTGAGACACAGACCACAGCATGAAAAATGTGAAATGAGCTGAACTTTAATCATAGCCCATTGTAATAATCCAAATGGAAATCCTTTAAAAAGGACAACCAGACACATTTCCTGCAAAAGGAAAATAAACAGCACCAGTCAAAAATTCACTTCCAATTCTAGTCCATCATGATATTGACATTAAACACTGCTTAACCTCCTTGCTGCCACTGCCATTTTTCATTTTATTCCAAATTTATCAGTAACCCGAAAATCTGGCACAGGACCAGACGGCTTTTGTGTGAATCCAACTACATTTGCCTGATCAACCCTCCCTTTGCAAAAATTTGAATCCAAATAATTTTACACGATTTTCATTTAACCAATCTGTGTTGGCTTTCCTTGAAGCCAGGGTTCAATTCCCAGTTTGGGTCCCTGTGCGGAATCTACATGTTCTTTCCATGTCTGCGAGTGTTTCCTCAGGATGCCCCAGTTTCCTCCCACAGCCTGAAAGGCGTGCTGGTTAGGTGCATTGTCCATGCTAAATTCTCCCTCAGTGTACCTGAACAGGTACAGGAGTGTAGCGACTAGGGGATTTTACGGTAACTTCATTGCAGTGTTAATGTAAGCCAATTTGTGACTAATAAATTAGTTTCAATTTATATTTCACATTTGTCCAAATGAGTGTAGTTTGGTTATTGTTTCCAAAAGCTTTGCCACCATCAGCTGTAACAAGCATGGTAAAATGTTCTTTTCTCCAGCAAATAGGCTTACATTAACACTGCAATGAAGTTACTGTGAAAATCCCATTGAGGGAGAATTTAGCATGACCAAGGCACACAGAGGAAACCCACGCGCACACATGGGGAGAGTGTGCAGTTCTCCACACAGTGACCCAAGCTGGGAATTGAACTCGGGTCCATAGTGCTATGATTAGCAGTGCTAGCCACAATGCCACCATGCGAGAGAGCTGAGGGATGCAAGGAGCTGTGGATTTTGGAATTTCTCTAGATCCTGTGCAAAACATCTTACAATGAGAAGTCTGCAATAGGCAGAGTTATCGCCATCTTCATAATGTGTTGTGGACCCACGTCGCTGAGGAGAGCGGAGTGATGGAGGATTGGTGTTGTTGCTTTTTGAGATATATGGTGTTGATGCTTCATCTTGTGTGTGTCTGTTTCTTTTCCTCCCCAGGTGACGGTGAACCGTCGTACCTGGCTATATAAGGATGAGAATGGTGAGCAGGTGGGCGGATTTGTCAAGGAGTTTGGCAACATTGCTTTTCTGACAATAAAGGTATGGCTTCACACGAATAATAAATAAGAAGCAAGAAACGCTGGAAATAGTCAGCAGGTCATGCAACTTGCACGGAAAGATAAACCGTTCACGATGCAGGCCGATGGTCTTTCTTCAGAACCGGAAGAAATTAGAGATTTAACAGTTCATAAACAAGAAAAGAGCTAGGGGAGGAAAAATGAGTCACAAGTTTACAGCATGGAAACAGATCCTTCGGCCTAACTTGTCCATGTCAGTGACATACAGTTGGGAGGGAATCCTCAACATTTGACTCCAGGATCCATGAATTTTCATGGCATTCAGGTCAAATATGCGAGACCTTGTAAACTTTGGAGCTTCCCTCCTCCCAACTCCTGTCAATGCTTCTACCAGCAAGAATAGGATTTTAAGAAAAGTGAGCAATTGGCGCTTGCCATCTTGATACCTGATGCGCAGACACCAACTCTCAAACTCCCACTGCCATTTAATACACTTGAATGTTAATTGACGTCTTGCCCACTGCCAATCAGATTGGCTGACCAGCTCTTCAACCTGGCCAGTCACAGCACTGCATGGCTAGAAGTCGTATAGTAGTTCTCTGCCTGGGACCTTAGAAAAGGTAGCCCATGGATAGAAGGGTATGATATGCCAGGAGCAGAGTAGGGGAGGGAGTGGGCAAGTGGGTGGTTAGGAGCAGGGTGACCACAGCATCGGAATGGTAGAGAATCCTGGAGTTCCAATGTCTGGATGCGGGGAGCCAAATTCTGAGGGGGCTTCAGAGTGAGGTGCCACCTTGCCTGAGATGAGGAAAATTGTAAATGTCGCTTTCCTTCCCTTCCAACTCCCAATCCCTTCAGCCTAAAAATTGAGGCTGGGGAGATAAAAGTTTAATGTTTGTTTATTATTGTCAGAAATAGGCTTACATGAACACTGCAATGAAGTTAAGTAAAAATCTCCAGTTGCTACACTCTGTTGCCTGTTCAGGTACACTGAAGGAGAATTTAGTATGGCCAATTCACCTAACCAGCACATCTTTCAGACTGAGGGGGGAAACTGGAGCACCCGGAGGAAACCCATGCAGACTGTGCACAGACAATGACCCAAATGGTTCCCTGGCACTGAGGCAGCAGTGCGAACTACTATGCTACCATGCCTTCCCTTAAGAATTTCTGCTACTCTGACCCTAATATAATATTATCTGGGTGGCCGAGTTCACTCCACATCTCAGAACCCACCTTGGGGAAAGCATCAGATTCTGCCCCAAACTTTGCTTCAGTAGCAGTTCTTATTAGCTCACATTCTCATTTTAGTGTGTTGAAATACTCAATACTTGGTGGGGTTCCCAATCAGCACAATAGTCATTAGTGCACGTTAAGTGCACTATAGATTTGGTCCTTCAGCAGCGATGTACAAAGTTTAGCAGAGGAAGAAAGTGGGTATCAATAATTTAGATGTTACATTACTAACAATTATATCATTGATTTTTGTCTCATCTGATTCTCAGGGAGCAGGCCACATGGTGCCGTCAGACAAGCCAGAAGCTTCCTTTACGTTCTTCAGCCGTTTCTTACTGAAGAAGCCATATTGAGACTGAATTGTACCCTGCAGGCCTGAAGATCACATTGCTGGACAAGTGAATATCAGAATAGAATTTAGTGTGTTGTGAGACAATATTTGGAAGGAGTCAATGTTGTTGAAGGCTGTGAGCCACTCATTGAACATCACTTCTAACTAAGAGTTATTGCCTCCTAACACACTCTACCAGGACTTTTCAGTGTGAACAATTAACACTACCAAGGAATGCCTTCAATAATTGGCGCACTCCTGGAACACCACCACCTTTGCACTCTCAGAATACGTCCTGGGATATGGCCTCAATACAGTTAGTGGCACATTCTGTTGTTCACCAAAAGGGGAACAGCACCTCAGTTGCGCACATCAACAGAAGTAATGAGCCAGTAAGTTGAGAAATAGACAAATTTTGAAACCTGACCAACTCCTGGTACCCAGCCTGGAAACCTTAAGTGGGTTTTGATTTGAACTTAAGGTATCCTCAAAAATAAGACATCGGCCTGGGTGGTATTATAGCTAGACCATTAATTGAGAAACTCAGTTAATGTTCTAAGGATTCAGGTTCAAATCCTGCCACGGCAGATGGTAGAATTTGAATTCAGTTTTTTAAAAAAATCTAGATTTAAGAATCTGATCATAAAGCCATTGCTGATTATTGTAAAAACCCATCTGGTTCGCTAATGTCCTTTAGGGAAGGAAATCTGCCATCCTTATCTGGTCTGGTCTACATATGACTCTAGAGCCACAGCAGTATGGTTGCTCTCCCTTGGGCAACTGGGATGAGCAATAAATGCTGGCTAGCCAGTGACACCTGTGTCCCATAAATGAATATAAAAAAAAATGTTGAGCCAATAAAAAGCTATCTGACCTTAATGGAGTTGGCACTCCTTCAGGTTTTGTGCATTGCTGTTTTTGATCTTCACTGCTGTGCCACACGCTGTTTATTGTACTCCAGTTTCTTCTGTGGGCTGATGAAAACCCAGAAGAAAATGTCTCGGGTTTGAGCTCCAACTTTGTTGTGCAGTTGTTGTCATTGGCACTGACCTTGTAATCCTCAGCAAAGCAAGGCTGTTCTTGCCTTGTCAAGAGTCCCACTAAAGAAATCTAGTTGTCTCTGATGTGTAATCTTCCTGATGTGCAATTGTAGTCTCTTGTAATGGGCATTCCCAGCGACGAGCTGTAGTGATGTCCAAGCAGCTGCTCCCAAGGGCTAACAAGGAAATGTAAATGCACTGATGATCAAAATTCTAAATGGATAAAAAGATTAGGATGTATAGTTGGGGGGAGCTCGGGTGAATATTATGATCAAACTTGAGTAGGATTATTTTTTAAAAATCAATAATTAGTGATTAATCATAACAGAAATTTTTAAGAATGTCGCACAGATATAAAATGATTGGCTTGGGGCCAGATAGATTGTTCAGCAGTAGTATTACCCAGGTCACCATACAAATTCTGGGTACTTTCTTCTCTCCTCTGTAGTCTATGAATAAGTGTGCTTTGTCAGTATAGCACAAGAAAACAATACTGTATCCTACTGCATGTGATAATAAATCATTGAACAAGCTTAACTTTGGATGGGGCTTCTGATTTTGGGATAAGAGGAGAAAAATGGCATTTCATTATAAACTCAGTTGATTCCACTGGCTATGAGTGGGTGTTAGTCCAGATTGAGGCCCTATGACAGAGCAGTGAGTGACTGATCACAATTTTGGCGTTTCCACATAAATCTGAATTTCTGCTAAATTCTGAAGTTGTGGCCAGTTTCAGTGCAGTAATGGCAGGGAATGCTAACCAGCTTGCCCTCAAAACTTTTCAAATCCTGGAGTGTTACTTTTATACTTGTCGTCTTTCACTGTAATAAAGATGTTTGTGAGAACAGTTTCTTCCCAGCTGAATAAGCAGCAAATTGTGAACTGGGTTGCATTTCCAAATTGGTGGAATCTGATTTGACTGTAGCTCATAGATCCATAGACGTTTACAGCATGGAAACAGATCTTTCAGCCGAACTTGTTAAGCCACCTTTTTTAAACCCCTAAGCTTGTCCCAATTGCCTGCATTTGGCCCCTATCTCTACATCTATCTTACCCATGTAACTGTCTAAATGATTTTTAAGACAAAATTGAACCTGCCTCTACTACTTCCTTTGGCAGCTTGTTCCAGACACACTCCACCCTCTGTGAAAAAATTGCCCTTCTGGACCTTTTTGTGTATCTCCCTCTCACCTTAACCTATGCCCTCTAGTTTTAGACTTCCTTACTTTTGGGAAAAGAGATCGACTATCTAGCTGATCTATGCCCCTAATTATTTTGTAGATGTCTAAAAATAAACCGCAAAGCCTCCTACACTCCAGAGGAAAAATCTCCTGGTTCTATTCAGCCTCTCCTTACAACTCAAACCATCAAGTTGCAGTAGCATCCCAGAAAATATTTTCTTGCACTCTTTCTAGTTTAATGTTCCCTGTAATAGGGTGACAGAACTGAATTCAGTTTCCAAGTGTGGCCTTACCAATGTCTTGTACAACTTCAACCAGAGTCCCAACTCCTATATTCAATCTTCTGATCAATGAAGCATGCTCAATGCCTCCTTCATCACTGTGTCCATTATATGACTCCACTTTCAACAAGCTATGAACCTGTATCCCTAGATCTTTGGGTGGTTATTGGTTGTTTTAAATAAATATTGATTGTACCAACAAGATGTCTACGTGCAGTTCTTAGTCTGTCTTAACCTTTATATGGTAGCCAATGTGGCACGTGCAACAACTCAACATCTGGGATTTCAAATTTTATCCATGTAACAAATAGCAATGTAATAATGTCCAAATGAGTTTTTTTTCATTGAGGGATAAATATTGGCCCGGACAGCAGGGCTAATTTCTTCACTTGCTATCAGAAGTGGCATGAGATAGTTCAAGTTTGCTTGAAAGCACAGTCAGAATCTTGGTTTTAAATCTAGTACTTCCAAAAGCATAGCTCTCTCTCTCTCTTGCTACTGCATTACAGAGTTAACCGACGTGTGTTCAATTGCCCAAATTAGGGTTTAACCAGCAAGTGAAATTTTGCAAGCCCAGGCAAGTCATGAGGGACACACAGTGTGTCACATGTACTCATGACCCCAGTTGAGGCCATCTTCATCCACGTGAGCAACGTACTGACGTCACGGCCTCCGCAGCCCAGGGACGGCGGCGCGTACGGCGTGCTGACGTCAGCGCCGGTCACGCCTGCTGGTTTGAAGCGCTTGCTCGGCCGATTGGAGGATCGGGCGTCAACCGGTCACCGGCAAGATGAAGATCTGGACCTCGGAGCATGTGTTCAAGTGAGTGCGAGAGTCACTAAGCACGGCCCCGGGGCGAGGGAGCCGCCCCGGGGGAGCAGGGCGCGAGGGTGCCACCCGGGAAGTCGCCGGCTGGGCCAGGCGGGCGGCAGTGAGTGAGCAGGGCCGCGGCCTGGGCTGAACTGAGCTCCTTTGGGTGATGCTGGGTGGGTGGTTGCAGTCAAGGTGACAGCAGCCTCCGTGTGCCGACCTCTGGAGGGAGAGGAGGTGGAGGGGGTGGACTCTCCTTTCCATACTCTTCAGGCTTACTCACTCAGAGGGAATAGACCACCCTGATTCTCTTCCAGCCTCACTCATTTCCCTGGCTCGGCTCATCACTAAAAAACCCCAGGGTTTGTGGCTGCAAAATTTACATAACCAGGGAGTTCCCTCTAAGAAGCAAAATGTGATTTTTTTTTTCGCTCTCTTAACTCTTCCTTGAACTATCTGACGTGATTTTGAAAGTATTTTTGTTTGTCCAAGCTGATGTTTGACCAGCACAGAAGCCCCTCACATTGTAATAAGGCTAAAAGGTTATCTCGGTGTGCAAGTGGTGCATCGTCGCATGCAGGCAATCTCGTCACCCAATGTTTGAGAGCCCAGTGATGTCAGTTTGTTCCACATAACGGAACACTAACACCTTATTGAGAGTCTAGAAAGTTGGAAGAACTATGGCAAAGTGATGTTAGCGTTACTTTAGCATCAGTCCTTTCTGTTGGGGTGACAAATGGAGAACAACTTACTATGTTCGTTCTTGAGATATGAGTGTCACTGCTGGGCCAACATTTATTAACTATCCCTAAGTTGTCCTTGAGAAAGTGCTGGTGAGCTATCCTGTTGAACCGCAGCAGTCCTTAAGGTGGAGGTGCACACAAAACTGTTAGGGAGGTAGTTCCAAGATTTTGACCCAGCAACTATGAAGGAACGAAAATATATTTCCAAATCAGGGTGGTGAGTGATGGGGGGAGGAAGGGTGGAGGGATGGATGGACGGAGGGAGGGAGGGAGTGGGCAGGTGGTGTTAGTGTTCCCATTTTTCTGCTGCCCTTATCTTCTATGTGATAGAGATCATTGGCTTGGAACAGCACAAGAAGCAGAAGTGAGGGTAGGACAGCAGATCCTTCAAATCTGCTCTGCTAGTCAATACAATCATAGCTATACTATTAAACAAGTCTTAGTGAGTTGTTGGAGTGCATCTTGTGGATGGTATTATGAGCTGGTGGTGGCAGAAGTGAATGCTTAAGGTGGTGGATGAACCCCTCTTAGATAGAACATTACAGCGCAGTACAGGCCCTTCGGCCCTCGATGTTGCGCCGGCCAGTGGACCCTCTAACCTAAACTATTCCAATATCATCCATATGCCTATCCACCGAACATTTGAATGCCCCCAAAGTAGGCGAGTCCACAACTGCTGCAGGCAGGGCATTCCACGCTCTCACCACCCTCTGTGTAAAGAACCTGCTTCTGACATCCGTCCTATAACTACCACCTCTTAATTTAAAGTTATGTCCCCTCGTGTTGGTCATCACCATCCGAGGAAAAAGGCTCTCACTATCCACCCTATCCAATCCCTTGATCATCTTATACGCCTCAATTAGGTCACCGCGTAACCTTCTTCTCTCTAATGAAAATAACCTCAGGTCCCTCAGCCTTTCCTCATAAGGCCTTCCCACCATACCAGGCAACATCCTGGTAAACCTCCTCTGCACCCTTTCCAATGCTTCCACATCTTTCTTATAATGCGGCGACCAGAACTGTATGCAATATTCCAAGTGCGGCCGCACCAGAGTTTTGTACAGTTGTAACATAACCTCACGGCTCCTAAATTCAATCCCTCTACCAATAAAAGCTAACACACTGTACGCCTTCTTAACAACTTTATCAACCAGGGTGCCAACTTTCAAAGAACTATGTACTTGTACCACAAGATCCCTCCGCTCGACAATGCTATTAAGGGTCCTTCCATTAGCCCTATATTTCATATGCCTGTTATTCCTACCAAAGTGAATCACCTTACACTTATCCGTATTGAATTCCATTTGCCACCTCACGGCCCAGTTCTGCAACCTATCTATGTCCCTCTGCAAACTGTAACATCCATCCTCGCTGTCTACAACTCCCCCCACTTTGGTATCGTCAGCAAATTTACTAATCCAACCCTCTACACCCTCATCTAGGTCATTTATAAAAATGACAAACAGCAGTGGCCCCAAAACAGATCCTTGAGGTACACCACTTGTAACTGCACTCCAGGTTGAATATTTCTCATCAACCATCACCCTCTGTCTTCTATCAGCTAGCCATGATAGAATGGTGCTGTGTTTCTTGAGTATTACTAAGGCTGCGCTCACCCTACCAAGATTCCATTGTACTTCTGACTTGTAGATGGTGGGGAATCTTTGGAAAATCAGGTGAATGAATAGCATCATTAGCTGAGGATTGTTGCTGGGAGAACAAGATTGTGCTATGTAATGATGCTATCTGCAGTCCAATAACCTGTTGGGCCAGATAGGTCTTGACTCTCCATCAAGGAAACTTGTGCCTATAAATTCTGCTCGGGGAAGTGTTCGTGCCAATGGGACAGAAGAGGAGAATTTGACAAGAAAAACATGTTTTAGATGTATTTCCTGTTTGAACCCATTCAAAACGTCACTTGATAAACCGATTTTCTTGACCAGTACTTACAATCAGCACAAAAGTCATAATGCTCTTTCTCATAGCTAAATGTTTTACATTGCTGTGGCAATAAATTGAGTGGCCTTTTGTACCCAAGTTGTAGTTGGATTCGAGTTGTAATTTGATCTCCTGATTTACTGGCTGTGTGTGTGTGTGTGTGTGTGTGTGTGTGATGTAACAATTTGTGTATTGACTTTACACAAACTAGTGGTTCTGTTGTTGCTCCTGATAAAATTGTGCTGTGCTATAATAAGCAATTACACGATTCAGTGTAATATAATAGCAGAATAATTTGGAATGATTTTAATTGGCCTACAGGTTTCCAGCTCTGGCCAATTTGCAAATTCCCTCATGAGTAGGATTCATTTGTGATTTGTTTCTGTATGAAATTTCCTTTTATCGGCTTTATAGTGTAAAAACATATGATTTTCTAAATATTTAAATTTAGGTGTGAATGGAGAACCCTTAGGAACATTAACATACAATGGTATCTGGGTAAGCAATCTAGTCCCCTAGAAGTGGCAACATAGGGGTCCAGAGTGATTAAGAAAGCATATGGCATGCTTGCATTCAGCAGCTGGAGCATTGAATACAAGAGTTGGGAATCATGTTACAGCTGTATAAAACCTTGGTTAGGCTGCACTTGGAGTATTGCATGCAGTTCTGGTCACCATACTGCCAAAAGGATGTGGGAGTTTGGAAAGAGTGCAAAGATTCACCATGGTCTTCCTAATCTCGAGGGTGTTGCCTACAAGGAGAGGTTGAATAAACTGGGATTATTTTCACTAGAAAGAGGCTGAGGGGACATATAATAGAGGTCTACAAAATTGAGAGGGGCATAGATAGGGTAGATAGAGGCTTTTTCCCAAGATGGACGTGTCAATTACAAGGGGGCATAGATTCAAGGTGAGAAGGGGAAATTTTAAAAGAGTGTGTGGGAGAAGTTTTTCAAGCAGCTGTTGGGTGCCTAGAATGCTCTGCTGGAGGCGGTGGATGGAAACAGGCACATTTATCAACATTTACGAGGCATCTAGATGGTACATGAATGAGAAGGGAAGAGAGGGAATGGACTGAGTGAGGACAGAAGATTTTTTGTTTAGCTAGGGACATCATGATCAGCACAAGCTTAGAGGATTGAAAGCCCTCTAAGTTCCTATGCGGTACATATTTTTGTCCTTTGTTGTTAGTGGATGTGCACTCATTGCTACTAGATAAACAGCTTAAAAAGATCACCTAGGGACTGCAACTATAATATTTAAATCTTAAGGGAAATTGCAGTGTGCAAGGGAGTTTGGAATACATTTTATTTGTTCATGGAATGTGGGTATCACTTAGGCCAGCATTTACTGACCTTTCCTAAATACCCATGATGATGGTGTCTTCTTGAAACGCTGCAGTACATGTCGTATGGGTCTACCTACAATGCTATTTGGAAAGGGGTTCCAGGAATTTGACGTAGCCAATGGTGATGGTACAAGCTGCTGCCACAGTGCAACAATGGTGGAGAAAGTGAATTTGAAAGTGATGGATGGGATGCTAATCAAGTGGGGCTGCTTTGTTCTGGTGGCGTCAAGCTTCTTGAATGTTATTGGAGCTGCATGCAGGCAAGTGAAGAGCATTTTGTCATACTCGTTGTAAAAGTGAATAGCAGGCATTTGTACAGATGTGTTAAAAGGAAGAGAGTAAAATGAGCGTTGGTCCTCTGAACAGTGACAATAGGGAATTAATGATAAATAATAAGAAAATGGCTACATGAAATTATTTTGCTTCTGTCTTCATTATAGAGGGTACCAAAAACATTCCAGTAACAGCTGTAAATCAGGGGATGGAAGAAAGAGAGGAATTTGGTGAAATTATAATCACTAGGGAATCTGTACTGAGCAAACTAATGGAGCTATGGGCTAACAAGTCTATGGTTCAGATGGACTTCATCCTCGGGCCTTAAACAAAGTGGCTAATGAAGTAATAAATATCTTGGTGTTAGTTCTCCAAAATCTCGTAGATTTTGGAAAAGTTTCATCAGATTGGAAAGTAGCAGATATAACCCCTGTATTCAAAATGGAAGATTCACTTGACAAAGGAGCAGCACCCCAAAAACTTATGTTTTCAGATAAACGTGTTAGATTAAAACCTAGTGTTGTATGAACTCTCATTTTGTCCACCCAATCCAGTACTGGCATCTCCACATCATCCCTTATACAAGACGTTGTTGAGACCAATCTCATACTGTATATAGTTTTGGGCACCTTACAAATGTGGGCAAATGTGTTGGAGGCAGTTAGGAGAAGGTTAATAGATTGACACTGGAATGAGCAGATTATCTTATGAGGAAAGGCTGGGCTTGTTTCAACTGGAGTTATGTGAGGATGACTTATTTGAAATATATAAGATCCTGAACAGCAATGACAAGGTGGAGATGGGAAAGATGTCATTCTTTGTGGGTGAGTCTAGAACTGGGGGCACTGTTTTAAAATTAGGAGTCACTTTTTGTAAGATAGAGATGAGGAACAGTTTTCCTGAGGAGTATACAACTTTGGAAAACTGCCTCAGAAAGCAAGGAAGGTAGAGTCATTGAATATTTTTATGCCAAGGTGAGTAGATTCCTGGTAGGCAAGGGAATCAAAGGTTATTGAGGGTGGATGGAATACAGAACTCAACATAAACAAATCAGTCATGATCTTAGTGAATACCCAAGGGGCCTACTTCTGCTCTGTTTAGTACATTTGACAGAACTGCCTGACTTGCAAGACCATTTTGGACAGAAGAATCAATCATGTTATTGTAGGTTGGCGTCATGTGAAGACCAGGTGCAGCTAAGAACGACAGATTTACCTTCCTGGAAAGACATTAGTGAATTATGGTTGCTTAAATTTGAAGAGTGAAAATTTTCAATATGATATGCTGTTCTTTTTGAATTACATTATCTTGTCTTTAAATCATCTTTTCATAGATAATGTCCTTTATTAGTCGCAAATAGATTTACATTAACACTGCAATGAAGTTACTGTGATATTGGCTGTGGCTTGGTGACTCTGTCTGATGTAGTTAGTAAGTTTCTGAACTGGCCAGATACTTTCATAAGCTAACCTGATGGTGTCCAGTTAGCATTTGTTGCTGAAACAGTGTTTCTCTGGAGGGTTTTCAGTGGGGTTTCTCAGTAATGCCAGAACTGTTCAAGCTGAAACCCCAATTCTGGTACCTAAAAATCATGGGTCTCTGTGATGAAGGGGAAGGGAAAAATTAAAGATTTTCCATATTTTCACAATACCATATCTTGGCTGGAACTTTGGCTAATAATGCCAAGTCAAATTTGATAAGATCTTCCTGTTGATGATTACCGCATACATCAAATACATTGGGAAGATGGCCTGGATTTAATTCAGCAGTGAAGCAACAGCAGTCACCACTGACCTCAGAGAGTTGCCCACAGAGATCTTGTCAGTGGCAGAGATTTCCTCTTTCCTGGCTTTAGTTTCAATCCAGTGAAAAGTAAAGGGCACCTCCAAGGGTTCAGCATCAGTGATATCCTCAAGCAAGCTAAGCAATGAATCACATTGAAGTATTCTCACAGCAAGCCAGGAAGTAAAATGTACAGGAATATGCAAATGAGGTGGAAACATTTTTAAAATTTTAGAAGTTTTTTTTGGAGAAGTTTGACATTTAAACATGTTTTATTTTATAATAGCTTATGTAACAGTTTTTCAGGATCTTCAGAGGTGATTATGAACTCTTCATGCCTAATCCAAAGCCACTCTCCTGCTTAGCACCACAGATTTTATAATCTTTTCAAAAAACACCTAATTCACCTTGAAATATTTTGTGATTTCTGCTTCAATAGCTCTTTTGTAGAATCCTTCACACTCTAACTACTTGACCATGTAAAGAATGTGGCACACCTCATGAATTTGGGATGGGCTATAAATGCTGGCCTTGCCCCATCCGTGAACGAATAAAGAAATATTTGACTGCTTTGCAACATTAACTTTTTCTCTCCACAGGTGTTCTCTGACTTGTTGAGTGTTTCCAGCATTTTCTGCTCTTATTTTGAATGTTTTATAGTGATGAATTTGAGCCGTACCATAACAAAGTAACTAGCTGGTAGAAATAATTTGCAGTCTTATCTCATCACTCTTCAAAATCTTGGATCCTCATTTAAATTTCTCAAGTGAAAACAGCTTCAAGTCTTGACTGGTAATTAACCTGTCAGGGATATTCCATCTTTTTGTTGCTTTTGTGTCGTTCCTATATAGCTGCTTACAAACTCCGACTACAGATTAACTATGTCTTTAAGTAAATTCAACATTGTTTTGTTGCTGATTTCTTTGTATTTCTTTCTCAGCCATCCATGGGAAACAGTGTTTAAAGCTGCCATGCAGAAGTACCCCAATCCCATGAACCCTTGTGTTGTAGGAGTAGATGTATTAGATCGATGTATTGACGACCAAGGCAAATTGCATAGTCAGAGGCTGCTCAGTACAGAATGGGGGCTACCGTCTGTTGTCAAATCAGTAAGTATTGTTCTTCCGTTATACCTGTTACACTCCCTTTTAGCTAGTAAAAAACAAAATCTACGATTCTGTAAATATTGAGTTTTTGCCAATTCTTTTTGCAAAAGCAATATCCTTCAACCCTGTCCCCTATGAGATAAATCAAGACAGCATTAATCTGCTGGTAAAAATGAGCTGTTCCCATCCGAACACCACTGGTGCTTTTTGTCTAGCAGGAACCTGGCAAGTATTATCCTTCTGATTTTTGCTCTCGGCTGTCTTAAAACTGTCCTCTGAAGTACCAAGTGTATATATCTTCTTATTCTGCTTTCAAAAACATTTTAAGACATTTTCTATTTTCAAGTGGTTATCCAATTTCCCATTTGAAACACCTTGTGTTAAAAAGTTAAAAGTTCATTTATTTGTCAAAAGTAAGGTTTACATTAACACTGCAAAGAAGTTACTGTGAATGCAGTAAAAAGTCTGACAACACCAGGTTTAAATCCAACTGATTTATTTGATGAGAAACTCACAAGCTTTCGAGGTTTCCCTCTTCATCAGGTGAATGGAGAGTATTGGCCTCAGACAGAGCATATAGCAGCACAGACAGTTTCCAGATTACTGATTAGAATGCGAATCTTTACACCTAACCTGCTATTCAAGTCTTAAAGTGGCCAACAATCTGAGTGGAATTCACCTGACAAAGCAGGAAACCTCAAAAGCTTGTGAGTTTACTATCAACTAAATTGGTTGGACTTAAACCTGGTGTTCTCAGACTTCTTACTGTGTTTACCCCATTTCAACGCTGGCATCTCCACCTCGTGAATACTGTGAATGATCAAGGTCAGTGAATGCACCTGGCTTGACATTTCCTCCCCACCAATTTCCCGCCATGCTGAGTGCACTACAACTCCCCCACTTCTCTCTCCTTTCCTTCCCTATGAACATTGTGCTTTGTCTGTAAGTGCACAAGAGACAATACTTTTCACTACATACCAGTACATGTGACAATAAATCAATTTGAACTTACCCAGTCACAGTCACGAGCAATCAAAACATTTACCTAATGTCCAGATACTCCACCTTCCCCTCAGATGCTGTAGGTAATGTGAAAATGTGCACTTTACTGATTTGGCATCAGTAGCAGTGTTTTGTATCTCAGTGCCTGTCTGATGAGTCAGTGTCCTTTGCTCATGGTATTGTGAATTATGTGTTACTATACTTGGTGACATGTTTAACTGCTGCTTCTCCAAATATAGTAACGCCCAATCAATGATAGCACAATTAAAATATTGTGGAGGTGAACACGGGGACGAGTGTAAGAGCATACCCAAATGATTACTAATCAGCAGGATCAATCTCCATAATCACCTGCTCTTTACAAATGACTGGAATCAGTTGAGACCTGTGATTCATCACCCTGAATTTGTTGGATGGGATTCTGATGGCCCCAAAATAGATGAAAGACTTTGTGAGTGATGTCTTTAGTCAGGAAGAGGATCAAATCACAACTTAAACTCAGTAGCTTGGAAGGTACTGCAGCCAGGTGGGAAAGATATTTGATTGCCATACACAAGGCATAGGATGAAACAATGTAGGTAGAGATTTGTACTTTTTTAACTTGTTCTTAGAAGTAATCTGAATGAATATGTAAAAAAAAAGAATTCTACCTCCTGGCCACACATCCCATTTAAACATGAAATTGCAATCTGGGGAGATTCTGAGCTCTCTCATCAGACCAGTTGAACTCCCAGTGTCCGTTTGTATTTGTTGTGGTCGCATTTTACTTGGCAAATTGTAAATAAAACTTACATCGATTAACATTCAAGGCTGAAATAAATTGCCTGAATATTTTCTGAGCAGCATATGACCTGGAACCCTGACAACAACAGACACTGAGCTTCTAGTTGCCAAATTAAATTGCCCTGTTTGATTTTAATGTTCCAGAAGTTCCAATGGAATTTTTCTAGTCTTATTAAAGATAACTGGCATTTATGCAACACCTTATCATTTCCTTAAGCATCTCCAATCAGGTCATATATGGCAAAAGTAATTAAATGTGTTAGTAAACTTTGCCCACTAGATAAATTCCAAATTACAACAGCAAAATGTATTAGTAAGCACAGTTTGAGACTTGTTAACTAAATGAAAATGGACTAAAAGTTTCTTGCAAAGCTGCATGTTGTGCATCTAAACTGTTCACAAAGAATCTATTAGCCTACTCATTAAAGATCCCATCTGAAAATAGGGCCAAGAACCAGCAGTATCCCAGAACTACCACTGTTTTCCAGAACCTCCACTGTGCCCATAAGGAGTGCTCTATTCAGAGCTGTGAACCATATTGGGTTCATTGATCTACACAGGCTTGTGACACTCCAACTTGCAAGTTACCATGAATGGTTATGTATGTTACGCTGTACTCTGAAAACAGAGAACCATTTTGTATAATGGCCGAGGGAGGAAAGATAACATTAAAAAGAATGGAATCCTGCGGGGTGTATTTAAATGGTTTAGAATCACAGAATTGGGATTCGTTTTTATCCAGTAAGCCTATGAATTGTTTTATTAAATCAGGCTGACATCGAGTTAAAGTTCAGTAAATTGTATTAAAAATGCTGATGGACTTTGATTCTGACGTGGAATGTATGTTAAAGGTTGTGGTTGTGTACGGCTTCAGTTGTGTAATTCTGCACCAGGCTCTCTGCTCTTTGCACAATTGATTGATGTGCAGAAAAGCAAGCCAAAATAACACAAGGTCACCTTTCAGGGCCTTCACTGTGACTCGTGCGTAATGACTGGGTGGGTCAGGTTACAACTTTGAATCATTCAAAAAGTTAAGAACGCGATAGGAACAGGAGAGAAGGTGGAGAAGTACACAGTGGCATTATTTGATCTTGATTTCCTCCACACTCTATTACATCTCTATTGTCTGGTGACTGCTAACACATTTCTTTCCAAGTTATATCCAGAGATTAGAACCATACACTCCCTACAGTGCAAGACGAAGCCATGTGGTTCTTTGAATCTGTACTGTTTCTCCGAAAGAGCACCCCATCCAGGCATTCCCTTCTAATCCATCTAACCTGCGCATCTTTGGACACTGAGGGACAATTTAGCATGGCCAATCTACCTAACCTGCGCATCTTTGGATTGTGGGTGGAAACTGGAGGACCCAAAGGAAACCCACGCAGACATGGAGACAACGCAGAGCTGAAATTGAACCCAGGTTCCATGGCAGCGTGAGGCAGTAATCTTAACTATTGTGTCACTGTGCCACCACTTAGTCTGAGTACAAGAACTTAACACAGTTGGAGTTTATTTAATTGGGAGATATCAATTTACTGTTAAGACACAATCTGTTCAAATGCTTTACATGTGAGATTTGTGTTTTTGCTAAATAAAACTATTTTATAAAACAAAATTTCTTGTTCAATTAAATCGAGAGAAATTTATTCAACAGAACCCCACCACCTGCCCCCCACCCCACCCCAATCAACTGAAAGCACTAGTGCCCCTCTAACCAACATAATGTGCCTTGACTGTAGGAGAGATTGCGGTGTCCGTTCGGTCAATAAATTCATTTTGTGGGAGATGTAGATGGAATGGTGTCATGAATTGGGAGTGAAAGTGGAGCTGTTTGTAAATGACATGCTAAGTCCCTTGGAAAATATCATCTCAAACTCCCCTTATTTGTCACACGGCTTTTTCTAATACCCTATGACATATTTAGAGTCAGAGTTGTGACAGCACAAAAGGAGATCAGTTGTCCCATTGACTTGATGCTGGCCTTCTGTAGAGCAGTCTAGTCAGCTACATTCCTTCACTTTCCCTGCAATTGCCAAATCAGCAAACAAGGGGGTTTCTGTCTCTGAATTAGGTGGATCAGTATGTTTGACACATTTAAGTGATGGAAGCAAAAGGGATGGGGAGAGGAGTTTGATAATTGAACAAGTGTTAGAGATCACCACCTCCCATTCTGGCTTCTCATTCCCAAACTCCTATACAAGATGGTCACATCCCCAAGGACATCCTGAATGATAGGATAGCTGGAGCCAGATGAACAGCGTAAAGCCCAAAGCTCTCTTCAAGAACACTTGGAAGTGTGACATAATGACCCTAGACATTGCTGATCACACTGGGAGTCTCTGGCTGACAACTGAGGAAAATGGCAGTAATACCTTTGGACTGGCATATATCACCTCAGTAACCAGTGGTTACAGACTCCAACACTGAAAACAACAACCACATGATAGCTTCGAGTGGAACCTGTGACAGAATCTGTCCCACAGGCTTTGGTCCCTTCAGCAAAGGTGCATCATGTGAAGACAATCCATTTGAAATGGGATGTCTCCTCTTTCATAGAGGAAAGGTGCTACAAAAGAAATGGTTGTGTCTGCTTTGACAACTGATTGATGATTCCTTGGACATCTCAACTGTGTTGGTAAAGTATGGTATTGGGAAACAGGGCTGTCTTACTTCAATGCATGATGTTAGAGGGCAGCCATATGCTGTACAATATCATATTACTGTTATCAAATGCTGAGTGTGAAGTAAGTTTACTAAAGCTTTTATTAATGCCAGGTGGAAGAATTAATGGCATTTTTATCTAAAGCCTTGATTTTTGATCCAATTTTCCAGCTTATTGGTGCCTCAAGGACGCGAACATATGTGCAAGAACACTCTGTCGTGGATCCCATGAAACGGACCATGGAGCTTCGATCTGCAAATGTTAGTAGAAACATGAAGGACTAACTGGAGCTGTATTATTGACCAGAAGTATTGCATAGTTTTAGGAATTTCCCACAATTGGCTCATATTCTGAAATGAGTAGACTGTGTTTTATATAACAGCTAAATCTACAAGATGCAGATTTTTCAGGACAGCATTTCCATCTATTGAAATGACAGCAAATCGTAACCATATGAATGGTTGAGTGTGGTAACCTGTGTGCTATGGGAAAAGTCACACTCGTAGAACAGTAGAGCACAGGAACAGGCCCTTCAGCCCACGATGTTGTGCTGAAAATGACACCAAAATAAACTAATCCCTTCCATCCCCCTTTCAGGTAGTGCAGTTCAGATTATAACTCCTCACTACTTCTTTTTGCCAATTATCTTAAAAGTGTCCTCTGCTTCCCGACCTTCCTCTCAGTGGAAGCAGTTCCTGTAGGGATGGGTGGTTCCCTTCCCTGGAGGGTATTAGTGTACTTGTTGTATTTTTAAATCTAAGCATTTTTATGATTAACATATATTAATGTAATCTGCAAAATAACACAATTAAGGAACAATATAATAGTCAATATAATGTTCTGGGGAGACAGTGCAAAAGTAATAATGTCACTGGGCTAATAATTTGAGGCCCAGGCCAATATTCTGGGGACGTGAGTTCAAACCGTAGCATAGCAGCTCATGAAATTTGAGTTCAACTAATAATTCTGGAATTTAAAGCAAGCCGTAGAGTTGGTGAGCATGAACCAATTATTGAGCAACTATTCTCGATCGTTATAAAATCCCATCTGGTTCACTAATGCCCTTTAAGGAAGGAAATCTGCTATCCTTAACAGGTCTGACCTACATGTAGCTCCACAGTAATAGCTTGACTGTTAATTGCCCTCTGAAATGGCCTAGCAACCATTCAGTACAGGGCAGATAGGGATAGGCAATACACGCCTGCATTTCATAAAAAAAAGTTGTGGTGCCAGTTCAAAGACTATTAGATTTATTGCAATGCAAATTGTTCTTGCTGCACTGTCAAGGATTGGTGACTGGATGAATTGGTGGCTGGGGTGGCACAGTGGTTAGCACTGCTGCTTCACAGCTCCATGGGCCTGGGTTCGATTCCCAGCTTGGGTCACTATCTGTGTGGAGTTTGCACATTCTCCTCGTGTCTGCGTGTGCTTCCTCCAGGTGCTCAGGTTTCCTCCCACAGTCCAAAGATGTGGGAGTTAAGTTGATTGGCCATGCTAAAATTGCTCCTTCGTGTCCTGAGATGTGTAGGTTAGAGAGATTAGCGAGTTAATATGTAGGGATATGTGGGTAGGGCCTAGATGGGATTGTGGTTGGTGCAGACTCGATGGGCCAAAATGGCCTGTTTCTGCACTGTAGGATTCTATAAAATTTTGGACTGGGTGTCCCCCAGTCTAAAATTCCACACACCTGACCATGGCACCAGTTCTTCTGACTTGTCCTGTATCATACAGTAGAAGTGCATCAAAAAGAAGCACCAATCCAAAGCGATCATTTGCTTTCTGTCTGCATCTTTATCCTTATTGCAGTGATCAGTTCTCACTTCAGGGCATAGAACACTCTCATTTTTCACAAATCTTTGCAAGTAAATTCATAGTTAAGAAGGCCATAAAAGTCTAAAAGCAAGGCACTCGGATCCGGTTGTGGAGTAATAGAATTGGAAATCAGTGAACTTATTTTGGAATTGTATAAAATCTCAGAACACCTCTGTCTCTATATTACAAGAAAGATATGGAGGCACTGTAGAACTGCAGTAAAGACTTACAAGGATGTTACTGGTACTGAGAGGCTATAGCACAGCAAAGGCTGGGGTTCTTTCCTCTAGAAAGGAAAAGTTTGAGGAGTGAGCAGATGGAAGCCTTGTGAAATGATTTGATAGGGTGGATTTGAGGATGCTGTTTCCACTTGTGAGCCATAAGTATAAAATGGTCACAAATCCAACAGGATATGCAAGAGATTTTTTTATCCAGAGGGTAGTAAGAATGTGAAACTCGTGACCACAGAGTAGTTGAAGCAAATAGCATTGATACATTAAAGGCGGGCTGGATGAGTAAACAGCAGGAAAAAGGAATAGAAGGATATGAGTGACTATTGCTGTGCTGTGCAGATACATGGATTTGGACCTGTGTCTGTAGGAGTTTGTGCATTCTCCCCATGCTTGCGTGGGTTTTCTCCAGGTGTTCCAGTTTCCTCCCACATCCCAAAGATGTGCTCTTAGGCTCATTGGCAGAACAAATTCTCCCTAAATGGTCTCAAATTTGGTTTCAATCCATAGATCTATAAACATAGACAGGGATCACGGGTAGAAGTGCCACCGAGGTGGCAGCGCAGGCTCGTTGGGCCAAAGGCCCTGTTTCCTGTGCTGTTTTGTTCTTTGTATGATTAAATAAAGAAGGCTATGAGGAGGCGTTTATAGAGCATTGGCACCAGCGTGCCTAGTGGACCAAATGGTCTATTTCTGGTTTAAAGCTTCTTATATAATTCAGCATTGCTTTTCCCATAGCATATGGAACTGTGCAATAGTGTAAAATCCAATTTACTGTGACACTTCTTCAGAACAACAACGTCTTTTGTACCAATGATGACTTGCCGAAACACCGATGTGTTGTCTGTTCAAAACTGGGTGCAGTTTTATGCTGTGATCTCTGCCAAATGAGACTACCCAGCTGACATCTCTCACAGTCCATAGGCAAACCAATATTCTGGGTTTGATGTGGACCCAAATATCAAGGTGAAGCCGCGCATGTCATCCACTGCAGCACTCGGTTCCCCGTTCATTTTGATAGGATATCAATGGTGATCATGTTATTGGTTACTGCGGTGTATGTTTGAGCATCTTGATTATAGAACTGTTCTACTTAGTGTTTCAATTGTGTTTTCTAATTGCATTATTTTTCAGATAACATTAACAAATCTAGTATCAGTGGATGAACGGTTGGAATACAAACCCCACCCACAGGACCCGGAAAAGTAGGTGCAACACACTTGTTGGTTGAGTGTAGTTTTATTGTGCAGCTTTATTGTTGTTCACTTGTGGATTTATTTCTCTTTCACCTTGTTAGATGACTTCCACATTTTCCTCTTGGGTGAGCAAGTTCGCTGTCGGCTTTGCAGGCACTAAACAGAGAGGGAATACCCTTACGTTAGCTAGGCTAAGAACAGAAATTAGCAGTGAAGTATAGAGTCAACCTCTAGAGTTCTAGGCTGACGTTTCGTTTTCTGTTATTTTAGAAACTTAGCTATCTAATAATATATAGAAGCAGAGAAAATAGGAGCGGGAGTAGAACATATGGCCTTTCGAGCTTGCTTGATCATATGATCATGGCTGATTTTCTATTTCAATGCCATATTCCCATGTTCTCCTTTCATCCCTCAATACCTTTAGACTGTAGAAATCTATCTGTTTCCTCCTCAAACATATTGTGACTTCGGCTGCACAGACTTCTGTGGTTCTAGAGTTCTAAATGACCTGTCCATGTCCTGAGACTCTGGCCCCTTTTGTCCATGTCCTGAGACTCTGGCCCCTTTTGTCCATGTCCTGAGACTCTGGCCCCTTTTGTCCATGTCCTGAGACTCTGGCCCCTTTTGTCCATGTCCTGAGACTCTGGCCCCTTTTGTCCATGTCCTGAGACTCTGGCCCCTTTTTTCCATGTCCTGAGACTCTGGCCCCTTTTTTCCATGTCCTGAGACTCTGGCCCCTTTGTCCATGTCCTGAGACTCTGGCCCCTTTTGTCCATGTCCTGAGACTCTGGCCCCTTTTGTCCATGTCCTGAGACTCTGGCCCCTTTTTGTCCATGTCCTGAGACTCTGGCCCCTTTTGTCCATGTCCTGAGACTCTGGCCCCTTTTGTCCATGTCCTGAGACTCTGGCCCCTTTTGTCCATGTCCTGAGACTCTGGCCCCTTTTGTCCTGTCCTGAGACTCTGGCCCCTTTCGTCCATGTCCTGAGACTCGTGCCCCTCTTGTCCATGTCCTGAGACTCTGGCCCCTTTTGTCCATGTCCTGAGACTCTGGCCCCTTTTGTCCATGTCCTGAGACTCTGGCCCCTTTTGTCCATGTCCTGAGACTCTGGCCCCTTTTTCTAGAACAACGCCCCTTGTTATCACTCCTAGCCTGAGGAAACAACATCCCAGCATGCAGTCCGTCCAGTCTTTCAGAATTTTATACATTTCAAAGAGATGACTCATTCTCTTAAATTCCACATGAGGTTGAATAAAACAGATGACAGACCCAGGAATTATTAGATTTATCTGCTCCTTAGTTTGCTTCCTACTATGTTTTTTCTTTTTTGTATTGGGAGGTTTAACCAATGGCTGGTCCATATGACATTCCCTCAGAGGTTACTTTGGCATCTAAAGGCAAAAGTAGCTCAGGAGTTTTCTATCATACATCTTTGAAGCAGACCTTGAGGGAAAGAGGAACCCAGAAATTGTATGATATTAATTCAGAGTCATTTGTATACGTCATTTCTCAGTTACATTGTCCCTTTTCTTCCAGTAGGATCTCAAATGTATGATACTGTTGTGTTTCAGAACAATCCTTACCCAGGAAGCTATAATCAGTGTCAAAGGGGTGAGTTTAAGCAGCTACATGGAAGGAATAATGGCAAACACCATCTCTGCTAATGCAAATAAAGTGAGTATAAGGGTTGGGAAAATAGAACCATAAGTAAAAAGACGGAAGAAAAGTCATTTTCTTTTTGAATTACCCATTCAAAATAATAGCTTATTCAGTGTGCTTCTCCACCCACTCAACATTTCTTCCTAGTATAGTTCTAAGGATATTTTTAGTTCTTCTCTATCTCTGTGGGTATTCTGGAATTTAAAAAAAAATTCATTTATGGAACATGGGTGTCCTTGTCTGGCCAGTATTTATCACCCCGCTCAGTTGAGAATCAACCACGTTGCTGTGACTCTGGAGTCGCATGTTGGCCAGACCAGGTAAGAACAGCAGATTTTCTTCCCTAAAGATCATTAATAAATCAGAAGGGTTTTTCCGACAATTGACAATGGTTCCATGGTCAGCAGTAGATTCTTAATTCCAGATTTTTTAAAATTCAAATTCTGCCATCTGCTGTGTGGGATTCAAACTCGCGTCCCCAGAACATCAACTGAATTTCTGGATTAATAGTCTAGCAATAATACTACTAGGACATTGTAGACATCATTGATAGGGTCAGCATTTGTTGTCTTTGGAAAGATGGTGGTAAGTCACCTCTTTGAACCGCTGCAGCACGGGTGGTGTGGATAAACTCAGTGTACCCACACAGAGGATTGATTCTAAGTTGGATGCGTTGGAGGAATGGATATAAATATGTATGTATAATAGCTCCTATTATGTGTATATGGAGAGAGTTAGAGTGGTGTGTGCTTGGAACTTGCAAGCAGTGCTAGGTTATTGCACAGAACAGTTAGGAATGAACTAAATTTCTATGGGTCCGGATTCACGTGTAGGCCAGGCCAGATTTCTTTCCCTAAAAGGACATTAGTGAACCAATTTTTATAATAACGAATATCTTGCAAATATTTTGGGCCACAAAATCTGACATAGAGATCACAAGCTCCAACTTACTGATCTTTGCCATCTCTCAATTTTTCTGCCAATATTATAATATACCTAGTAATAAATATTATAACCCATTACTTCCCTCTGTGCACCAGTTCTAATACACTGTCCAAATCAAATCCTCCAGGAAAACATGCGCACTGCACAGGCAGAACACAATTATAATCGGCACGTTTCATGGTCACAATTAGTGAGACTAGCTTTATGTTGCAGATTTATTAACTGAATTTACATTTCCAGCAGCTGCTGTGCTGGGATTTGAACCCAGTGCTTAGAGCCTTGGCCTTTGGCTAATTATCCAGTGACATTATCACTATGCCATCCTTCAGGGATGTACGGGCCCACCTAGTCAGCGCAGTATGCAAGCCTGATGTTGTTCTCACCTGATAGCACTTCTTTGTGATCAGGTATGGAGATTCTGTCTGACTTTTAGTATTCTGTTTCCCCTCAAGTTGACCAACAGTGATTACGAATGAAACTTGGAATGGTTCTGTATGATTTAATTGACAGGCTAAGTACATAGAATCATGGAATCCCTATAGCACAACCTACCTGCACTCTTTGGTGTGTGGGAGGAAACCCATGCAGACATGGGGAGAATGTTCAAACTCCACACCTCTAGGCTAGAAATAAACCAGTGTCCCTGGCGCTATGAGGCAGCAATACTAACATCATGCCACCCTGAAATTGCTTTTAGGAATCTCAAAAGGATCTTGCTGCATTGGTTTATAATGGTCTTATCCAACTTCTGTTTTCACTACATATAATGAATGATTTACACTGTTTTGACCAGTAATTTAACATTGCCTTCTGTGATTTTCTCCACAGGGACGAGAAGCAATGGAGTGGGTAATCCGCAAATTAAATGCTGAAATCGAAGAATTGACAGCATCTGCAAGAGGAAGTATCAAAATGCCAATGGCAGCAACTTCAGTGGAGTAGTAGATGAGGGTTGTTGAGAAATATGTTGTTTGCCTCTGGACTGTTTAGCCAACTGCTTCCCACTGTGCATTTCATTTCCCTTGTTTACCAGAGCTGCAGATCTAAGGAGTGTAAAGCAACTTGGATTTGTTTGCTTCTCACTCTGTTTCGGTGGGACGCTCCATACTACTGCGTGCCGATTATAATTGTGTTCTGCCTGTGCAGTGCGCATGTTTTCCTGGAGGATTTGATTTGGAGAGAGTGTATTACAACTGGTGCACAGAGGGAAGTACTGGGTTATAATATTTATTACTAGGTATATTATAATTGGCAGAAAAATTGAGAGATGGCAAAGATCAGTAAGTTGGAGCTTGTGATCTCTATGTCAGATTTTGTGGCCCAAAATATTTGCAGAGATTAAAAACAAAACCATATTTGTGCCACTTACCATTGATCAGCAGACAGTACTTTCGCTGGTGGATCAATTGGCAAAGTCCTTGTGTAACTGAGGATGACAGATCAGGTTCAGTCCTTCATCTGGACTCTTAATTGGTCAGGATGGCCAGTACAATTATTGTAATTAGCCTCAGCAATGCCAGACCAGAACAATCAGCTTGTGTTCTCATTCCTGATCATTATCCAGTAGTTTATGTAAGGGCTGGATCAACGTGGCGCCCAGCAACCTACTGATGTTCATTGTCTTCACAGCTTGTGACTTGCCATGTGGGTGAGGCACTGAAGAAGCACCTTCTGATTCTAATCCAGCAAGATTCAACACCTAGCAGCTTTGAACAAGTGTTGAGGTACAGGGCATACAAATGTTTCACTGGCAATTTGGACAAGCTATTGTGATTAAGACTTGTTGGAAATCGGGGATTAACTTGGATTCTGCTGGCATAATTATGCTATTAAGTCAACATAATCAAAACTTGGAAAAAAAAATGTTGTTTTGACTTCTCATACCTAATAGCCCAACTGTTAGTCCCAAACAGCAAATATCCCAGCATGGGTGTTTTAAATTTCAGTATTAAAATTAGGAAGTTAAACTTTTGGAATTTGGATCCAGTTCTCAGTCATTCAGTGCAACATTCTTCAAGAAACAGGCCTCTGTCGTAGTAAGAAGTATAATACTGTACAGCAGTGTCACAGAGCTAGTAAATTTATATACAAAAGCAAATGTGTGAGCAAGTCAAGGATGTTGTCGTAATATCGAGAAATACTTAACAATTATGGTTTAGTATGAAAGTTCCTGTGAATCTGTGGATTACTAGGTTTTGGTAATGTTTGTTTCATTAGTGTTTACAATTTAGCCTAGATAGAATTGTACATGCAGTTGCTACAGGTGGCCTACATTGAGGCGTTAACATTCCTAAATCACTGAAACATTAGTGAAGGCTTTCAGTATGTTGTATTTGTATAAAGCACTTTTTAATAGAGATGCTTCCTCTTTAAATACTAGTCATCTTTACAGGAATATGTTTTGACAGGCAGTGAGTTAGCAGTAGGAAATACAGTTCCATCACATCCCAAAATCATGTTACTTATATATTATCAGAATTACAGCAGAGCCTTATAATATTGCCAAGTTCCGTGACAACGATGCGGCAGTGTCTGTTTTAATTGGGGGCAGCAGAGTGGTACAGCAGTTAGCACTGCTGCCTCAGCACCTGGGTTCGATTCTGGCCTCAGATCACTGTGTGAAATTTGCACGTTCTCCCTGTGTCTGCATGGGTTTCGTCCGGGTGCTCCGGTTTCCTCCCACAGTCCAACGATATGTGGAATAGGTGAATTGGCCATGCTAAATTGCCCCTTAGTGTGGGGGGACTAGCTAGGGTAAATACATAGAGTTATGGGGATAGGGCCTTGGTGGGATTGAGGTCATACAAACTCAATGGGTCGAATGGCCTCTTGCACTGTAGGATTCTATGAATAACCCTTTACATATCACAGCTATCTCAGTGACCACGGTTAGGAGCTGTATTGATTTTGGCCATTGGTTGCATATCTAGGATAATTCTATAGTGACTTGCAAATACAAGAAAACAACCCTTTTGTTGCACCAAACCCAATATCACCCAGTTAAATGGGACAGATCACAATGCTAGAATTTCTAATCTAGGCTGTGTGGGTTGGAGAACCTGTTGCATTGGTAAATGAAGCTGGATTGTACTCTTCATGATCTGTTTCACTTCAAGTAGATTCTTCAGCATTTTGAAAGCACTTGAAAGTATACCATATTAAAATTTAATTTGGTGTTCACAGCATCAGAAGGTTGCTGGTTCAAGCATTCCATCGAATACCAGCTACACAGCAATCAGTAATTTCACCCTTCTCATGTTCAAGTCAACATTAAAGATCTAAGGCATTATTTCAAAGGAGAGATTTTCCATTACTTCAGTTAACATTCCTTTTTAATACTATCAAACGTGTATAAACTGATCACTTATAACCAATGGTGGAACCTTGCTGTAGTCAGATTGACTGTGCATTTCTTTTTCTTACATAAATCATTAATTCATTGAAAAGGAGGAGTTTGAAGTGAGAAAGTGCTCACAAATACAATCATTTAATTTTAATACACTTTTTGCCTCAACTACAGGATAGTTTTGAATTGAGTTGTCTGGCCCGAGGGCTTCTTCACTTTTTGAGCTCTCTTTCTGTATCATTTCTCTTGGAGAATTAAGAGCTTTGGCTTTTTGACCAAAGAAAGGTTATGGTGCAGAAAGAAGCCATTCAGCCCATTGTGCCTGCGCTGCCATGTTGCTACTGAGCTGTTCCTTATATAACCACTGGTTTTATGTGGTACCATTTGATTACTGACTAACAAATACAGCAGGATTTAAGTTTGTTCTCTGTGAACTATGTTCTATTCAAGTTTTCATTATACATATGGGGAGACTGAGCTATTGTGCAGATAGGTTTCTTCAGTGGGGCACAGATTTAAGTTTGAGATGTTTGCATTCACCAGCCCATTGTCTCAGTACACTATTTGTGCGGCACTGAAGTGCAGAGTAGTGTTTACTATTTTGCCCAAGGTTGTATCACACAGCATATCTTTCAGTAAAAAAAAAACTCTTCTTTTTAGTTCCAAACTTCAAATTTTCATTCAGACAACTCTCTGGCAATAATATTTCTTAATGAGTATCTTCTGGGGTCACCCTGGAGTTTTACCATTATCTGGGCTGAGCAGAGATATAAGTTGTGCCAAACACATTTGGTCGTGTTGCACTAATGTGGTGAATAGAAATAAACTTTTAATAAATTAGGTTTTTCAATTAGCAATATATGGAAATGTCACAGCACGTAATGAGTTTACCTGATTATGCAGCTGGGGAGATGAGATTAAAGTCAAAATGTTGAGAGAGAAACATCTAGGCAATGTTTCAGGTTGATTCACTCCTGTCAGAATTTGTTCTGATGAAAGGTAGTTGGATTGAAATATTGCCCCTAAACTCTCCCTCTCTTCACAGATGCAGGGTATTTCCAGCATTTACTATTTCACTTCAGATTTTCAGCACTTATTTTAAAGTAGATAGTTTGGTTGAAGAGTTCACAGTTTATTGTGCTGCAGTTTCTGTGATTCTTTTGGGAGTGCTAAGATTGATGCTATTCTGGAGATTTCAGTGATTTTTAAAAAGAAAACTTCTATGGGATTTAGAACTGGAATTCAGTCGTCACCCACAGAGCCCAAAAGCTCATTCTTTGCAAGATTCAAGATGAATGTAGATTTAATTGGGCAGTGTGACTCAATTTTCTTATTAGAGTTCCAAAAAAACACTGGTGGTCGGTGAGTGAACATTTAAAATTCTGCTGTAAATGGGTTTGGGGGACTGTTCCAGATTCTACCCTTACAGCTACTTAGTTTGGTTTTGTTCTGGTACAATGGACATTCCTCCCTGGGCAAGTCTGTATCTACTTGGGTTTCATCTCCACATTAATGGCCTTTGAGCTGGAACCTTTCTCAGCTACAAAAAGACAAACTTTTTTTATATGCTGCTCGTAACATTTATTATTTAATGTTTTGCTAGATAGAGGTTTTGTTTAACTTAATGTGACCAACGGAAAGAAATGAACATTGGACTAGGCTTGTTCGGTTGAAGCATAACACAGTGTTAGTTTTTTTAAAAATTATTTCCTGTGTAATATCTCTGCTACCTTTCATTTCCATGAAGGAGTTTTTTGTATGGAATAGTATTTATTTTAATAGCACTGAATTGTACTTCAAACTCCAGCCAAGTTATCATTTTTAACAAGACTGCTGACAATAAAATTGTGTTTTTAAACTGGATTGTATTGCGTCTCAATTTCTTAGATTTGAATGTTTGTCTAAGCCACATTAAGTATTAAGATGGATGTCAGATACAGGTTTTGTCTATTGTGAGAACATATAGTTTTTTTATAAAGTTATTTATTAGTGTCACAAGTAGGCTTATATTTACACTGCAATGAAGTTACTGTGAAAATCCCCTAGTTGCCACATTCTGGTGCTTGTTCAGGTACACTGAGGAAGAATTTAATGTGGCCAATGCACCTAACCAGCACACCTAGAGTATAACCAGGAATAGGTTACTTGACACCTTTCAGCCATTCAATTTGATCATAGCTGATCAACTTCTTTGCTCCAAGTCATTTCATACCCTTCTCCAACTAAGAAATTTCAGTCTAAAAGACTTAATTGAACCAAAATATAGTCTTTTGAGGGGAGGTTAGATCAAAGATGTGCAGGTTAGGTTGATCAGCCATGCTAAATTGCCTCTTAGTATCCCAAGGTGTGTAGGATTAATGAGGTTAAGATATAGAGCATTTTACCTCTATCGGAGAGTTGGTGTAGACTCACGAGGCTGAATGGTCACTACTGTGAAGGGATTCTGATTTTTAATACTCTCTGTGTAAAGTAATATGTTCTGATTTCTCTCCCAGAAATGTCCTTCTAGTGGAATTCTCCTGCAAGTGGCAATAGTTACTTTTACCCAAATGGATCCTTGTATTATTTGAAACACATCGAATAGACCACATCTGAAAATTCTATGCTCGAGTGAATAAAGACATGTTTCCTTCTAATTTAAACTCTTACCCTGGTATCATTTGGAGGAATGGTACACTGCACCCTCTCCAATATCAAATATATCCTTCCTGAGATAAGTCCAGAATTGAATGCTATACCCAGATGATTTGACCAAGGTTCTGCAAAACTATAGCATGAAGTTTTTTCCCAGGGTGGAAGAGTCAATTACTAGGGAGCATAAGTTTAAGGGGCAAGGTTTAAAGAGGATGCATGAGGCAGATTTTTTACACAGAGAATGGTGGGTGCCTGGAACTTGTTGCTGGGAGAGGTAGTGGAACTGATATGGTAGTGACTTTTAAGGGGTAGCTTGACATATGAATGAGATGGGAATAGACAGATCTGGTCCCCAGAAGAGTAGGGATTTTAATTAAGTTAGGCAGCATGTTCGGTGCAGGCTTGGAGGGCCGAAGGGCCTGTTCCTGTGCTTTAATTTTCTTTGTTCTTTGAACCTCAATTTTGCATTTCAGCCAAATAGTAATTACAAGATGTTGAAGTCAGTTCATTTGTCAAAGGTGTTAAATCAGATTGCAATGCTTTTGGGTAAACAGGCCAGGAGGTTCCTCTTTATTTCTGCAAGTTCTAACAAATTTCCCAAAATTCACATATACCTCAAGTATTTTGATTTGATTTATTATTGTCACGTGTTAACATACAGTGAAAAGTACTGTTTCTTGCATGCTACACAGACAAAACATATCGTTTATAGAGAAGGAAAGGAGAGAGTACAGAATATAGTGTTACAATCATACCTAGGGTGTAGAGAAAGATCAACTTAATGCAAGGTAAGTCTGTTCAAAAATCTGACTGCATCAGGGAAGATGATGTTCTTGAGTCAGTTAGTACATGGCCTCAGACTTGTATCTTTTTCCCTAAGGAAGAAGGTGGAGGAGAGAATGTTCTGGGTGCTTGGGATCCTTAATTATGTTGGCTGCTTTGCCAAAATAGCGGGAGGTGTAGACAGTCAATGGATGGGAAGCTGGTTTGTATGATCGATTGGGCTATATTCATGAATTAGTAGTTCCTTGGGCAAAGTAGGAGCCATATTGAGCAGTGATACAATCAGAAAAAATGTTTTCTATAGTGCATTTGTAAAAGTTGGTGAGAATCATTGCTGACGTCCCAAATTTCCTTAGTCCTCTGACAAAGATCTTTACTGTCATCACAGGGGAGACAGGACAAGTTGTTGCTGATTGAGACACCTAAAATCTTGAAGCTCTCGATCCTTTCTACTTCACCCTCATTGATGTAGATGGGCATGTTCTCCTTTATGCTTCCTGAAGTCGATGATATCTCCTTTGTTTTGTTGACATTAAGGGAGAAATTACTGTTGCTGCATCAGTTCATCAGATTCACTATCTCACTCCTGTACTCTGTCTCCTCGTTTGAGATCCGATCCCCACTACGGTGGTGTCATCGGGAAACTTGAAAATCGAATAGGAGGGGAATTTGGCCACACAGTCATTGGTGTATAAGGACTATAGTAGGGGACTGAGAACACTTCCTTGTCAGGCACCGGTATTGAGGAGATGTTGCCTGACATAGGTATCTTTGTTGACTACAGCTCAGCCTTCAACTCTATTATTTCCATGAAACTCATCTCCAAACTCCATGGCCTGGACCTCAGTACCTCCCTCTGCAACTAGATCCTAAATTTCCTAACTCTCAGTTTACATAAGGATAGGCAACATCACCACCTTGATATGAAATTGGAAATGTCATTGCACCAACAATGTGCTAAGGTTCTTATGATTGTTAGAACACTAAAGCTGGTGTGATTCTGGAGTGTTTTTTTTCTTAAATTTTTACGGTTTAGTACATAGATCTTGTTAAACAGCTCATCTTCGTAGAGGTGACTCCTTATCCTTCAAAGTGGTATCTGCATGAGTTAATAAATGTATATTTCACCTAATGTATACAACTCTCAGATAATACGGCAAGCAGTTAGATTGATGCAGTTACAAACACACAAAATAAGATATTATAAATATAGAAGTGGCAGCACAGTGGTTGGTTAGCACTGCTGCCTCTGAGCACCAGGGACCTGTGTTTTTTCCTGGCTTGGGTCACTGTTTGTTTGCTGCATGTTCTCCCTGTCTGTTTCCTCCGGTTTCATCCCACAGTCCAAAAGACATGCTGCTTGGGTGCATTGACCATACTAAATTCTCCCTTGATATATCCAAACAGGCATCATAATATGGCACATAGGGATTTTTCACAGTAACTGCATTGCAGTGTTCATGTAAGCCAACTCGTGATACTAATAATAAACATAAGACATTTCTGTAGGGTTTCTTCTATTGTAACATTGGTAGAAGCATTGTGAAAATTTTGCAGAAGTGCCCTGAGGTGATATTTTTCAAAAGTGACAGTCCTGTGGAGTGAAATACTTTTGTGGTGACATTGCCCAGGCATGATATTTACTGAAGTGATATTACTTTGGAGTCATATCCAATTTGGGTACCTGACTTCCCCTCCCCACACACACACACACACACACACATGTCCCTTCCTCTAAGTGACTTTGTGCTGGAATAATCGTGCTTGGGGTGAAATAGAATTGAAAGATGTCACAGCACAGAAGAGTTTTTGTCTTTCCACATAGTCCTACAAATATTTCCCCTTCAAGTACTTACCTAAATCCATTTTCAAAATTAATATTCAATCTGCCTCCAATACTCATTCGGGTACCATATTCCAACCTCTAATAACATCTTACATTAAAACTTCTCATCTCATCTCTGGTTCTTTTGCCAAATACTTTCAATCTGTGTCTCCTAGTTATTGACCCTTCAAACACCAGAAATATTTTCTGCTTATGTGCCCTTCATGAATTTGAATTCTTTTCCTAACCTTCTCTGCTCCAAAGAGAAAAACCACAGCTTCTCTAATCTCTCCATGTAACTGAAGCCTGAGACCATCCCATTAAATTCCTGTGGAGCCCCTCTAAGGCCTCAACTCTTTTCCAAAGCCTGATGACCAAACTTGGACTCAATAATTTAGCTTGGGTTCAACCAGTAATTCATAAACATTAACCACCATAGAATTCCTACGGTAGGAAGGAGACCATTCATCCAATCGAGCCTGCATTGACAACAATCCGACCTAGGCCCTAGCCTAGAACCCCATGTATTTACCCTACTAATCCCCTTGATACTTAAGGGTCAATCCACCTAACCCACACATTTTTGGAGTTTAGGAGGAAACCAGCAGCTAGAACGTAGAACATTACAGCGCAGAACAGGCCCGTCGGCCTTCGATGTTGCACTGACCAATTAAGAAAAAGCAATGACCCTCTAACCTAAACCATTCCCTTTTCATCCATTAACCTATCCACTGACCTCTTAAACACCCCCAAACTTGGCGCATCTACAACTGCAGCAGGCAGGGCATTCCATACCCTTACCACCCTCGGGGTAAAGAACCTACCTCTGACATCCGTCCTATAACTACCACAAAGATGAGCTGGAAGAATCTCACTCAGACACAGAGATTGTACAAGTTCCATACAGACTCCACCTGAGACCAGAATTGAAATCAGTCCCTGGCGCTGTGAGAGAACAGTGCTAGTCACTGTACCACTTTAACTCCATGCTCCTTTCTTTGGTTCTCCATTTGTCAGATCTTTGCCACCGAAGTGGATGGCTCAAGCCAGAAAATTTCCAAAACTCGTTGGACCCATTTTAGTAAAAAAAACGTCAATCATGTTATTTTCATCCAGGGGCAGGACGTGGGTATAGGATGAAGCCAGGCCTGCTTCAGTTCTCTGGTACCTTGTCCCAGTTGTTTCAGAGATCATTAAGCTTTCTAGCCCCCATCCCTCATACTCTCCATGTTGACTTTTGCCTCCTGCTCTTGCTAATGGCTCCTCATTCTGTCATGATTGGTGGGGAAGAGAAATAATATAAGTTAGGATTTGGAAAGGAGTGTTTTAAACAAGTTTAATTCCATGGAAAGAGGAAAATAGGATGACAACATTAGCATAGTCAAGTCGAGATGTAACAAAAGCATGAATTAAGGTATTGGAAGCAGATTGAGCTGAGTCAGGAATGTGGACTTGGCGTGATGCTATTAAAGTGAAAATAGGCAGGCTTGTGCAGATTTGTGGTTAGAATCTCGTGGGATCAAATACAATATTGTGATTGTTAACAGTTGCTTCGGTCTTAAGCAGTTGCCAGAAAAGGGAGAAGAATGGAGTTATTGTCTGAGGAACAGAGTGATGGGAATTGAAAATAGTGGCTTCAGTCTTCCCAGCATTAAGTTGGAGGAAGTGTTTGCCCATCTAGGAGTCTGCTAATATAGAGACAGTGAAGATGTTGAGAAAGATGGTGCAGTGATAGTTGGGTGCACATGTGAAACATAATGTATTTTTGGACGATATCTTTTTTTGGACCTTTTTGGAGGGTAGATCTTATAAGGAAAGGTTGAAGGAGCTGGGACTTTTCCCCTAGAGCAGAGGAGGATGAGAGGTGACTTAATAGAGAAATATAAGATGATGAGGGGGATTGATAGAGTGGATGTGCAGAGACTTTCCTAGGGGGCATAACTATAAGGTTCATGGTGGGAGATGTAGCAGGAATGTCTGAGATAGATTCTTCACTCAGAGAGTGGTTGGGGTATGGAATACACTGCCTGCTGTGATAATTAAGTTGGACACTTTCAAGCTGCTACTGGATAGGCACATGGAGCACATAGGCATAGGGAGTGGGATAGCTTGATCTTGGGTTTGATCATAGCTCGGCAGAACATTGAGGGCCGAAGGGCATGTAACTGTGCTGTACTGTTCTATGTTCTATCACTACAGGGAATGCCACCATTCCAAGGTCATTCGAGACTGATCTTGAATCCTTGTAGTTGCTGGCAGAGTAAGAAGTCTCACAACACCAGGTTAAAGTCCAGCAGGTTTATTTAGTAGCACAAGTCACTAGCTTTCAGAGCGCTGTCCTTTCATCAGGTGAGTGGGAAATCTGTTCACAAACATATAAAGACACAATTTACAAAATAATGATTGGAATGCGAGTCTTTACAAGGAACCAAGTCTTAAAGGTATAGACCATGTGAGTGGAGAGAGGGTTAAGCACATGTTAAAAAGATATGTATTGTCTCCAGCCAGGACAGTTAGTGAGATTTGGCAAGCCCAGGCAAGGCACGTGGGTTACAGATACATGAGTCCAAGATCCCAGTTGAGATCGTCCTCATTTCTGCAAAAACTTGGCTATCAGTCTCTGCATAGCGACTTTGCGTTGTTGTATGTCATGAAAGATGCCTTGGAGAATACTTACCCAAAGATTAAAGGCCAAATGCCCATGACTGCTGAAGTGTTCTTCAACAGATTGTCAAGCGGTGTTCATTCATCCGTTATCGTACCGTCTGCATGGTCTCCCTAGTGTACCATGCCTCGGGATGAGGAGGATCGCAACAGACACCGTCAGATGCTGTGACTTTATATGCTCTGTTTGGGAACAGAACTCCCACTCACCTGGTGAAGGGGCAGCATTCTGAAAGCTAGTGGCTTTTGCTACAAAATAAACCTGTTGGACTTTAACCTGGTGTTGTGAGACTTCTTACTGTGTTTACCCCAGTCCAATGCTGGCATCTCCACATCGTTGCTGACAGAGTCATAGAGGTTTACATCATGGAAACAGGCCTTTCGGCCCAACTTGTCCATGCTGCATTTTTTAAAACTCCTAAGCTAATCCCAATTGCCAGCATTTGGCCCATATCCCTCTATATCCACCTTACCCATGTAACTGTTTAAATACTCTGTAAAAGACAAGATTGTAACCACCTCTACTACTACCTCTGGCAGTTTGTTCCTGACACCACCCTCTGTGAAAAAATTGCCCCTCTAGACATTTTTGTATCTCTCCCCTCTCATCTTAAACCTATGCCTTCAAGTTTTAAACTCCCCTACCTTGGGAATGTTATATATCATCATACATTCCGTACCAAAGGAAATCTCTCCAATTTGTACTTGAATGAATCAATACTGAACATATCCAGCCACTCCCTGGGGAATCATTCCATGGACTGATGACCCATTCACTGAAGCATTGTCTCCATAAATCAGTTTTGAATTTACCCCCTTCAATGCACAACCTGTGTTCTCTGGTCTTACTGTTCCATTAAAGATGAAACAGCATTAGGGTTGGCATTACCTAGGCCCTTTAGAATCCTAAAAACAATTGTCATCTTTTAACCTCTTTATGACCGAGAACATGCCCAATTTACATAATCATGCCTCATAATCCAATCTCTTCAATCACTCCGCTTGTTCTGCCTAAACATCTTCATAATCCATTATTTCAGTTATGAAACTTGTTGCATTTTCTAAAAGTCTCAGAATGGTCAGGAATCAAAACTAGATTGCTTTCTTTCCACACTTTAAAAACATGCAATATAGAACATAGAACATAGAACATTACAGCACAGAACAGGCCCTTCGGCCTTCGATGTTGCGCCGACCAATATAAAAAGCAATGCCCCTCCAAACTAAACCATTCCCTTCTCTTCCATATACTTATCAACTAACCTCTTAAACGCCACCAAACTTGGCGCATCTACAACTGCTGCAGGCAGGGCATTCCACTCCCGAACCACCCTTTGGGTAAAGAACCTACTCTGATATCCGTCCTATAACTATCACCCCTTAATTTAAAGCTGTGTCCCCTCGTGCTAGCTTTCTCCATCCTAGGAAAAAGGCTATCACTGTCCACCCTATCTAAACCTCTAATCATCTTATATGTTTCAATAAGGTCTCCTCTTAGCCGCCTTCTTTCTAACGAAAACAACCTCAAATCCCTCAGCCTCTCTTCATAAGACCTGCCCTCCATACCAGGCAACATCCTGGTAAACCTCCTCTGTACCCTCTCCAATGCCTCCACATCTTTCTTATAATGTGGGGACCAGAACTGCACACAATACTCCAAGTGCGGCCGCACTAGAGTTTTGTACAGTTGCAACATGACGTTGCGGCTCCGAAATTCAATCCCCCTACCAATAAAAGCTAAGACTCCATATGCCTTCTTAACAACCTTATCGACTTGATTGCCAACTTTCAGGGATCTATGCACATATACACCAAGATCCCTCTGTTCATCAACACTATTAAGAGTCCTACCATTAGCCCTATACTCTACACATTTGTTATTCCTGCCAAAGTGAATTACCTCACACTTTTCCGCATTAAACTCCATTTGCCACCTCTCGGCCCAGCTCTGCAACTTGTCCAAGTCTCTCTGCAAACTATAACACCCCTCTTCACTATCTACCACTCCACCGACTTTAGTGTCATCTGCAAATTTACTAATCCATCCTTCAATACCCTCATCCAGATCATTTATAAAAATTACAAACAGCAGGGGCCCCAAAACAGACCCCTGAGGTACACCACTTGTCACCGAACTCCAAGATGAATATCTCCCATCAACCACCACCCTCTGTCTTCTATCTGCTAGCCAATTCCTAATCCAATTAGCTAAATCACCCTCTATCCCATACATCTGCATTTTCTGCAGAAGCCTTCCATGGGCCACCTTATCAAACGCCTTACTAAAGTCCATATATACCACATCAACTGCCTTACCCCCATCCACCTCTTTGGTCACTTTTTCAAAAACTCAATAAGGTTAGTAAGGCACGACCTACCCTTCACAAAACCATGCTGACTATCCCCAATCAATTCATTTCTCTCTAAATAACTATAAATCCTATCCCTAATAATTCTCTCCAATACTTTGCCCACAACAGAAGTAAGACTCACTGGCCTATAATTCCCTGGAAGGTCTCTCTTCCCCTTCTTGAACAATGGGACCACATTCGCTATCCTCCAGTCCTCCGGAACCACATCCGTAACCAACGACGACCTGAAGATCAGAGCCAGAGGCACTGCAATCGCCTCTCTTGCCTCCCAGAAAATCCTAGGGTAAATCCCGTCCGGCCCAGGGGACTTATCCATCTTCAAACCCTTGAGAATATCTAGCACATCCTCCCTATCTACTTCAATAGGATCGTGCACGTTCAGTATGCCACTCCCACTTTCTCTCCTTGATCCCTTTAGCTGCAAGGACCAAGTTCAGTTGCCTCTTTAACATAGTCATAGAGTCACAGAGGTTTACAGTATAGGGACAGGTCCTTTGGCCTGACTTGTCTATGCTGTCCATTTTTACCACTAAGCTACTCCCAATTGCCTGCATTTGGCCTATATCCACCTATACCCATTTTACCCATGTAACTGTCTAAATGCTTTTTAAAAGACAAAATTGTGCCTGCCTCTGGAAGCTCATTCCAGACACTCACCACCCTCACATGAAAAAATTGTCCCTCTAATATATCTAATGAACTGGCCCCAACAGGTCTCTGTGGTAGAGAATTCCACAGGTTCACAACTCTCTGAGTACAGAGGTTCTTCCTCATCTCAATCCTGAATGGCTTCCCATTATTCTTAGACTGGAACTGCTAGTTTGGGACTTCTTCCAACATCAGGAACATTTTTCCTGCATCTTGCCTGTCCAGTTCCATCAGGATTTTATATGTTTTGATGAGACCCCCCCTCTCATTCTTCTAAATTCCAGTGAGAATTTCGGTACCAAGATGAGTAGACTCTGTGAAACTTGTGCAATGGCTAGTAGTTCAACACATGCGTGAACACCTCTGAATGCCACAGAATGGCATCAAACATTGCAAGTATCTGTCCTCAGAAGCACCTGTCCCATCTAACTTGCAGAATGAGTTTTACTCAAATCCATTATGTTGTGCTCCAAGCCGTTGTACCAACAAGTACCAAGAGATGAGTAGACAACTTCAGTAGAACATGGTTATGCATTAACACTGTGCTGTAGAAACCAGGCATAGTCCTGGGAGTAAACATTACAAAAATACCCCATAACTTTCAAATGACTATATTTCATTAGCTAGTAGTCAAACTCTATATCCGATATAAAATAGTCAGTTGGAAGGATGTGTTTCCAGGCTGGGCCATTGACTTTATTCAAGGCTGAGTTAAAAGTTTAAAGTCTCACAACACCCAGGTTAAAATCCAACAGGCTTGTTTCGTATTGTGAGCTTTCAGAACGCTGATCCTTCGTCAAGTGAGATTCCTTATTGTGCTCACCCTATCTCCACATCTTAAAAGTTTAAAGTTTACCACTGTCACAAGTAGGCTTACATTAACACTTCAATGAGGCTACTGTGAAAATCCCCTCGTCGTGACACTCCAATGCTTCTTCGGGTAAACTGAGGAAGAAGGTCGCACAGCCAATGCACCTAACCAGCATGTCTTTCAGATTGTGAAAGGAAACAGGAGCACCAGGAATGAACCCATGTATACACAGACAGTGACGCAAGCAAGGAATCAAACCCATTTCCCTGGCACCCTGAGGCAGCAGTGCTATTGTGCCATCATGCCCCCCAGATTTTTGATAGATAAGAGCATCACTGATTACGAGGGGCAGACAGGAAAGTGGAGCTGTGGCCACAATCAGATCAGCCGTGATCTTATCAAATGGGAGAGCAGGATCACTGGGCCAAGTGGCCTATTCCTGCTCCTATAGTTCTCCTATAGACCATACCTCTGCATCCCTTGAAGTGATGCAAAAGACAATATTGCCAAAGCAGATGGAAACTATAAATATACAAGTTATATCTCTCTTATTTTACAATGACAAGACCTGGCCTTTAATGTTGCAGTTGTATAAAATGCTGGTTAGACCTCATTTGGAATACTGCATCCAGTTCTGGTCGCCTTACTACCGGAAGGACGTGGATATTCGGGAGACAGTGCAGAGGAGGTTTACCAGGATGCTGCCTGGTATGGAAGGTCTGAGTTATGAGGAGAGATTAGGCAAATTGGGACTGTTTTTCTTAGAAAGACGTAGACTTAGAGGAGATCTAATAGAGGTGTACAAGATTATGAGGGGTATAGATAGAATAAACAGGGTTAAGCTTTTTCCTAGGATGGACTCAAATAGCACGAGGGGTCACGGGCTTAGGGTGAGGGGGTAAGGTATAATTTGGATGCTAGAGGGAGTTTTTTTCACACAGAGGGTGGTGGGGTATGGAATGCGCTGCCAAGTAAAGTGGTGGAGGCAGGTACTCTGGAGTTATTTAAGAAATACTTAGATGGGCCCATGAACAGAATGGGAATGGAGGGGTATAGAAAACTGATTTAAAATAGGGATCATGAGCTTGGGAGTCCCTGGGAAGTGTGTAAATAGATGATGATATTGATGTACTTGTTTTTATCCTACAGGTGCTTTGGTCCACCTTGTTGTCTAACAAGGGGCATACACACGATGGGTCGTGAGAGGGCTGCTCTTGGGTTTTTTTTTCGAGAGTATCCTAGTGCTTCACGTCGTTAGTGTACGCTTGACCTGGACCATTTGATGGGCAACACGACAGCTCAGTGACTATCGCTGTGCTGTGCAGATACATGGATTTGGGCCTGTCTCTGTGGGAGTTTGCGCATTCTCCCCGTGCTTGCGTGGGTTTTCTCCGGGTGCTCCGGTTTCCTCCCACATCCCAAAGATGTGCTCTTAGGCTAATTGGCAAAACAAATTCTCCCTAAATTGTCTCAAATTTGGTTTTTTAATCCATAGATCTATAAACATGGACAGGGATCACGGGTAGAGGTGGGAACATCGGGGTGGCAGCGCGGGCTCATTGGGCCGAAGGGCCTGTTTCCCGTGCTGTTTTGTTCTTTGTTCTTTGCTATGTTTGTATTTTAATTCTTCATTTCTTGCATTGAAGCTTATTTTATAATTGAACATATATACTTTGCACAAGTCACCTCTAAGTTGCTATCAAAATTCAAGTCTAAATTACTTTCAACCCTCCTAATAAAGCCAAGAATCCTAAACAGTTCCTCAAGTTGCTCTTATCATTCTTTAATTGTGTCAGCCTCACACATTCCAACATTGAAATGGATTGCGCTAGCTAAACCAGACACAACCTGTTATAATGTTTCTTTCCCCTTTATTTTTTCACAGATTGTGGGCATATTTATTGCCCTAATTGGGAATGGAAGGATTCATTTATTCACTTAGCCATACCTTCTGCTTTCACAATATGATTATTTTGATCTATTCCACCTTTCACTTGATTATCTATTTTTGTTATATTGATTCTATATGTGAAGAAGTGGATGTGTGTTTCCAGATGTTGGTTTGACATTGCCCTTCAGCCCCCCTTGGGCATGGTTCCTCTCTGATTGGAGGGTTCCTTCTAACCCCGCTCTCTGATTGGGCAGTTCTTTCTAACTCCGTTCTCTGGTTGGAGGATATCTCCCAAACCCTCTGTCTGATTGGCTCACATTCCGGCACTCTGACTGGTCAGCGATACTTTGGTAACTGATTGGCCAAAGCTTGCGCAGACTGTCCCATGATTGGTCAAAGCTGCACAGATCTGTCCCGTGATTGGTCAAGCATTTTTTTTGATTGGCTAGCCTACCCATCCGGCTTTCTATTGGCTGAGTTTGTGCGCGGCTCCGTTCTTGCTGGGCGCCATCTTGGCGGAGGCGGTGAAGGCAGCGGCGGAAAGATGGTGGCGTTCTGGAGGCAGGCCGGCCTGAGGTACAAGGTGTCGGGGACAGAGGAGCGGCTCTCTGTCTCTGTCTTACACACCCCGCCTCTGGAGAGGGATAGGCAGGCGGGGAGACTTAATGCCCCGAGTCTGACTGGGCTGGAGGTCACTGCGGGAATAGGGGGAGGCGACAGTTATGGAATGAAAGGAAGCAATGTCACTGAGAGAAGCTTTAAATTGTAGTTAACCTGACCTGGTTTCTATGACCTTGGCTCAGTGTTGACACCCAATGTCGAAGGTTTCCATTATAATTGCACGTGCGTGTTAGCTCCCATTGATTAATGTGTTAAAACAGATATCCTTCAGACTGATACGAACGTAATAATGAAGGCAGTGTAGTATTTAAAGATGCAGCATTCAAGGTTGCAGCATTGATGTGGGTTTCACTAATGATGTGAAGATGCCGGCATTGGACTCGGGTAAACATAGTAGGCAGTCTCACAGCACCAGGTTAAAGTCTCAGTAACTGCAAGGTGTTAACTGTGGCAGAGTGTGTAGCATTCTCGCCTCTGATTCAGAAAGCTGTGAATCTGCTTCATTCAACGTACAAGCTAGGCTGACATTCCAGTGCATTACTGAGGGAATCTTTTACTATGCTGTTAAAGTAAGTCTTTATTTTGGACATAAAGGAATCCAATTGCACCACTTGCGAAAAGAGCAGAGGTGATAAAGGTTGATTGGGTTTAGGTGGCATGGTGGCACAGTGGTTAACATTGCTGCTTCACAGCTCCAGAGACCTGGGTTTGATTCTGGGCTTGGGTTGCTGTCACTGCAGATCTTGCATATTCTCCCCATGTCTGTGTGAATTTCCTCTCTCAACTCAGAGATGTGCAGGTTAGATGCATTGCCCCTTAGTGCTCTGGGATGTACAGGGTTTATGAGCAAATAGGTAGCATTACAAGAATAGGGCCTAGGTGGGATTGGTGATGGTATAGAGTTGATGGGATGAATAGTCTCCTTATGCACTGTAGGGTTTCTATGGAAAGAAAGTATTTTGGGACCAGCTGAAGTTGAGATGTTTCTGGAACGAAACAGAGCCATGATCCAGAAGATGGTAGGAAATGTGCTCATGTTATTATGCTTTTTGGGATGAGGCCAGAGCTTTCATCCCAATAATTAATAATATTTGGAATTTGTGTTTGACTTTACAACTGCTGAGTTTAGGTACTTAAACAATAACTAGCATCATCTAATTATTTTTAGTATGTTTGTCAGAGAATTTTAGAGAAGAGGTCTTGCAAATGCAACTTGATAAGTAGTATTGAGTCCATCATGAGAAACCCAAACCTTCCCTTAAGATGCAGTTGTGAAGTTTAAAATTATTTGGGATAAAAGCAGGAAAGTCATTGTATAGGGAATTCAGTATCTTGGTATTATGATGTATCAAGAAGTTTTTAAAACCAAAGAAAATTACAGCACAAGGATATGCCCTTCAGCCCTCCAAGCCTGCACTGACCATGCTGTTTGACTTAACTAAATCCCCTACCCTTCTGGGGACCATATTCCTCTATTCACGTATTTGTCAAGATGCCTGTTAAAAGCTGGTTCTGTATCTGCTTCCACTACCTCCCTGGCAGCAAGTTCTAGGCATCCACTACACTCTCTTTAAAAAAAAAAAAAATTGCCTCATATCTCCTTTAAACTTGCGCCTTGCAATTAAACCTGTGCCTGCAGGTAATGACTCTTCCACCCTGTGAAAAAGCTTCTGACTATCCATTCTGTCCATGCCACTCATAATCTTGTAGACTTCTATCAAGTCACCCTACAACCTCCGTCATTCAGTGAGAACCAGGCTAACTTATTTCTGAGAGTAGAGCCTCTCGGCTATTAGATTTTTTTGATACTGGACTGGAGGTCCAATGAGAGTGCTGCTTTTCACTCAGCTTTGTAATGCTTGTCTAATTTCTGTGCCATCTGCTGTCCTCTAAGTTATATTTTTAAAAACATTTGATTAGGATATTATTCTTGTTTAGCTTATGTCTAAATCTGGCACTGTGTTTACACACCACTGGAGAGGTGGTAAAGGCAGACAGACTGGTAAAATAGGGCATGCAGCTTACTAATGGCTTTCCAATGAAAGCTAAAACATTTAAATTGACATAGCACCTGTTTTGGGCATGCTCACGATTTATCATTCCCCCCTCCAAGTAGGCATTAGCGTGAAAATGGGTGCAAATTGCAGTAATCACCACATGCCTGACTTCATCACTTTCTCGCCCAAAAGGGCACAATACTAAAATTCTGCTGATTAGTATTACTACTAGTGGTAAGGGAACCTTTAAAAGGTTCAGTGACCTGGTGGAGCACATATTGGCTGTCCTCTTGAACTTGCCTGATTTAATGTTTGAAATCAGTGTGGTGATCTATAAATGGCAGACCACCTTCGTTATTGACTAAATAGGATGAAGATAGGATGTGGGTGACAAGATGGCACAGAGATTAGCACTACTGCCTCATAGTTCCAGAGGTCTGGGTTTGATTCTTGGCTTGGGTGACTGTATGGCATTTGCGTGTCTTCCCATTGTTTGCATGGGTTTTCTCTGGCCACCCTGGTTTCCTCCCACAGTGCGGATTAGGTACATAGGCTATGCTGTGTTGTCCTTTTGTGCCCCAGGATTCATACATTAGAAATATTAATAGGGTAAATATGTGAGGTTATGAGGATAGGGCCTAGGTGAGATTGTTGTTGTTGCAGATGTGATGGGCCGAATGGCCACCTCCACTGTAGAGTTTCTGTGACTAAGGTTTGCCCTACAAAAGCTAAGTTTGTTTGAAATGGGAAGCTGCAAAAATGAGTGAGGTTAGAGCTGGTTACAATTCTTTTGCTTGTCTGGAGTTCTTTTGACAATAAAGAAGAAAAGACGTGTACTTATATTTTTGTGTTGAAAGATATTACATAAAATCTTTTGTCTTGTGTACTTTGAAAATGTAATGTAGCATGTTAGGAACAGGTACAGCACATTTGGTGCCTGTTGCACCATGAGTGGGAGGTATACAGCAATTTACACTTAATAAGCAACTCAAATGGCAATGTGATCATGACCAGATAACTTTTTATTGATACTGGATAAGCATTGGCTAGGATACTTGTAGAAAAGTCTCTGCTGTTTGTGCTAGTAAGAAGTCTGACAACACCAGGTTTAAGACCAACCGATTTATTTGATAGTAAACTCTCAAGCTTTCAAGGTTATCTTCTTCGTCAGGTGACCTCAGTCCAACGCCGGCATTTCTACATCATGACTACTTTGTGCTAGTACCATGGTATGTTTTATTCCAAACAAGAGGACAAACAATGATTTGGCTGAATGTTCCATCCAAAGGATGGTATCTCTGACAGCCGTGATGTAGAGATGCCGGCGTTGGAACTGGGGTAAGCACGGTAATAAGTCTGACAACACCAGGTTTAAGTCCAACCGATTTATTTGACAATAAACTCTCAAGCTTTCGAGGCTGTGCTCTTTGTCAGGTGAATGAGGTGTTCTAGTCTCAAACAGCACATATAACAGCACAGACTGTTTACGGATTACTGATTAGAATGCGAATCTTTACACCTAACCTGCTATTCAAGTCTTAAAATGGCTAACAATGTGAGTGGACAGAGCACTGAGCACTGGTTAAAGAGATGTGTATTGACTCATTTAATGTGCTGTTTGGAGACAATACACATCTCTTTAACCTGTGCTCAGTGCTCCGTCCACTCACGTTGTCGGCCACCTTAAGACTTGAATTGTAGGTTAGGTGTAAAGATTTGCATTCTAATCAGTAATCTGTAAACAGTATGTGCTATTTGAGACCAGAATACCTCATTCACCTGATGAAGAGCACAGCTCGAAAGCTTGAGAGTTTACTATCAAATAAGTCAATGGGACTTAAACCTGGTGTTGTCAGACTTCTTACTATCTCTGACAGCGCCACATCTCCTCAGTCCTGAGTGTCAACCTGAATTATGTAGGAAGTCTTTAGAGAGGGGCATGAACTCCGAAGTCTCTGACCTGGAAGCATGAGAACACAGCTGAGTGTTAGCAAAGCATCCCATAGTATCAACAGCTAAATTTTCCCTCTTCCTTATAAGTAATTAAACAAGCTTAAGACCCTTATTCGACCCCACTTGGAGTACTGTGTGCAGTTCTGGTCGCCTCACTATAGGAAGGATGTAGAGGCTATTGAAAGAGTGCAGAGGAGATTTACAAGGATGCTGCCTGGGTTGGGAGGCATGCCTTATGAAGATAGATTGAAGGAGCTGGGACTCTTCTCCCTGGAGAGACGTAGGTTGAGAGGCGACCTGATAGAGGTTTATAAAATGTTGAGAGGAATAGATAGGGTGGATTCTCAGGCTATTTTCCCCGGGCTGAAATGGTCACTACGAGAGGACACAGATTTAAGGTGCAGGGAAGCAAATACAGAGGAGATGTTAGGGGTAAGTTTTTCACTCAGAGGGTGGTGAGTGAATGAAATCAGCTGCCGTCAGTGGTGGTACAGGCAAACTTGCTGGGGTCTTTTAAAATACTTCTGGATGAGTATATGGGACCTAATGGGATAGGGGGTTATGGATAGGTCTGTGGCTTGGTAGGTATAGATGTGATCAGTGCAACTCGTGGTCCAAAGGGCCTGTTTGTGCTGTAGTGTTCTATGTTCTAAGCTTGGTGATCTGGTAAACTACTTGATTGCCTTGTCCTGCCTATCATTTTTTGTAATTGTGACTTGTTCTGGCTACAGTCGTCCCACTTTGGCTTAATAAAAACAAATGTTCCTGCTATAATTTCATGTGGAAATAACCCAGGAATCAAAATAAGGAATGATCAATTTTAAACATTTTCTGCCTGAGTAAAGTTTGGGTCTTTTTTCCCCCATTATTCCAGTTGAGTTTCTTTTTATCCAAGTGAAGTTGATCAAAATGTGGTTAACCCCACAAGTAAATAGTTTGGAGCCCAAATATTGTCTTTTAAAGCTTTCTAATCACACTGCAGCTTCAAAGCTTTGTTAAATGCAGAATTTCTGTGACCAAGATTTTGCATTACATTTGAACTAAGAATTCAATCACTTTCCTCCTTGCAGTTACATTCAGTACTCTCGAATCTGTGCACAAGTGGTGAGGGCTGCCCTAAAACCCCAGTACCAAGCAGAGGCCAAGAAAGCAGCAGATGTAAATGTCAAAGTCACCAAGCCGAAACAATGATAGGTAAGTACTGTAATGTCCTCTTGGGTTAGTGTGGGTGGGAATTGGGGTCTTCATTTCAAAATGTCACACTGAACTTGGCAGCAATGTGATATAGGAATGCATCTTGTTTACAGGGACTTTTGAGCCCTAGAATGTTGCAGTCAATCAATCTCATATGAACTATCAAGCTAATCCCACTCTACTCAAGTTTAATTTTTAATTCTGTTTTGGGATATTCAGTCTTCTGTACTCTGCGTTCTCTCACCATTTGATGCTGCTTAGCAGCAATTGGTAGCTTTTACTAAGATGATGGATTTTGAGATGTAACAATGATAAATTTATTGTTGTTTTGTATTAAATGCTAACAGAATGTGGGATAGAGTTGGACATTTTCCCCCATCCTGGTCATAGCTATTGTTACCCAAATTTAACATAGGACTTCAACCAAAGAGGATATGTGGTTAAAATTCAGACATGAAGCTGAAAGATCTCCTTTCTTCCCCAGACTAACTTACCTGGGGACAATGACTGTGCTGCTCAATAGTGCTGAGAGTGATTTCAGTCTTTTGTAAATCGTGTAAGTCGCTATGCACCTATTTCTTCACCAACTGCTGCCCATTTCCTGACCAAGGAGAAAACTCACCTTAAGTCTATCGTTTAGTTAACTGATCCTTGTGCTGCTGAGAAACAGGTTTTCCTTATTGTTTTATCAAACTGTGGTCAAACCTTCTCTCTTCCCTAATCTCTACACATAACTGAAGTCCTTCCTCCCAACTACCACTCTATTAAATTTCCTGCATCTTCTCTAAGGTCTTCTAAAGGTTGGTGCCCAGAATTGAGCACATATCTCACTTGAGGCCTAGCCTGTTTTTTTAATATGTAGCTTTATCCTAACTTCCTTGCTTTTTTTAATACCCTGTATCTCTATTAGTAAAGCTTTAATAGCCTTCTCAATTTGATCTGCCACGTGTCCACAAATCTGTGAAGGTATTCTCAAGTGTTCTGTTTCTGCAGCTCATAACATGGAGGCTGACAATACCACCTGAACAATACATTCTTCCAACAACATATACGAATTCCTACTTCTGTGATCAGTTTTGATGGCGATTGTAATGTTCAGAAAGAAATCTGAATAGCAACGTTTACAGCTAAACCTTGAATTCTGTTCCCCTAGGTGGTTTTGTACCTTGCTAGCATTGTCATTTGAATTTGGCAAGGTGGTTAGCACAGCTGCCTCATAGCTCCAGGTATCTGGGTCGAATTCCAGCTTTGGGTGACTCTGGCGTTTGTATGTTCTGGTTTTCTCCCACTGTCCCAAGATGTGCAGGTTAGATAGATTAGCTATAGTAAATGTGGAGTTATGGATAGAGAGCTTGCATAAGATAGAGTTGGTGCAGAATTGATGGACCATTCCTTCCACTTGAATTTAGCTTAAAAAAAAATCATGCTTTGAAACATGATTTCCCAAATATTTTCAAATGCCAATTAATTTTGCTGTTGATTTTGAAAGATCCTCCCGGTTGATGAGCTGAATAGCCTAAGGTTGCAGGATTTACTCCCTTTTGTAAAAGTTGTAACATTTGTTTCCTCTCTCACTACCCCCTGAGCCAAAAGGCCAAGTCGCTCCTTGAATAAGATCAAGTGTAGTTTTGACGTGCTGCACTTGTCAATTGTAGTATTAGGTTACATTACGGATTCATTTGAAGCAATTTTTAAAAGTGGCATTTTGGCCTTTTGGCTAAGATGCAAATGAGATCAAGCCTTGGAGAAGGAGCTATACCTACGCCAATCAGCTTGGATCATATAGATCAAGCCCAAGACAGGAGGTGAGAACCCTGTCTTCTCAGCTTGGATCGGGAATGTCCCAACTTGAGACTCTGAATTGGACTTCATTGGATTCAATTGGAATAAAAAGAAAATGGGGAAAAAAAAAGTACTGCAAAATTATGGCTAGAATCTCCACAACTTCCAGTCTTCCCTCTAACTAAAGATGTATTCCATCTAGAACTTTGAGGACTACTTGGCTTTTAAGTATCTGTATTTTATTCCAACCAATTTTACTCTTGCCTCTTTTTATTGTTACATTTGTAACATCCTCTTCTGTAATGGAGAGAGACATCACGTGTTATTCATTTGGTACCTCAGCTGTACTGTCTTCCTCTGCAAAGATATATCCTTTGTTATATACCCAGTTGGTGTACTCTTCATTTTTACTACCCTTTGACTCTAATAAATACAAATTGTAAAAGGTTTACAGCATGGAAACAGGCCCTTCAGTCCAACTTGTCATACTACCTTTTTTAAACTGCTAAGCTAATCCCAATTGCCCGCATTTGGCCCATATTTCTCTATACCCATTGTACTCATATAACTGTCTAAATGCTGCTTAAAAGAAAAATTGTACCCAGTGCTACTATTGTCTCTGGCAGCTTGTTCCAGGCACTCACCACTTTGAAAAAATTGTCCGTCTGGATGCTTTCTTATCTCTTCTCCCCCCTCACCTTAAACCTATGCCCTGTAGTTTTACATTTTGGGAAAAGATATTGATCATCTAGCTGATCTGTGCCCCTCATTATTTTATAGACCTCTATAAGATTACCCCTCAGCCTCCTACTCTCCAAAGGAAGAAAAGTCCCGATCTATCCAGCCTCTCCTTATAATTCAATCCATCAAGTCCTGGCTGCATCCTAATAAGTCTTTTCTGCACTCTTTCTAGTTTAATAATATCCTTTCTATAATAGTGACCAGAATTCCACACAGAATTACAATTGTGCCTTAACAATGTCTTGTACAACTTTAAGACAGTGTTCTGACTGATGAAGCCAAGCATGCTGAACACAGCCTTCACCAATCTGTCCACCTGTGACTCCATTTTCAAGTTATGAACAAGTACCCCTACATCTCTTTGTTTTATAACTCTCCCCAGTGCCCTACCATTAACTGAGTAAGTCCTGATCTGAGTCAGTCTACCAAAATGCATCACGTCACGTTTGTTAAAATAAACTCCATCTGCCATTCGTCAGCCCACTTAATTGATTAAGATCCTGTTGTAATTGGAAATAACTTTCTTTTTTGTCTATTATGCTATCAAGCTAAGTGTCATCTGCAAACTTACTAACCATGCTTCAAAAGATTTGAGTTTTACATTATCTTTTAATCTATTGTCTTTTCTTTGTCCCTTGAATTTTTTTAGATCTGTCCTTTTATTTTTATCTTGGTTCTGTACAATACAATGACTGCAGCCCTTGTCTTAATTTAACCTCTGGTCATTATTACATATACTATAGAGTTTAAATATATATGTATATGGTTTTTAGTCATTCAGAGAAGTGTAGCTTTGGATGCTTTTCCTTTACCTGTGACTGCTTGCAACCTGAACCACCATTGATCATGTACTATTTTGCACATGAATATTGGACTCCAATCCATAGAATCATATTGCAGAGAAGGGGGCCTTTGGCCCATCGAGTTTGCACTGACACGTTAGAAACATTTGAACTTCCACCTAATCCCATCTGCCGGCACCTGTCCCATAGCCCTGAATGTTATGATATGCCAAGTGCTAATTCACATACTTTTTAAACAATGTGAGGCAACCCACCTCAACCACACTCCTAGCAGTGCATTCCAGACTGTCACCACCCTCTGGGTAAAGTTTTTTCTTCATATTCCTTGATTCCCTGTAAAGACTTGCATTGTGACCATTATTTTGTAAATTGAGTTTGTGTCTTTATGTTTGTGAACACAACTCTCACTTACCTGACGGAGGAGCAGTCCCCACCCTCCAAATTTTCCCAGGCCAAATGTGGCTCACTACAGTTAGGCTTCCTCAGTCAAGTTTTAATTGTCTTCTAATTTCCTCTAGGACCTGAACATTGGAATATGAGAACTTCTTGACCCATCATCCTGAAAGATGGAACTGCGAATCTATTTGAAGACTGTCTGCTAAACTGACCAAATGCTAATTAAAAATATAGATTCTATTTAAACATTATTTGTCTGTTCTTCCTTTAAGGGTGATTGTATTTATTTGTGAATTGTATTAAGCTGGCTGTGTGCAAACTTTAGCTGGAAAAATTAATGTTCATAATCCTTCCTTATTCTACATTTTAGTTTCTGTTTTAGCATATGTTAAAAGATGAGTTTTTGGCCATGTTCTATTGTGTCATGGAACATCAACTGTTTTTATTTTAGAGAAATCCTGTAACTGATTGAAGGACAACAAATTGCTCTAATTCATTTTTTTCAAAGTTGATACAAGGAGACCATGATGATCCAGAACTCAGTTGTCAGTATGACTGCTGGGTAATTTGTGGGAGTCAGTTTAACTCAGTTCACTAGACAGTTTGGTTCATGATGCAGAGACATTAAAAGCACAGGTCCAAATCCCAAAGCAGCTGAGGTTATTCCTGAAGGCTTGCCTTCTCAACCTTGCCCCTACCCTGAGATGTGGTGACTCTTGTGTTAAATCGTTAACAGTCAGCTCAAAGGAGGGTCACAAGAATATTGACTGGATGATTTGTTCTATGCTTTATTGTGTATCCAGTTTTCACAGGTTGTTGATTATAGAGTCTGTGGGTATCTGAATACAGAAGAAATTCCCTTCTCTTAAACAGGTGACCCCTTATTTTGAAACTGTACCCATTTGTTCTAGATTTCCTTATGAGGGAAACATCCTCTCAGCATTTACCTTGTCAATCCCCCTGAATTTTTCTTGTTTCAAATTGATCGCCTCATTCTTTTAAACTCCAACCTGCTCAATTTCCTCAGGACAATTCCTTGAACCCAGGAATCAGCGTAGCGAACCTTCTTTAAACTGTATATCCTCTTTTAAAATGAGACCAAAACAATACACATACACTCGGTGCAGTCTTACCAATGTCCTGTGTAGTTTACTCTATACCATTTGGAATAATGACTAGCATTTCATTTACCTTCCTAATTACTTGTAGCTTCATGCCAATATTTACCTAGGTATCTCTGCACTGCAGCATGCTGCAATCTCTTTAAATAATACTGTACTTTTCATCCTGCTAAAGTGGACAACCTCACATTTTCCCACAACTAACTTCCAAATTGTTGCCCACACACTTACCAATATTCTTGGCAGACTCTTCTTAAACCTTGCTCTATCCTACATATCTTTGTTAACACATTTGGCTACAGTACATGCCATTATTTACAGTTTGCTAACCTAAAAATGATCTATTTATTCTGACTGGCTTGAAATCAGGAAAAGACTGGGTATGTTACTGCAGTGTTCCTAAAGTTTGTGGCACAGCTTTTTATCTCTTGAAAAGGCACCAAGCAGTTGTTACTTCACAAATGTCTGCAGGTATGACTGGGCCTGCAGAAATGCCTTTTTTAATTTATTCGTGGGGCATGGGCATTTCTGGCTGGCCAGCATTTATTGTTCCCTCCCTAGTTTCCCAAGAGTAGTTGCGAGTCAACCACATTGCTGTGGTCCTGGAGTCGCATGTAGGCCAGACCAGGTAAGGGTAGCAGATTTCCTTCCTTAAAGGCCGTTGACAATGGTTTCATGGTCATCAGTAGGTTCTTAATTCCAGATTTTTATTTTTATTCCTATTCCACCATCTACAGTGGCAGGATTCAAACATGGATCCTCATAACAGCTCTGACTATCGCTGTGCTGTGCAGATACATGGATTTGGGCCTGTCTGTGGGAGTTTGCACATTCTCCCCATGCTTGTGTGGGTTTTTTCTGGGTGCTCCGGTTTCCTCCCACATCCCAAAGATGTGCTCTTAGACTGATTGAACAAATTCTGCGTAAATTGTCTCAAATTTAGTTCTAATGCATAGATCTATAAACATAGGGATGACGGGGATCACGAGTAGTAGTGGGAACATTGAGGTGTCTGCGTGGGTCGTTGAGCCGAAGGGCCTGTTTCCCGTGCTGTTTTATTCTTTGTTCTTTAACATTAGTTGAGTTCCTAGCTTAATTGTCTTATGATATTACCACTAGGTCATCACCTTCGCTGTGACATTTTGGCAGTTATGGTGAATGTGCTGCGTTGTTTCCAGCATGGTATGATATTTTGTGTATTTTAAAGTATAATCTACATATCACTGCTGCCTCAGTACCAGGGACTTGGCTTTGATTCTGGTTTTGGGTGACTGTGTAGTGTGTGCACATTCTCTTTGTGGATTTCCTCTGGGTGCTCTGGTTTCTTCCCCAAAGATGTGCAGGTTCAGTGGATTGACCACGGTAAATGTGCAGGGCTACAGGGATCGGGCAGAGTTCTTTTGGGTAAGTTCTTTTGGAAAGTCAGTGCACACCTGATCGGCCAAATAGCACCCTCCTGCACTGTAGGAATTCCATAGTTCTAAATACAGTGCCTCTGAAATGACTGTTTAAGGAATGTGCTAGGTGTTTGCACCTTCGTGGTGTCCTCCAGTCTGGTCTCCTACCTTTGCAAAGAAGAGTTTCCAGTCTTTCTAGGGCAAGGTGTTAACTGTCGGTCATGGTTATATGTCCACAGGGCAGTGAACAGCATCTTGCAGCAACCTGATCTTCCTGGTGTCCTTTTAAAATGTCTTTCGTGCATCAAATATAGAGATTTCCATCTGGAAGTTCTTCAATGGAGGAATCTATAATTTACTGCAATTGGCACAAAGGCTATAAAAGCACCAGCATGAATGGAGAGTTGAGTTAAAAAAAATGGTCAAGGAATGACCCAATTGCACTTAAAAGTAACAGTCCTTTTCATGGTTTTCAGGATATCAATGTTCAGCAACCTTAGGTGTCTGTATGACTGTTCTTAATGTGACATCAGCTATGTGAGAAATGATGTACAGAGCTGTCACCTATCCAAATACATTGAAGTGTTACAGAAGATGCTTCTGATAATTGCTCCCATTAAGTGGGCAATACTTCATGAAGTAAATTCAGTGAATACCATGACACTTGGAAGTTCTGTGAAACAAAAAGATCTTGACATGTTTGTCCACAGGTTTCTGAAAATAGGTAAATATGTTAATATGGTGGTGAAAAAGGCATTTAAGACATTTCCCTTTATCAACTAAGGCATAGATTACACAGGCAAAGAGTGATTTTGTAGTATAGAACTTTGGTGAAGCCACAGCTACAGTAATTTGTGCAATTCTAGTGATTGTACTGGAGGGTACGGAGAGGAGATTCACCAGGACGCTGCCTTGGGTTTAAACATTTATGCAGAGAAGTTAGTGAAGACCAAAAACAGAAAATGCTGGAAAATGTTAGCATATCTAACAACATCTGTAGAGAAGCAATAAAGCCAACATTTTGAGTCAGGAGGACCCTTTGTCAGAGTTGGATAAGCCTGGTTGCTTTAATTGGAACACACAAAACTGAGAGGTAATCTGAGACCAGATTGAAGGGTATGGACAGGGTAGATAGGGAACAGCTGTTGCCCTGATTTGAAGAATCAATCTGGAGGGGATGTCTTTGAATTTGATGTCAGCCTGTTAATTGGTCATATCTTTACCCTTTGTGACCAAACCAAGCCAAGGAGTTTTCTTAAACAGTTGTTTTTTAATGCAAGCAATGGCCAGATCACTGGAAAGTAACAGTTCACATCCCTGCAGCTAGCCAGAGTGGTGTATTCTAAGATACATAGGCAGTTACATTTTCAAAATCAATTACAAGTAATCACTTTGTTCCATTTATAATATCCAATCAGCACGGAAACTTGATAACTTGTAATAAAATACAATGACAGCCTCACACAATTCCTTCCTGTACTAGTGGATCACTCCTATTTTGCAGCTATGACTAGCTGATTAAATGAGCTTTGCCCAGACTAATGGCCTTGGTGTCTATCTGTGATGACTCTTAGAAGAAGGCCTTTGTTTTTCTTAGCAGCTTGTGATTGCTAATCCTTTCAGCACACAAGTTCAAGGTGAGGGGCAGGGGACACATGAGGAACAATGTTTTTAACAATGTTTTTAATGAATTGCTTGAGTTGAGTTGAGTTGCCTCATGTTCTTTAACAATTATCTGGATGAGCAGTTAGCACATCATAACGTAACATGAGCCAAGTGTTGGTAATTGGCATTAGCTGAGAGGTCAAGTGTTTATCATGTTTTGGTGCAGACTTGATGGGCTGAAGGGCCTCTTCTGAACTGAGATTCAATGATTCGGTGAAGTTTTGATGGAGACATCGTTTTTTTTCTCATCCAGTGCTACAGTAATTGATACTGTAGCTAAGATATTCAAAGGATTGTATCACTGACATCTGATACTGATGTACTGAGGCTCTATCATGTTTGGCAGTATCTCTTGCTATACTTGTTCCAATATTGTGAAACAAAGCACTAAGATTTTTCTGTTTGATGATGTTCTTCTGCATCTGGAACAATTGGGATGGGGCAATCAATACTATCAATATACAACCATAAGTACTTAACGCTAATTAAGAGTCAGACTTAAATGGTGGAAGGTAGACAATTAATTGAATTCATCTTTTAACATTGATAACTTTTAATTCTTTATGAAATGAAAGCAATTAAACATGTATTGATATTTAAAACAAGCTTTTTCCAAATAGCATTACAAGCAATGACGCTCAACACAGAGCTATGCACAAGTCCAAAATATCTCTCAGCAATTTGAAAAGGTAATTATTTAACCACTTAAATCACGTAATTATTTCAGTTATATATAAAACAGAATTTACAGCACAGAAGTAGAGCACTTGGCCCAAATAGTCAATGCTGGTGTTTATGCTCCACTTGAGCCTCTTCCTACCCTATTTCATGGAATTCTACAGTACAAGAGGCAATTTGGCTTATCAAGTGGGATTGTGGTCAACTGTGCACTGATCATAACCCCATCTGGGATCTATTCCTGTAACACCACGTATTTATCCTGCTAATCCCCTGTCATTAATGGACAATTTAGCATAGCTAATCAACCTAACCCCTGCATCTTTGGAGATCGGAGCACCCAGAGAAAACACATGCATAGAACATAGAACATTACAGCACAGAACAGGCCCTTCGGCCTTCGATGTTGCGCCGACCAATATAAAAAGCAATGCCCCTCCAAACTAAACCATTCCCTTCTCTTCCATATACTTATCAACTAACCTCTTAAACGCCACCAAACTTGGCGCATCTACAACTGCTGCAGGCAGGGCATTCCACTCCCGAACCACCCTTTGGGTAAAGAACCTACCTCTGATATCCGTCCTATAACTATCACCCCTTAATTTAAAGCTGTGTCCCCTCGTGCTAGCTTTCTCCATCCTAGGAAAAAGGCTATCACTGTCCACCCTATCTAAACCTCTAATCATCTTATATGTTTCGATAAGGTCTCCTCTTAGCCGCCTCCTTTCTAACGAAAACAACCTCAAATCCCTCAGCCTCTCTTCATAAGACCTGCCCTCCATACCAGGCAACATCCTGGTAAACCTCCTCTGTACCCTCTCCAATGCCTCCACATTTTTCTTATAATGTGGGGACCCGAACTGCACACAATACTCCAAGTGCGGCCGCACTAGAGTTTTGTACAGTTGCAACATGACGTTGCGGCTCCGAAATTCAATCCCCCTACCAATAAAAGCTAAGACTCCATATGCCTTCTTAACAACCTTATCGACTTGACTGCCTACTTTCAGGGATCTATGCACAAATACACCAAGATCCCTCTGTTCATCAACACTATTAAGAATCCTACCATTAGCCCTATACTCTACACATTTATTATTCCTGCCAAAGTGCATTACCTCACACTTTTCCACATTAAACTCCATTTGCCACCTCTCGGCCCAGCTCTGCAACTTGTCCAAGTCTCTCTGCAAACTATAACACCCCTCTTCACTATCTACCACTCCACCAACTTTAGTGTCATCTGCAAATTTACTAATCTGGACATGAAGAGAATGTGCAAACTCCACACAGTAACCCAAAATTGGAATTGAACCGTTGTAAGGTTCAATTGGAAGGTTGGAATTGAACCGCATGTTGTAAGGCAGTAGTGCTAACCACAGTGCCACCTTGTCTACTTCACATCCCTAAAAGCACACCTTTCTAACTCTTCATGATCGCTCCTCCCTCTCCCCACCTCTTTAAATGATTCCTTAAATCTTTTCCTTGAGAAAATATCCAGAAGAAAAAGGAGCAGGACAAGGCCATTTGGCCCTTTGAGCTTGCTCCACTGTCCATTATAATCATGGCTGATTGTCAAACTCAATAGCCTGGTCCTGCTTTCCCCCATATCCTTTGATTCTTTTAGTCCTGCGAGCTATATCTTAGTCCTTGAACGCATACAATGTTTTGGCCTGTACTACTTTCTGTGATAGTGAATTCCACAGTCTTATTATTCCTTGGATGAAGAAATTTTTCCTCAGAGCTTGTTTTGCATATCCTTAGACTGTGATTCCTGGTTCCGGAACCACCCCTCTCTCCCTCCCCTCCCACCACCATCAGAAACATTCTTCCTGCATCAACTTTGTCTAGTCCGATTGGAATTTCATAGATTTTTATGAGATTCCCCTCCAAACCACACTCCTAATCTCATTCTTTAAACACCAGCAAATACAGTCCTAACTGACTTAACCTTTTCTCCTACGTCAGTCCTGCCATCCCAGCAACTAGTCTGGTAAACCTTTGCTGTGTTCCCTGTAAAGCAAGAATCTCCTTCATCACATAAGGACGTCAAAACTGCACACAATATTTCAGGTGTAATCTCACTAAGGCTTTGTGTAACTATGGCAAGACATCCCTGTAGCTATATGCAAATCCCCTCACTAAGAAGGCCAATATACCATTTGCTGCCTTTGCCTGCTGCACCTGCATGTTTACTTTCAGCAATTGGTATATGAGGATACTCAAAATCAATCTGACATTCACTTTCCTCAGTCCAGAAGAAATTCTGGCTAAAAGTGGCTCTTATGAAATAATCATTGGATCATATATTTAATATCAACAGTTGTTTCCTAGTGAATCTAATGTCCCTGTGGTAGGCAATTTCATGCAATTGTAGCTGAAGGCATTGTACTGCAGGCATTCAGAGGTCAGATGTAATGTTGGGTAAACTTAAGGTTACAGAGCAATGGTTGACTCTTGGGCGTGAATTCTCCGACTTCAGAGCCACATGTTGCCTGTTGGTAGGAGATGGTACATTATTTGCTCACAGTGGGATTCTCTGATGCCACCCCATGCCGGCTGCAAACCCATGGACAGGGTGCCCTACTGATTTCTCCATGTCTGTGTAGGTTTCCTTGGGATGCTCCAGTTTCCTCCCACGCACCAAAGATGTGCGGGTTAAGTTGATTGGCCATGCTAAATTGTCTTGTGGGTCCAGCACAATAACTATGGAAATAGGGCAGAGGTAGGATTGTTGTTGGTGCAGGCTTGATGGGCCGAATGGCCTCTTTCTGCACTGTAGGCATTTATGAGTGTGATTGAATTATGCTTGAACAAAGACAGATAAAGATAAGCTAAGACATTTGTTTATTAAAACATTTTTTTTGTTGCTAATTTATGGAATGTGTGTGTCAGTGACTAGGCCAGTATTTGTTGTCCGTACTTAATTGCCCTTGAGAAGGTGAAATTGAACCACCTTGCATGTTTGCATCTGAGGTAGGTTCACCACAGTGCTGTTAGTGAGGGAGTTTCGGGATTTTGACCCAGCGACCGTGAAGGAACAGCAATGTATTTCCATGATAAGATAATGCTTTGGTTTGAAGGAGAACTTTCAGGTAGTGATGCTCTCATGTATCTGTTGCCCAAGTCCTAGATAGTCGAGATTGTGGACTTGGAAGGTGCTATCAAAAGAACATTGCTAAGCTGCTGCATTGCATCTTACTGATGGTACACGCGGCTGCCACAGTGCATCAATAAGTAGAGTGAGTTAACGTTAAAGATAACGGATGGTGCACTGACAGTGTTGTCCTGGATTATGTCGAGCTTCTTGAGTGTTGTTGGAGATATACCCGTCCCAGCAAGAGGAGAGTATTCCATCGCATTCCTGACTTGTGCCTTGTAGATGGTAGACAGGATCTGGAGGGTCAGGAGGTGAGTTATTTTTTTTCAGAGTTCCCAGCCTCTGACTCGCCTTTGTAACCTTAGAATGGCTCTGATCTAGATAAATGCAGGTCTAGATAAATGCCAGTCTAGATAGATGCCTGGTCCAGGTAAATGCCTGGTCAGTGGTGACCCCCTGCAGGATGTTAAGAGTCAACTGATTTGGTCAATTACATTTTTTGATAAGCCTTGTTACTGTTAATTAAATGATTATTCCTGATTTGCTTTGCTCAATTAAGAAACAATCTCTTTTTACTGAAACAATTTGACTAATATATCCTACACAGCTTCATTTTCCAGCCTCATTCATAAATTTATGACTGTCTCGTTCTGTTGTGGATTTAAAATCTTCCTATATCTATATTGACAATTATTTTAAATAATTCGCAACGTTACCACTACTTCCCCACCCCCCTCAACTGCATTTACAGAAATCTCCACATTGTATATTCAAAATTTGCTGAATGAATTATACATTACTTTTCTTTTCCTCTGAATAATTGTAAATTGGCCCAAATTCCACATTTTTAGAGAAAGCTCTAAATTCTGCTGCTAATGAAGAACAAGAAATGTTGGGGGGAAATCTTGAACTTTAAGTCCTCGATTTTTTTCACTTTGAAAATTCGTTCATGGATTTCCAATGCAGGGAAGTTATTTAATAGTGTGTCCGATTATGATAAGATCAAAGTTAACCTGGAGATCATTAGAAGGGCCTAGTTTTTTTTTATGGAATTAGTTTCAGTTACTTTGCTCCTGTGGTCAAATCCTAGGTTGGTCCAATTACTCTAGTCTCTCTAAATTGTCCCTTCTTTTCGCTATTTAGTAGGTTCTGCTTCAACTTCTTCCTCTTCAGCTGCTTCCTCCTCAAGATCTGCGGTGGCATCTTGATATTGTTGGTATTCAGAGACCAAATCGTTGGTGTTGCACTCCGCCTCTGTGAATTCCATCTCATCCATGCCTTCTCCGGTATACCAGTGGAGGAAGGCCTTCCTCCTGAACATGAGTGAGAACTGGTCAGAGATGCGTTTAAAGAGCTCCTGGATGGCAGTGTTGTTCCCGATGAAGGTGGAAGACATTTTGAGCCCTCGAGGTGGAATGTCGCACACGGCCACCTTGACGTTGTTGGGAATCCACTCCACAAAATGGTTGCTGTGTTTGGTTTGGACGGCCAGCATCTGCTCGTCTACCTCCTTGGTGGACATCCTGCCTCGGAAGATGGCTGCCACGGTCATGTACTTGCCCTGGCGAGGGTCGCAGGCTGCCATCATGTTCCTGGAATCGAACATCTGCTGGGTGAGCTCCGGCACTGTCAGAGAACGGTACTGTTGGCTGCCACGGGACGTCAACGGGGCAAAGCCAGGGATGAAGAAGTGCAGCCGCGGGAAGGGTACCATGTTGACTGCCAGCTTCCTCAGGTCCGCGTTGAGTTGCCCGGGGAAACGCAGCGAGGTGGTGACACCGCTCATTGTCATGGAAACCAGATGGTTCAGGTCACCGTAGGTTGGCGTGGCCAACTTCAAGGTTCGGAAGCAAATGTCATACAGGGCCTCGTTATCGATGCAGAAGGTCGAGTCAGTGTTCTCAATCAGCTGATGGATGGACAAGGTGGCGTTGTACGGCTCAACCACGGTGTCCGATACCTTTGGCGAAGGGACGACACTGAAGCTGTTCATGATCCTGTCGGGATATTCCTCTCGGATTTTGTTCATGATGAGGGTGCCCATGCCCGAGCCTGTTCCTCCTCCCAGTGAATGGGTGAGCTGGAAGCCTTGTAAACAGTCACAGCTCTCACACTCGTTCCTCATGATGTCCAGCACGCTGTCCACCAGCTCAGCGCCTTCCGTGTAATGACCTTTGGCCCAGTTGTTTCCAGCACCTGAATTACCTACAGGTGAGGGAGGGAGGGGTGGGGAGATTGGAGAAGGAGAATTAAAAAGAGGCCAGTTAGGATAGATTACAAACAATTGTAGAAATGGAGATTATGGCAATAACTTGCTCCAGGAGTTTCCTCAAGAATCCTCCAAATCAATTCTGATACCTGCTGGATAAGACTTTTGCACTTAGTGCCCATTGGGTAGAACTTTAATACAGTGTCCATGGATAAGACTCCAATGATGCAGTGCCCACTGGACAAGACTCCAACGCAGTGCCCACTGGACAAGACTCCAACGCAGTGCCCATTGCAGAATACTGACACCTAGTGCCCACTGGATAAGATTTCAATGCAGTGCCCACTGGATAAGATTCCAATGCAGTGCCCACTGGATAAGAGTCAGACACCTAGTCTCAGTTGGATACAGTATCCATTGTCTAAGACTTTGTCTTCAGTGTCCACTGCAGAATACTTTGACACCCAATACCCATTGGATAAGACTGTGACTCTCAGTATCCATTTTCTTTGCTGCCTTCCCTTCATTTCTGAGACAATCTAGATGTAGGATTGAGTGCAATTGCTCACTAACATTGTATTCTGAATGGAGGTAGCAGGCAGCGGAAAAGTACATCAGCAGCAAAACTGATTTACTTCAGAATAATTTGTGAGACTTCACAGTAAGGGGAAGTTTATTGGTTACACTGTTTTTAATCTGTATTTTATGAGTATCATACTGTACCATAAATGAAGTTATCTGGCCTGAAGATGTGTCCAATGCGACTGCCACGGACACTGTCCATGGTTCCAGGCTCCAGATCCACCAGGATTGCCCTGGGTACATACTTTTGACCTGAAGAAATGAAGGTATGTTTTAATGAGGCAGAAAAATATATGAAAATATTTTTAAAAGTTCATCAGAGAGGGTAACATCAGTATTGTTATCTACCAGGCATTTAGCTTGAGCATTAAGTATTTCCATCAAAGGTACAACACGGTGTTCGCAGAGTAAAATTCGCTCTACACGATCTTCATCAAACAGTTCCAGGATAGGTGCAGCACAGGGTTAGAAACAGAGTAAAACTCCCTCTACGTTGTCCCTATCAAACACTCCCAGGACAGGTACAGCACAGGGTTAGATACAGAGTAAAACTTCCTCTACACTGTCCCCATCAAACAGTCCCAGGACAGGTACAGCACGGGGTTAGATACAGAGTAAAGCTCCCTCTACACTGTCCCCATCAGACACTCCCAGGACAGGTACCGCACTGACATAAATTAAGAGTAAAGTTCCTTGTACAACTTCTTTGCAGAGAAAAACAATTCTAATCTCTGTCTTAAAGCGGAACTGATGCCTGAGAAGCAGTTCTAACTAAGCTGGAAACTAAGCTTTAAATCAGAATTGATGTAGCTGTGCTTGGTTTGTTCTTTAGGAGGTGAAAGTTTAGAAAGGCCCATTCCTAGTTCTGTTGCTTCATTTGTGATCATTATTAGCATTGTGAGATAAATGCAAAAAGGTTGGTGGAATGTGGCTATTAGTCCATGATACTGACAGAACATCAACAGGGAACATTGATTTGAACTTCATCCGCAGCTAATAAAGTTCCTTACTACCCAGGTCAATACTGACGTAACTTTGCTTCCTTATTGAAGCACAAAATAGCACAAAATGGTGCTTATTCAAGGAGCAGCTGCTGAGAGTCCTTGATAAGTATGTCCCTGTCAGGCAGGGAGGAAATGGACGAGTAAGAGAGCCTTGGTGTACGAAAAGAGTTGATTTGCTGGTTAAGAAGAAAAAGGAGGCTTATGTCAGGATGAGGCTTGAAGGCACAGGTAGTGCAATGGATAGCTATAGATTAGCTAGGAAGGAGGTAAAAAGTGAATTGAGGAGAGCTAAGAGGGGACACGAGAAGATGTTGGCTGATAGGATTAAGGAGAATCCTAAAGCTTTCTTTCGCTATGTTAAGAATAGAAGATTGGTTAGGGCAAGATTAGGGCCAGTCATAGACAGCAGTGGGAAGTTGTGCGTGGAGCCTTAAGAGATTGGTGAGGCACTGAATAAATATTTCTCTTCGGTATTCACGCAGAGTGCTGGAAATGTAGCTGTGGAGAGCACTGAGGTACAGGGTTGCAAATTGGGGAGTATTGTAGTAGATAGGGAGGATGTGTTAGAAATTCTCGAGGTTTTGAAGTTGGATAAGTCCCCTGGGCCGGACGGGATTTACCCTAGGATTCTCTGGGAGGCAAGAGAGGAGATTGCAGAGCCTCTGGCTCTGATCTTCAGGTCCTCGTTGGTTACGGGTGTGGTTCCGGAGGACTGGAGGCTGGCGAATGTGGTCCCATTGTTTAAGAAGGGGAAGAGAGACCTTCCTGGGAATTATAGGCCAGTGAGTCTTACTTCTGTGGTGGGCAAGGTATTGGAGAGAATTATTAGGGCTAGGATTTATAGTTATTTGGAGAGAAATGAATTGATTGGGGATAGTCAGCATGGTTTCGTGAAGGGTAGGTCATGCCTTACTAACCTCATTGAGTTTTTTGAGAACGTGACCAAAGAGGTGGATGGGGGTAAGGCGGTTGATGTAGTATATATGGACTTTAGTAAGGCGTTTGATAAGGTGGCCCATGGAAGACTTCTACAAAAAATGCAGATGTGTGGAATAGAGGGTGATTTAGCTAATTGGATTAGGAATTGGCTGGCAGATAGAAGACAGAGGGTGGTGGTTGATGGGAGATATTCCTCGTGGAGTTCGGTGACGAGTGGTGTGCCTCAGGGGTCTGTTTTGGGGCCCCTGCTGTTTGTAATTTTTATAAATGATCTGGATGAGGGTATTGAGGGATGGATCAGTAAATGTGCAGATGATACTAAAGTTGGTGGTGTGGTAGATAGTGAAGAGGGGTGTTTTAGTTTACAGAGTGACTTGGACAAGTTGCAGAGCTGGGCCGAGAGGTGGCAAATGGAGTTTAATGTGGAAAAGTGGGAGGTAATGCACTTTGGCAGGCACAATAAATGTGTAGAGTATAGGGCTAATGGTAGGGCTCTTAATAGTGTTGAGGAACAGAAGGATCTTGGTGTATGTGTCAATAGATCCCTGAAAGTAGGCAGTCAAGTGGATAAAGTTGTTAAGACGGCTTATGGAGTCTTAGCTTTTATTGGTAGGGGGATTGAATTTAGGAGCCACAGCATCATGTTGCAGCTGTACAAAACTCTAGTGCGGCCGCACTTGGAGTATTGTGTGCAGTTCTGGTCGCCACATTATAAGAAAGATGTGGAGGCATTGGAGAGGGTACAGAGGAGGTTTACTAGGATGTTGCCTGTTATGGAGGGCAGGTCCTATGAAGAGAGGTTGAAGGATTTGAGGTTGTTTTCGTTAGAAAGGAGGCGGCTAAGGGGGATCTTATTGAAACATATAAGATAATTAGAGGTTTGGATAGGGTGGACAGTGATAGCCTTTTTCCTAGGATGGAAAAAGCTAGCCCGAGGGGACACAACTTTAAATTAAGGGGTATGAGTTATAGGACGGATATCAGAGGTAGGTTCTTTACTCAAAGAGTGATTAGGGAGTGGAATGCCCTGCCTGCAGCTGTTGTGGATGCGCCAAGTTTGGTGGCGTTTAAGAGGTTAGTTCATAAGTATATGGATGAGAAGGGAATGGTTTAGTTAGGAGGGGCATTGCTTTTTATTTTGGTCGGCACAACATCGAAGGCCGAAGGGCCTGTTCTGTGCTGTATTGTTCTATGTTCTATGTTCTATGTTCTATGTTCTATGTTCCTCCTAACCTAGGAATTTGTATTTGATTGTTAGATGTAGTGTTGTAAATTGGCTGATGAATATAAACCACGCATTCTGAAACTCTGTGGACTTCTCTAGTTTATAACTAACTGAGTTTGACAGCAAGTGTCAGAGACAGAAACAACATTTTTGCCCCCTCCTTCTCGAAGTGGACTTCCTCACCATGCGCCTCATTGAAATACACATTGATCCTCTCGAGTTGGAGGTCCGAGTCTCCAATGTAGTTCCCTTTGAGGTCAATTCCATGTTCTTCACTGATTACTTCCCAGAACTGTCAACACAGGAAAATGAGCTGCTTATCAATTACACCACAACATCATTGAAAGAAAAATGCATGCTTAAAAGACGGGGTAAAATGTAAATCAGTCAATCATCTGGTCAGGAAGCTTTGCAGTGCTAGGGTCAGAGTTTAACCAAAGCCCATGGGTACTATCTTACCACCTATTCATGCCAGGCTCCCACTGCCACAAATTTGGAGAACTTGGCGCCAAGCCAAGTCTCCATTCACTGCAGCAGGATGGGAAAATCCCGCTGACGTGCATGGCCGAAAAACTCCAGGCATTGTCTGTGAGCCAGGTGTTAGGCCTAGCATGTTGATAAAATTAATCCACAATTTCATTTGTTTTGCGGTTGTGTGCATCGCTGATACTGTCAACATTTATTGTCCATCCCTAACTGCCCTTGAAGTTTGTTAGCGGTTACTGACTTAAAGCATTTGTTGTTCATAAATCTTTATAAAAGAAACACAGACACACACACACGCATACATGCGCACACACACACAACACCCACATATACGCACACAACTTACACACACACACACACTTACACATATGCACACAACACACACACCCCACACACAAACACGCATACACATGACACACACACCCACGCACAATGCGTGCTCACACACACAACACACACATACGCACACACAAACAACATGCATACACTGACAACATTCACACACACATGCATAACTAGCACACACACAACACACACACACACATACACACACACACTCACACATGCATACACTCTCAAATAGATCCACACTATACAACACACAAACACAACACACACAAGATGCACACGCATAACACACATGATACACATATACATGCTCACAGACAACACGCATACACACTCGTGTGCACACACAAATACAATGCACACACATACCCCACACACAACATATACAGCACAAACACACGCAATGCACATGCACGCGCGCACACACACAACATAGACACACACAATGCACACACATACTCACACACAACACACCCCTCTCTCAGGCACACACTTAGTCCTGCATACATACCCTCATAGCACACAAAGTAAATATGTTCGCACATACACAGTCATTGATACATGACTATTTAAATAGGAGCTAGATAAACATATGGGATAGATAGATGAAGGGAGTGGGAGGATCTTGTATGGATGTAAACATTGGCCAAGACTAGTGGGGCTAAATGGCCATTTGTGCTGTAATTTCTGTGTTAGACCTCAGCTGGAGTATTGTGTACAGCCCCGGGTGCCACACTATGGGAAGAATGTGAAGGCTTTGGAGAGAGTGCAGAAGAGACTTTCAAGAATGGTTCCACAGAAGAGAAACTTCAGTTATGAGGATAGATTGGAGAGATTTGATAAAGATGTTCAAAATCATGAGGAGGCTGGACAGAGTAGATGGGGGTAAACTGTTCCAATTAATAAAAAGATTGAGAACAAGAAGGCACAGATTTAAAGTGATTTGCCAAAGAAGCAAATGTGATGTGAGAAAGAATTTTCTTCACACAGCGAGTGGCTGGGGTCTGGAATGTTCTGCCTGGAAATGTGGTGGAGGCAGGTTCAATTGGTTCATTCAGGGGACATTAGATGATTATTTGAATAGAAATAATGTACAGAGGAAGAGGCGGGAGACTGACACAAATTCATGATGCTAGTTTGGAGAACCAGTGCAGGCATAATGGGCTGAATGGCTTCCCTCTACAATATAACGATTACGTAATTCTATGCACCTCACATGAAGAGACACAGTTTATGCAGAGCTTTCATGTTTTTGATATATCCTTGTCTGGAAACAGGATGCAGTTCCATTTTTCCTTTCTTAATATCAACAGTTTCAGCCAGTGACTGAATTACATAACCCCTGCACATGTGCAAACATACACACACAGACACTCCAACCACACACATCTATATCAATAGATACACCCACACTGCTCCGCTCAGTCCCCATGTGAGGTTCCTCAAAGTTGTTACCCTAAGTGAGGAGGAATAAACCAGTTCCCTTTCTTTATTCCACCCCCGTCGCTTGGTCACAAGATTAATTATTCAAAGGGTCCCTTCCCTTTGAATGTATCAGCCACTAAATGCAATAAACATGATAGAACACACACATACATTCACACAGTTAGAAACCAGGATTGAGTTCAAAAATAAGTTAAATAAAATGAGCCACTCTTTGAATTGACAATGAAAATTATATAGTAGAACCTTACAGTCTTTGCGATTCAGGTTTCCAATAATGCTGAAGTCATGAGGAGAATGTGCAAACCCATATAGATGGTGACCCAAGCTGGGAATCGAACTCAGGTCCTTAGCGCTGTCTCCCACTGAAATGATAACTGGCTTTCATTATCTCCACAGGAGATAGCAGTTAGCTTATGCATGGCTTTCAGGCTTTTGATGTGTCTTTGTCTGGAAACAGGGTGCAGTTTCATTTTTTCCTCTTAGTATAAACCATCAGCATTTATCCAGTGACTGAATTTATATCCTCTGACATCTTTGGCCTGTATGTCCAATGTCTTATTTAAAAGTTCAGTATGTTCATATGGAATTGAGGATCTTCTTTCATTATCATGACAATATATACACAAGCACAGACACAAACATGTTTTAAAGTTTATTTATTTGTGTCACAAGTAGGCTTATATTAACACTACAATGAAGTTACTGCGAAAATTCCCTAGTCGCCGCACTCCGGCACCTGTTTGGGTACGCTGAGGGAGAATTTAGCCTGGCCAATGCACCTAACAAGCACGTCTTTCAGATGGTGGGACGAAACTGTAACACCCAAAGGAAACCCATGCAGACACAGGGAGAATGTGCAGACTCCTCAGTGACCTAAGTCGGGAATCAAACCTGAGTCCCTGGTGTTGTGAGGCACCAGTGCTAATCACTGTGCCACCATGCTGCCCACATTCATACATTTGCACTGAAACAAGTGCTGTAATTCTATGAACCTCAAACAAACAGACACGGTTTATGCAAAGCTTTCATGTTTTTGATATATCCTTGATGGAAACAGGATGCAGTTCCATTTCTCCTTTCTTAGTATCAACACATACATACTGTCAGACATATTCATCACACACAACTTATCATATGTCAGCTTAGACAATGAATAGCAACAGACTATTTGACAGTGAAGCCCATTACAGACCAAATTAGCTAACAAATTAGCTACATGGGACTTACAGCAGTCAGTTAATCATAAGCAGTGGATTTATCTATTTACTGATGAGGAGCCTATTCCATTTTCACTCTTATTCCGATTCTTGTTGTATAAGTGGGCTTGGAAGGAGATCGAAGCAGAACAGAGATGTGTAACTAAGGCTGAACGGCATTTCAGGGGAACTCCCTGTACTCATTGCTGCCCTTATCTATCATCACACTGCACTATTCCTATCAACCATCCTGCAGGACTTTTAAAAGATCGCGTCATTTAATTTGCCAATTTTATGCAGAGAATTTTGCAATAACAGACATTTAAACAGCTTGAAATTATTATTTTCTAAGCTTTTCAACCACAAATATTGGAAATATAAAATCTCAATATTTTTCCAACTATCTGAATAAAAATATGTTTTGTTGATGGAAAAGACTTCTTTTGTGTTCCGCTGTTTTCTCAAGAGTGTTTTTGTTATAAATCAATCCTACCTCTCAGAGCACCAAGTTTATGGGCCAAATGCTAGTAAATGGGATTAGGTGGAATTTCAGGTGTTTCTCCTATGTTAGTGCAGACTCGATGGGCCAAAGGGCTTCTTCTGCACTGCATGATTCTATGATTCTATCTCAAAGCAATTCATATGTACGTTGTTATGAGCGTATATGAGACACTAACACTGAGCAATAAATCTATTTCTGGTTGAAGACACATTGATTCAGATATCAGTCTTCTTCAAAGAGTGATGTGGGATCCTTTAACGTCTTCACTTGATTAAGCCCTTGGTGTAATGTTCCATTGGACGGTTGGCATCCCTGACAATGCAGCACTGGAGTGCCAGTCTGGATTATACCCTGTCTCTGGAGGGGAAGTTGAACACTAAGAAGTCTCACAACACCAGGTTCAAATCCAACAGGGTTTATTTTGCACAAAAGGCCGCTCAGTTGGAAGTTAAATTCAGGGCTTACTGGCTCCGAGATGAGATCGTTACCCACTAAAGTAGCCCACATGGTTAATGCACGTTTCCATCCAATTGTATAATTCAGGAGAGGAAAGTCACAAATAAACTAAAACAGCCACAGTCAACCAAACTCCACTTACCTTGGCCCCAATTTGGTTCCCACATTGGCCAATCTGCACGTGCACTATTTCTCGCATCCTGGTGAGATCCTCGCTGTGGAGCCTTTTAAACTGTAGACGATTTAAAAGTCCTGACTGCCCGCTACTCCTGCAGCAACAGCTATCTGAAGCGCTTCTGGGAAAAGTTGTCCTGTCAGTTCAACTATCACATGTCAACAAGGGCGTGGTCAATGCAGAGAAATGTCTTTGTCATGTCTTGCCTGCTGCCTCCCTTCCAGACTTGGAGACTTTGCTGAGGATAAGCCCAAACGTTTTGGTGAGAGATAAGGCTGATGCAGTTCGGAGACTGCAATGTGGCTGAGGAAGTCACATGTTTAGGACTTTTAAACCCTTTAAAATTTAGTGGATCAGATATTGGGATATTGAACTCTAAAGTTTTAAAGTTTATTTAAAACAAGCGGGTTTACATTAGTCCTACAATGAAGTTACTGTGACAATCCCCTAGTCTCCATACTCCAGCACTTGTTCAGATACTCTGAGGGAGAATTTAGCACAGACAACCTAACCAACATGTCTTTCAGACTGTGGGAGGAAACCTGAGCGCCCAGAGGAAACCCACACAGATACGGCAAGAACCTCCACCCAAGCCGGGAATCAAACATGATTCCCTGGTACTGTGAGGCAGCAGTGCTATCAGTATGCCATTCTGCCACAAGATCTATGTCTAACTTGGCTCGTACTCCCATGAGATTAGGAAGTTCGTTAAACCGAGAGAAGGGATTTGACAGTGTGGATACTGAACAATTTCCTGTGATGTTTAAACCCTGAATACAGAGGCTCCATCTTAAAATGGTCGTCAGGCAACATTCAGAAGTGAAATTGGAAAGCAGATTTTCACACAAGGGGCAGTGAAAATCTGAAACTCCGTCAGCTGGGAGGCCCTAGATCCTCAAGGTCAAAATTAGTAGATTTTTGTTTATAGATGCAGTTGAGGAATATGGAACCAAGGGAAGAAAGTGGAATTGATACTCAGATACCTGAATGGCAGTGCAGTCTTAAGGGGCTAAATAGCTCACAGCTGATCACATTCCCATGTTAGTGACTGGATGGATTACTGGACTATTTGAATTGGAGACAAACCAAATAGATGACAAATGATGACAAGTGAAGAGTTAGAGGGCAGAATGGACTAATTATTGGGGGTTGACGTTATGGTCTAATGTTTACTGATCACAGCTACCTTGATGCGAGTATGCTTTTTGACACTCAACAGTGTTACCATCACTGAATCCTCCACTATCAACACGCATTGACTAGAATCTAAACTGAACTCACCACATAAACACAATGGCTACAAGAGCAGGTCAGAGGCTAAGAATATTGTACGAGTAACTCATCTCCTGACTCCCCAAAGCCTATCCACTATAGGCTTTGTGTGGATAGGCTTGTGATGGAACACTCCCCACTCCCTTTGTCGAGCGGAGGGATCTTGGGGTACAAGTACATAGCTCTTTGAAAGTTGGCACCCAGGTTGATAAAGTTGTTAAGAAGGCGTACGGTGTGTTAGCTTTTATTGGTAGAGGGATTGAATTTAGGAGCCGTGAGGTTATGTTACAACTGTACAAAACTCTGGTGCGGCCGCACTTGGAGTATTGCGTACAGTTCTGGTCGCCGCATTATAAGAAAGATGTGGAAGCATTGGAAAGGGTGCAGAGGAGGTTTACCAGGATGTTGCCTGGTATGGTGGGAAGGCCTTATGAGGAAAGGCTGAGGGACCTGAGGTTATTTTCATTAGAGAGAAGAAGGTTACGCGGTGACCTAATTGAGGCGTATAAGATGATCAAGGGATTGGATAGGGTGGATAGTGAGAGCCTTTTTCCTCGGATGGTGATGACCAACACGAGGGACATAACTTTAAATTAAGAGGTGGTAGTTATAGGACGGATGTCAGAGGCAGGTTCTTTACACAGAGGGTGGTGAGAGCGTGGAATGCCCTGCCTGCAGCAGTTGTGGACTCGCCTACTTTGGGGGCATTCAAATGGTCGGTGGATAGGCATATGGATGATACTGGAATAGTTTAGGTTAGAGGGTCCACTGGCCGGCGCAACATCGAGGGCCGAAGGGCCTGTATTGCGCTGTAATGTTCTATGTTCTATGTTCTACCTGCCTGGATGGGTGCAGCTCCAACACTCAAGAAGGTCAATACCATCAAGGACAGAGCAACCTGCTTGATTGGCATCACATCTACAAAAATTCAATCCCTTTACCAGGATGCTCAGTAGCAGCAGTATGTAGTATCTACAACATGCATTGCAGCAATTCACCAAAGATTCTTAAACAGCATCTTCCAAATACATTGTCACTTCCATCTAGAAGGACAAAGGCATCAGATATGTGGGAACATCACCACCTGCAAGTTCCCCTCCAAGCCACTCACCATCCGGACTTGGAAATATATTACTGTTCCTTCTTAGTCGCTGGGTCAAAATCCTGAAATTCCCTTCTTAATGGCATTGTGGGTCAACCCATAGAATACGGACTGCAGCAATCCAAGAAAGCAGCTCACTATCGCCTTCTCAAGGACAACTAGAGATGGGCAATAAATGCTGGCCAGCCAGCGATACCCATGTCCCACCATTGAATAAAAAAAAATTCAATGAACAGCAGTATATGATAAGATGTTTTAGTTTAACAATATATGTGGAATATTATTCCATTCCTATGCCTATGCTTTGGATAAAGGAATTTTCAGAAACATCTATCCTGACTCTACAAAGTAGGTAATTACTGAACTGGATGGATTATGAGGCACCTTAAGTAACAGCTTTGCTGGGGGAAGGTGTTGAGGGAGGGTGGGTGGGTCCGAGAAAAGGGAGGGAAAGCCACCTTGCTTACTCTTGATCTCCTCCAATGGTCATTTTTGAAACAGCATTAGGTCTGGGATCCCTCCCATCGCTCAATCGTAGGAAATGGAAGGTATTTGTGGGGGTAAGACCTGTGGATAGGTGAAAGATAGAAAATAGACCAGAAAGGAATCTCATCTTGAAAGTATAATGTTCAGTCTGAGGCCATCAATGGCTCGTGAGCCAGCACTTAACATTCAGAAAGAAAGTTTTCACATCAATTGCCATCTTTCTTTTAAAACCATGTTTCCTTCCCCTGCCTCCCTCCCAACTCCCACCCTGCAATGTCAACCCTGGTTTGATTCACATCCTGTCCTCCAGATATTAATGTCGATATTTTGACTGCCGCTCGGATTTAGTTCAGCGAACTCTGCATAGTCTAGAAATCAAACTCGGGAAAGCTCCTGGGCACTGCCCTTCCCAACCAAACTATCAGGAAATAAATGTCCTGTCTTTTTCCCCTATTCCTTACATCAGAGCAACTTTGCCTTGACCCTGACTGAGCGGCATGGTGTCACTGTGATTAGCACTGCTGCCTCACTGCGCCAGAGATCAATTCTGGCCTTGGTTCACTGTCTGTGTGGAGAATGCACGTTCTCCACATCTCTGCATGGGTTCCCTCCATGTGCTCTGGTCCTCCCTTTATCTGAAGATATGCGGGTTAGGTTAATTAGACGTGCTAAATTACCCCTTAGTGTCGGGGGGTTGAGCTGAGTAAATACATGGGATTAAGGGCATAGGACCTGGGTGTGATTATTGTTGGTACAGCAGACTTGATGAACCAAATGGCCTCCTTCTGCACAATAGGGAAATCATAGAAACGCTGCCGTGCAGAAGGAGGGCATTTGGCCCATAAAGTCTGCACCGATAACAATCCCATCCAGGCCCCATTCACATAACCCTACATATTTACTCGCTAATCCCTTTAACCTACGGGACACTAAGGGGCAATTTAACATGGCCAATGCACCCAACCTGCACATCTTTGGACTGTGAGAGGAAACCGGAGCCCTAGCTCATGCCTGAAGGTCAGATTCATTTCAATAAAGGTCAGTGGGTTGCTACAGGATTGAAAAGTTCTCTTAAGGAGCAGGGGTAAAATTGCTGCTGTACTCCTCAGGAATTTGCGGTAACTGAGCCTGGCCAATGGCGACTGAATTTTTCATGTTGCAATTTCATTGCCCCTACCAGCTGAGGTGATGCACACACTGGAAGGCAATCATTACAGCATGTCAAGCTAACTGCAGTTTACCTAACAGTTACCATTACAAATGTGGACAGAGGAACCTTTATGATGGAAATTGTTGCGACTGGTCTCCAGGTGAGATTCCCTAGATTTGGTAACCCAGATGAGATCCCTCAATTTGTTCATCGCAAGAGGTTTCGAGTTCAGGGACGTGTTGTTGCAATTATGCAGGACCTTGGTGAGGCCACACCTGGAATATTGTGTGCAGTTTTGGTCTCCTTTTGTGGGGAAGGTTGCTCTTGCTCTCGAGGGAGTGCAGCAAAGGTTTGCCAGGCTGATTCCAGGGATGGCAGGACTGATGTATGAGGAGAGATTGATTAGGTTAGGATTGTTTTTGTTAGAGTTTAGATAAATGAGAGAGGATCATATAGAGACTTATAAAATTCTAACAGGACTAGACAGGGTAGATGCAGGAAGGATGTTCCCGATAGTGGGTATGTCCAGAGCTAGAAGTCTGAGGGTACTTGGTAGACCATTTAGGACAGAGATGAGGAGACATATCTTTGCCCAAAGAATGGTGAGCCTATAGAATTCATTACCACAGGAAGTAGTTGATGCCAAAACATTGAATGTATTCAAGAGGCAGCTAAATATAGCACTTGGGGCGAACGGGGTCAGAGATTATGAAGAGAAAACAGGATTAGGAATTGAGTTGGATGATCAACCATGATCATGATGAATGGCAGAACAGGCTCGAGGTGCCAAATGGCCTCCTCCTGCTACTACCTTCTATGTTTCTATGGTAAAAGCAAAGTACTGCAGATGCTGGGATCTGAAACAAAAATAGAAAATGCTGGAAAATCTCAGCAGGTCTGACAGCATCTGTGCGGAGAAAATAGATCCAACGTTTTGAAGCTGGATGACCCATAATCAGCAGTTTAAGATCAGCCCAGGCCATGAATTGTTCCAAACATTATTATATCTTTCTTTTAAAATAAGGAGACCAAACCTTTACACGGTATCCCAGATGTGCTCCAATGCTCCGTCCAACTCCAGTAAAATCTCCCTATCTTTATATTCCATTCCTCTTGCAACTAATGTCATCATTTCATTTTCCTTCCTAATTATTTGCTGTTCCTGCACGTTACCATTTTATGATCATGTACCAGGACACCCAGATCCCTCTGCACCATTGAGTTTTCTCCACTTATAGAATCATAGAATCCCCACTGTACAGAAGGAGGTCATTTGGTCCATTTAGTCAGCACTGACGATAATCTCATCCAGGCCCTATCCCTGTAACCCCACATATTTACCCTGCTAATACCCCCTGACATTGAGGGGCAATTTAGCATGGCCAGTCCAACCAGCCTGCACATCTCTGGATTGTGGGACGAAACTGCAGCACCCGGAGGAAATCCAGGCAGACACAGGGAGAACATGCAAACTTCACACAGTCACCCAAGAATACCTGGATATCTCTTATGTGATCTGGTGTCAGATGTTGGTCTGATTATGCTAGAATCATAAAATCCCTACAATACAGAAGGAAGCCATCCAGCCTATCAAGTCTGCCTCTCTAAAAGGACATCTCACTCAGGACCACCATACCACCCTATCCCCGTAACCCTGCGCATTTACTATGGCTAATACCTATAATATTTGGATACTAAGGGGCAATTTTCCATGATTGATCCACGTAGCGAGTATGGGAGGAAACCGGAGCTCCCGGAAGAAATCCATACAAACACAGACAGAATGTGCAAACTTCACACAGACTGTGACCCAAGGCCAGACGTGAACCAAGGTCAGTGGTGCTGTGAGCCAGCCATGCTAACCACTGAGCCACCGTGTTGCACTTTCCTGGAAAGTTCTTTTTACTACATTAAGGATGTTATATAAACACAAGTTGTTGTACAATCAAATCACCTAATGTAATTTCTACCCTCGTACTGTCTTATTCAAGTTATAATATTTGTTATTGTTAAATATTTGCAACAACTGCAGAAATGCTACTCAGATAGTCACTGGGTCATGTCACAGAATCATAGAACCCTACAGTGCAGAAGGAGCGCCTTTGGCCCATCGAGTCTGCACCAGCCACAATCCCACCCAGGCCTTAGCCCCAAAACCCTTACATATTTATTTGCTAATCCCATTAACCTACGTATCTCAGGACACTGAGGGGCAATTTTAGCATTGCCAATCAACCTAATCCACACATATTTGGACTGTGGGAGGAAACCGGAGCAGACACCAGGGAAATGCGCAAACTCCGCACAGAGAGTGACCCAAGCCGGGAATCGAACCCAGGTCCCTGGAGCTGTGAAGCGGCAATGCTAACCACTGTGCTAGGCTGATGAGTTGGGTGATTAGCCATGATCGTGATAAATGGCAGAGAATGTTCAGTGGGCCAAATGGCCTCCTCCTGCTCCTAGCTTCGACGTTTCCTGCCTGATGTCTGATCTCAGAGTGTTTTGGTCAAAAACCCAGAAAAGGGTGAACAGAGTTTTAGTGTCTTTATGAATAGGGAAATGCCCCTGAACTGACATGTACATTGCCTCAGATGTCAGATAGGATATACAATAATTGATAAAGATGGATGAGTGTGCATATTGATATACTGTTGGAAACACCCTTGAAACCACAGCCACATGGGAGAGTACAACTGGGCTCTACTGATAACAGTGCAAAAAAAATTATACTGCTTTAAATATATTCTGGCTACAACAAACTGCAATTAGTAATGCTAAACATTGCATACCAGTCAATATACGTTGTCTAAATTACAGAGGCAATGTAGCAGGGAATGACCTTGGAAACATTTGTGGTACAGAAGGAGGCCATTCAGTCCATCGAGCCTAGCTCACTGTGGAGCAAATCAGCCAGTCACAACCAGAGAACAAGGAGGAAAGAACATTACAGTACAGGAACAGCCACCGTATATATGCCAATCGCATTGTTCTATCTAGACCAACCACTTGTATCTCTCTATATTCTGTTATTCATGTGTTTACCCAGCTAAGTCTTAAATGTCGCTAACATGTCTGCCTCAACCACCTCACTTGGCAGTGCATTCCAGGCCCCCATTCCCACTCTGTGTAAAAAACTTCCTCCCGTACATCTCTACTGAACCTTCCCCACCATAACTTGAAGTTGCATCCCCTTGTATTTGTCATTTGTGCCCTGGGAAAAAGCTTCTAACTGTTCATCTTATCTATGCCACTCCTAATTTCATAAACTTCTTTCAGGATGTTCTCAGCCTCTGCCTTTTCAGGGAGAACATTCCTAGTGTATTCAATCTGTCCTTATAGATAATACCCTCCATAACAGGTAACATCCTGGTTAACCTTTTCTGTACTCCCTCTAAAGCTGCTATATCCTTCTGGTAGTGTACCGATCAGAATTGAATATAGTGTACCAAATGTGGTCTAACCAATGTTTTATATAACTGTAACATAATTTGCCCACTTTTATACTCAATGCCCTGACCGATAAAGGCAAACTTGCCATATGCTTTTTTCATCACCTTTTCTACCTGTGTTTTTAAGGATCTGTGGACCTGCACATCCAAACTCTCTGGATATCTATGCTCCTGATGGTTCTGCTATTTATTTTAGAGCTCCCACCTGAATTTGATCCACCAAAATGCATTATCTCACCAACTCTTATCCTGTATCCCAGCAAGTTTATTCCTTTCGATTTCAGTTCCCCTTTGAAATCATTGATCATCTCTGTTGGGAAATGAGTTTCAGGAGGGGGTGGTAGCATAATGGTAATGTTGCTGCAGCAGTCATCCAGAGGCCCAGGGTAAAGATCTGGGGGCGGGGGTTCAAATCCCACAATGGCAGCAGTTGAAACCTAAATTTGATTCATTAACCTGGAATTAAAAAGATGGTTCAGTAATGGTGACCATGGAAACTATCATCGATTATCGTAAAAACCCATCTGTTTCATTACTGATGTTTAGGAAGGAAATCTGCCATCCTTACCTGGCCTGGCCTACACGTTACTCCAGATTCACAGTAAAATAGCCCGGAGGAACTGACAATTAAAAAGACAGATATGCCTGCTCACCTATAATGGTGGCAGAGGCCCCTGTACCCACCTCCATTCTTAGTGGCTGACTGTTCACCATTAATGCAATTACATCTGGGGCCGACTTTAATATTATTTAATCTGCAAACTTCAGATTCTTCTTCGTAGACATTTTCTAAACCATGCGCCTGAATCATAGGATGGGATTAGATGAAGACTTACTAGGAACACTGGTATGAAATGCTGTATCAAGAGAACAGATGCAATGGAGATAGAAAAACTGGAAGAATATTGTTTGTGATAACACAGCTCCATGAGATTTACTCTTCATTGACAGCATGTCCATAAGACCGTAAGATATAACAGCAGAATTAGACCATTCAGCCTATCGAATTTGCCCCACCATACAATCACGGCTGAAAAGTTTCTTAAACCCATTCTCCTGCTTTTTCCTGGTAACCTTTGATTCCCCTGACCAATCAAGTACCTATTTAAGTCTGCCTTAAATACGCTCAATGACTTGATCTCTGTGGTAATGAGTTCCACAAATTCACCACCCTCTGGTTACAGAAATTCCTCTTCATCCCAGTTCTAAACGACCATTCCTTTATTACGAGGATATGTCCTCGGATCCTTGTCTCTCCTACTAATGGAAACATCTTCCCATATCTATTAAATCCAGGCTTTCTATTATTCTGTAAAGTTTCAATGAGATTTCCCCTCATCCTGCTCTTCTCCATCGAGTACAAACCCAGGGTCCTCAAGAATTCCTTATTCATCAAGCTTTTCATTCCTGGGATCATTCTCGTGAATCTCCTCTGGACCATCTCCAAGGCCAGCTCATCCTTCCTTAGATAAGGGGCCCAAAATTCTTGTAATGCTCTAAATTTGCTCTCACCAGAGCCTTATAAAGCCTTGGCAGCACATCCTGCTTTTGTATTCTAGTCCTTTGAGATGACTGCTAATGTTACATTTACTTTCCTATGTCAATGAGTAATATCAGGCTTTAACTAAATTATCAGTAATCCTGACACTCTAATGGCTTCTGTTCCCCTCCTCAGAGGAATGTTGGTCCTGAAATAAAACATGCCTAGGATTGTTGAGTAATACTAGGCATTCATTTATATCATGCAGAATAGAACCAGCAGTGGACTATTTGCACCCTGGAACCTGTCTTGTTATTCAGTAAGATCATGGCTGATGTCATGCTGGTACAGGCATGAAAATATAATCTCTAATGCTATATTTTTTGAAAATGGAAAACAAAAAGCTGCTTAGCATGTCATATGACTTGACAGTATACAGCTCCAGATAGATCTAAAACTCAGACAGGGTGGACTAGTGCACAGCATTGCTACCTCATAGCACCAGGAACCCAAGCTTGATTCAACCTTCAGGACACTTTATGGGGTCTGCAAATTCTCCCCCACATCTGTGTGGATTTCCCGCTGTGCAGGTTAAAATCATAGAATCCTACAGTGCAGAACAAGGCCGTTCAGCCCACTGAGTCCGCACCAACAACAATCCCGTCCAGGCTCTATCCTCATAAACCCACGCATTTACCCTAACTAGTCCCCCTGATATTAAGGGGCAATTTAGCATAGCCAATCCATTTAACCCACACGTTTTTGGATTGGGAGAGGAAACTGGAGCACCCGGAGGGAACCCGTGCAGCCACAGGGAGAACGTGCTCCACCCAAGCCAGGAATCAAACCCAGGTCCCTGTCCTTTTGAAGCAGCAGTGCTAACCACTGTGCCACCGTGCCGTCAGGTGGATTGGCCATGATGAATTGCCCCTTCATGTCCAATATGTTGCAGATTAGTCGGATTAACCATAAACAATGCATGGGGTTAGAGAGTGGGATTGGGCCTAGATGCGATGCTGTTTTCAAAGATTGGTGCAGACTCTATGGCCCTAATAGCCTCTTCTGCACGGAGGGGATTTTATGATTCTAAATACCTAATTACACGTGGAAATCAATAGCCACTTGTAAAAGTCACACATTCCTTTTATTAATGATGAACCTTCAACAGAATGGACCGTGGACAATAGGAACATTGAAACTCAATGGGTCTTGGGTAAATATGAAATGAATCTCTTCAACTGTTGATTGTATTGTGAAGGCTCCTCATCTCAAATAGAAAAATACTCCCTATCTCAAATAGAAAAATACTCCCTATCTGAAATAGAAAAATACTCCCTATCTCAAATAGAAAAATACTCCCTATCTGAAATAGAAAAATACTCCCTATATCAAATAGAAAAATACTCCCTATCTGAAATAGAAAAATACTCCCTATCTCAAATAGAAAAATACTCCCTATCTGAAATAGAAAAATACTCCCTATATCAAATAGAAAAATACTCCCTATCTGAAATAGAAAAATACTCCCTATCTCAAATAGAAAAATACTCCCTATCTGAAATAGAAAAATACTCCCTATCTCAAATAGAAAAATACTCCCTATCTGAAATAGAAAAATACTCCCTATCTCAAATAGAAAAATACTCCCTATCTGAAATAGAAAAATACTCCCTATCTCAAATAGAAAAATACTCCCTATCTGAAATAGAAAAATACTCCCTATCTCAAATAGAAAAATACTCCCTATCTGAAATAGAAAAATACTCCCTATCTCAAATAGAAAAATACTCCCTATCTGAAATAGAAAAATACTCCCTATCTCAAATAGAAAAATACTCCCTATCTGAAATAGAAAAATACTCCCTATCTCAAATAGAAAAATACTCCCTATCTGAAATAGAAAAATACTCCCTATCTCAAATAGAAAAATACTCCCTATCTGAAATAGAAAAATACTCCCTATCTCAAATAGAAAAATACTCCCTATCTGAAATAGAAAAATACTCCCTATCTCAAATAGAAAAATACTCCCTATCTGAAATAGAAAAATACTCCCTATCTCAAATAGAAAAATACTCCCTATCTGAAATAGAAAAATACTCCCTATCTCAAATAGAAAAATACTCCCTATCTGAAATAGAAAAATACTCCCTATCTCAAATAGAAAAATACTCCCTATCTGAAATAGAAAAATACTCCCTATCTCAAATAGAAAAATACTCCCTATCTGAAATAGAAAAATACTCCCTATCTCAAATAGAAAAATACTCCCTATCTGAAATAGAAAAATACTCCCTATCTCAAATAGAAAAATACTCCCTATCTCAAATAGAAAAATACTCCCTATCTCAAATAGAAAAATACTCCCTATCTGAAACTCTCAGGGTGTAAAATATCACTACACCGGATGTTTGCCAGTCTAATACACCACAGTATTTGGAAAAGGAATTTGGACTTGTCACAGGCCACATGGATAGGGTAATCTGGAATCCTACCTGCTTCTAAAAGTAAAACAACAAACACTGTTCCCAACGATGGGGGAGTGCAGAACTCAGGGTCATAGTTTGAGAATAAGGAGTAAACCTATTAGAACTGAGGTGACGACAGATTTCCTCACCAAGAGAGTGGTGAATGTGTGGAATTCAGTCCCACAGAAAGTAGTTGAGGCCAAAATATTGTCTGGTTTCAGTAAAAAATTAGATGTAGCTCTTGGGGCTAAAGGGATTAGGGGATATAATGGGAGGGGGGAAATCAGGATATTGAATTTGATGATCAGGCATGATCAAGATGAATGGCAGAGGGGGCTCGAAGGGCAGAATGGCCTACTCCTGCTTCTAGTTTCTGTGGTCTCATACAGATACCATCAGAAACAGCATGTAAGCCAATGAATCAGCTGCAGGGCAAGTTCATAGCCAAGTAGTGTACAGCTATATAGTAACTGTGAGAGAAGGACTGTCTCCCAAACCTGTCCCAGCTTCAGGTTTGCCTGACAGCTAACCCCATGGTCTATTACAAGAAGGATCACCTCACAGCTTACTGAGAATCCTCTGCTTTTACAAGACCTGCACTCCAGTTTCATCTCAGAAGCTATAGGCCTGCTATGGAAAAAAATGAAATCGTTCTAAATTGTAATTGTGTTTTTTTTTCTTCATCCGTATCTAATCCTTGTGTGCTGAAAGTTTGTGTTAAATGTCACATTTAAACTCTGGTCATTGTGCTAGTAAATAATCTTCTTTATTATTAAACTGACAAAAATTTGCTGCTGGAAATAATTTGTTTCATGTAAGTCACTTCGTATGCAAGAAGGTGCACTAATCTCACACATCTAAACACTTTGATCAGGAACAATATAATACATACATAAACACTATGGGGACACTGATTTGATTGTGGTCTAAATTCTAATTTCCAATTGGCCCCTCATCCTGAAACTCCCTTGTAGATACAAAAAGTCCATCTTAGTTTTGAATATTTCAGTGAATCAGCCTCCACTGCTTTATATGCAAGAGAATTTAAAAAATCAATGACCCTCTGACAGAAGATATTCCTCCACATCTGCATCTTAAATGGGAGATGCCTTATAGAGAAATTGTGTCTCTGGTTATAGGTTCCACACAAAGACACATACTGATACCAACTCTTTGATTCTCAAATTAGCTCTTCAGTGTCTGATATTGAGCCCTTAATGACAACTTTCAGTCCCTCAGTATCTGATATCAGTCCCTGAATGTCTGATATAGGTCTCAGTGTCTGATATTGAACCCTCAGTGTGTGATATGGATCTCAATGTATAATATGGGGGTCTCAGTGTGTGATATGGATCTCAGTGTGTAATATCAATCTCTCAGGTGTTAAATGGGGGATTCAGTTTGTATTGACTTTACTGTGGGATATAGGTCTGAGTGTGATATGGTTCTCAGTGCGTGCTTTGAGTTTTAGTGTGTAATATGGGTTTTAGTTTGTTGATATGGGTCTCACTGAGTGATATCAGTCCCTCAGTGTGTGATATGGGTTTTAGTTTGTGATACGGGTTTTAGTTTGTGATACAGGGGTCTCAGTATGTGATATGGGTCTCAGTGTGTGATGTGGATTTTAGTTTGTGTGATATGGGGGTCTCGGTATGTGATATGGGTCTCAGTGTGTGATATAGATTTTAGTTTATGTGATATGGGGGTCTCAATATGTGATATGGGTCTTAGTGTGTGATGTCAGTCCCTCAGTGTGTGATATGGGTTTTAGTTTGTGTGATATGAGGTCTTGGTATGTGATATGGGGGTCTCAGTGTATGATATGGGTCTTGGTGTGTGATATGGGTTTTAGTTTGTGATATGGGGGTCTCAGTGAGTGATATCAGTCCCTCAGTGTGTGGTATGGGTCTCAATGTGTAATATCAGTCCCTCAGTATGTGATATGGGTTTCAGTGTGTAATATGGGTTTTACTTTGTGATATGGCGGGTCTCAGTGAGTGATATCAGTCCCTCGGTGTATGATATGGGGGTCTCAGTGCGTGAAATCAATCCCTCAGTATGTGATATGGATCTCAGTGTGTGAAATGGATTTTAGTTTGTGATATGGGGCATCTCGGTGAGTGATATCAGTCCCTCGGTGTATAATATAGGGGTCTCAGTGTGTGATATCAGTTCCTCAGTGTGTGATATGGGTCTCAGTGTGTGATATGTGTTTTACTTTGTGATATAGGGGGGTTTCAGTGAGTGATATCAGTCCCTCGGTGTATGATATGGGTCTCGGTGTGTGATATCAGTCCCTCAGTGTGTGATATGGGTCTCGGTGTGTGATACAGGTTTTACTTTGTGATATGGGGGGTCTCAGTGAGTGATATTAGTCCATCGGTGTATGATATGGGGGTCTCAGTGTGTGATATCAGTCCCTCAGTGTGTGATATCAGTCCCTCAGTATGTGATATGGGTCTCAGTGTGTGATATGGGTTTTACTTTGTGATATGGGGAGTCTCAGTGAGTGATATCAGTCCCTCGTGTATGATATGGGGGTTTCAGTGTGTGATATCAGTCCCTCAGTATTTGATATGGGTCTCAGTGTGTGATATGGATTTTAGTTTGTGATATAGGGGTCTCAGTGTGTGATATCAGTCCCTCAGTGTGTGATATGGGTCTTAGTGTGTGATATGGGTTTTACTTTGTGATATTGGGGGGTCTCAGTGAGTGATATCAGTCCCTCAGTGTGTGATATGGGTCTCAGTGTGTGATATCAGTCCCTCAGTATGTGATATGGGTCTTAGTGTGTGATATGGGTTTTACTTTGTGATATGGAGGTTCTCAGTGAGTTACATCAGTCCCTTGGTGTATGATATAGGGGTGTCAGTGTGTGATATGGGGGTCTCAGTGTGTGATATATGTCTCAGTGTGTGATATGGGTCTCAGTGTGTGATATGGGGGTCTCAGTGTGTGATATGGATCTCAGTGTGTGATTATGGGGGTCTCAGTGTGTGATATAGGTCTCAGTGTGTGATATGGGTCTCAGTGTGTGATATGGGTCTCAGTGTGTGATATGGGGGTCTCAGTGTGTATATGGTCTCAGTGTGTGATATGGGGGTCTCAGTGTGTGATATGGGTCTCAGTGTGTGATATGGGTCTCAGTGTGTATAATGGGTCTCAGTGTGTGATATAGGTCTCAGTGTGTGATATGGGTCTCAGTGTGTGATATGGGTCTCAGTGTGTGATATGGGTCTCAGTGTATGATATGGGGGTCTCAGTGTGTAATATGGGTCTCAGTGCATGATATGGGAGTCTCAGTGTGTGATATAGGTCTCAGTGTGTGATATGGGTCTCAGTGTGTGATATGGGGATCTCAGTGTATGATATGGGTCTTAGTGTGTGATATGGGGGTCTCAGTGTGTGATATGGGAGTCTCAGTGTGTGATATAGGTCTCAGTGTGTGATATGGGTCTCAGGGTGTGATATGGGTCTCAGTGTGTGATATGGGGATCTCAGTGTATGATATGGGTCTTAGTGTGTGATATGGGTCTCAGAGTGTGATATGGGGGTCTCAGTGTATGATATAGGTCTCAGTGTGTGATTATGGGGGTCTCAGTGTGTGATATGGGGGTCTCAGTGTATATGAGGGTCTCAGTGAATGATATGGGGGTCTCAGTGTATGATATGGGTCTCAGTGTGTGATATGGTCTCAGTGTGTGATATGGGGGTCTCAGTGTATATGGGTCTCAGTGTGTGATATGGGTCTCAGTGTGTGATATGGGGGTCTCAGTGTATGATATGGTCTCAGTGTGTGATATTGGGGTCTCAGTGTGTGATATGGGGGTCTCAGTGTGTGATATGGGGGTCTCAGTGTATATGGGTCTCAGTGTGTGATATGGGTCTCAGTGTGTGATATGGGGGTCTCAGTGTATGATATGGTCTCAGTGTGTGATATAGGTCTCAGTGTGTGATATGGGGGTCTCAGTGTGATATGGGGGTCTCAGTGTGTGATATGGGGGTCTCAGTGTGATATGGGGGTCTCAGTGTGTGATATGGGGGTTTCAGTGTATGATATGCGGGTATGATATGGGTCTATGTGTGATATGGCTCTCAGTGTCACGTTGTTTGCTGGGAGTGCTCTTTGACCCGGAAGTAGGGACTGTTTCCGGCCGGGCCCTGGCCGTTTCCATAGAGATGAGGCCTGGCCCTGTCCTCACTCCGGCTCCGGGCTTCCTGCTGCTGGCCGCCGCCGGGGTCCTCCTGGGCGGCCCGGTGCGGGCGGCGGAGTCTCTGCAGTGTCCACAGCGGGATCGCTTCCAGGAGGAGCTGGTGCTGAAGCCGCTCAGCTCCGGGGACCTGGCGGCAGATTTCCAGTTCCGCACCCGCTGGGATGTAGAGCTGGGCCGGGAGGGGAGGAGCCGCAACCGGGGTGAGGAGGGGGAGAGAGGCAGGGGTTGCAGGGGGAGAGGGATTGCGGGACTGGCCCCTGGGGCTCTTGGGATGGAGATCTGCAGGCAGAGAAGTTGTGTAAAGGTGGGGAGACAAATCCTGCCATGGAGGGGAGCGAGGGGGGGGGGGCGGTGTGATGGGTGCAATCGTTTGGGGAGGAGACGACTTCAGTGGGTTAGGGGGAATGATAGGTGCAGTGGTTCAGGAGGCGGGGGTGATGGGTGCAGTGGGCTGGGGAGGGTGAAGGGTGCACTGGGTCAGAGAGAGGGAGGGTGATGGGTGCACTGGGAAGGGGATGGTGACGGGGACGGGTGCACCCGGCTCGGGGAGGGTGATGGGTGCACTGTCTCGGAGAGGGGGTGGGTGCTCTGAGCTGGGGAGGGTGACGGGTGCACCAGGTCAGAGAGGGGGAGGGTGATCGGGACGGGTGCACCGGTTCAGGGAGGCGGAGGGTGACGGGTGCACCGGCTTGGAGAGGGGGAGGGTGACGGGTGCACTGGGCTGGGGAGGGTGATGGGTGCACTGAGTCGGGGAGGAGGAGGGGTGGGGGTGACAGTTATACCAAGTTTTGGGGGGCGTGATGACAGATGCACTGGATTGACAGGCACACCGGGTTGGGGATGAGTAGGGTGACAGGTGCACTGGCTCGGGGAGGGAGAGGGTGACGGGTGCACTGGGTCGGAGAGGGAGAGGGTGATGGATGCGTCAAGTGGGGAAGGGGAGGGGGACAAGTGCACTGGCTCAGGTAGGGGTTGGGTGATGGACGCACAGGGTTGGGGAGGGTGACGGGTGTGCCGGAATGGGGAGGGAGAGGGTGACGGGCATGCTAGGTCGGTGGGGGGGGTCTATGGATTCACCCTGTTGTGGATGACTAGTTCTTAAAACCACAGCTCTAAGTTTCATTAGAGTAGATGAGTAGCAATAATTAAATAAGTAGATTTTGCCATAAAGCTGGAAAGTGAGTTGGAGACATGTAAGGAGGGGACCTCAGATCCTGGGAACTTGGCAACTGATGGCCAGTAGTGGAACATTTAAATTCAGAGATGTCCAAGTGGCCAGAATTAGATGTTCGCTGATACCTCAGAGGATGGTGGAGGCTCCAGTAATATAGAGAGAAGGCTTTGAAAAAGGAATTATAAATTTTATTGTTCTAAACTTGAGTATTCTTCATCCAAATAACAGTGGCATGTTGTATTTTTGGTTATAATTGTTACTGATACGAAGTGTTTGCACATAAGGAGAATTTTCATTCATCAGCATGATTGTGTAATTTTTCACCCTCCCTGTGGGGTTCTGATGAGCAGTGTTTGAGGTGCCGAACTGCATTGTTGTGGAATAGGAATTTGTGTAACTGATGTTAATGTTCAATTTTTTCGACAGTCTCTCACTACAGGCTCTTTCCAAAGTCACTGGGACAAGTAATCTCCAAGTTCTCTGTTCGCGAGCTACATCTCTCCTTCACTCATGGTTTCTGGAGGAGGGGAGCGTGGGGCCAGCCTTTCCTCCAGGCCCCACCTGGAGCCGAGCTCTGGGTCTGGTTCCAACCATCAGTGTCAGAGTGAGTCTTTCACTACTTCCTCCTTCTCAGATGTTTCTGTGATAACATATCGGTCTGAACGCAGCTGCTGATAGGTTGTCCCATTATAAGTTACTATGTCCATATTTTTGATTGGAGCTACCCATGTAATCTTATCATGATTTAATTACACCTTCCTTCCCTCCCTCTTATTTGAATTGGTGTTACATTTGCAAGTGGGAGAGACAAAATGGGGAAACTATAGGCAACTTAGCATGAAATCAGATGTTGGATAAATGCTGGAATCTTATTGAAGAAATCATAACATGTTTAGGCACTGTCAACTTGATTTGTTATTGCTAAAATTTTTAGTGTATAATTAGCAGGAGAGATAAAATGGAACCAATGATTTGATTTGACTTATTATTGTCATATATTAACATACAGTGAAAAATAATATTTTGCGTGCTATACAGACAAAGCATATTGTTCATAGAGAAGAAAACGAGAGCGCAGAATGTAGTGTTACAGTCATAGCTAGGGTGTAGAGAATGATCAACTTAATGCCAGATAAGTCCATTCAAAAATCTGACAGCAGCAAGGAAGAAGCTTTTCTTGAGTCAGTTGGTACGTGACCTCAGATTTTTGTACCTTTTTCTTGATGGAAGAAGGTGGAAGAGAGAACGTCTGGGTGCGTGGGGTCTTTAATTATAGTAGCTTCTTTGCCAAGGAAGTGTAGACAGAGTCAATGGTTGGGAGTTTGCATGAAGGATTGGGCTACATTCATGATCTTTTATAGTTCCTTGTGGTCTTGGGCAGAGCAGGAGCCATACCAAGCTGTGATACAACCAAGAAGAATGCTTTCTGTGGTGCATTTGTAAAAGCTGGTGAGAGTCATAGCTGACATGCCACATTTCTTTAATCTTCTGAGAAAGTAAGGTGTTGGTGTGCTTTCTTAACCGTAGTATCAGCATGGGGAATCCAAGACAAGTTGGTGATCTGGACACCTAAAACCTTGAAGCTCTTCACCCTTTCTACTTCATCCCCATTGATGTAGACAGGGGCATGTTCTCCTTTATACTTTCTGAAGTTGATGACAATCTCCTTCGTTTTGTTGTTATTGAAGGAGAGATTATTGTTGTCACACCAGTTCACCAGATTCTGTATCTCATTCCTGTACTCTATGTATATGTGCAGTCTATAGATGTGTATAACATGGATGTCAGCATCTGAGTCAACCTTAGAATCCTTGAAAAATCTCTCCAAAAGCAGAAATCGGCTTAAATGCTGAGCATGGAGGTGATTGTGGGTCATTGCCAACTTTATCATTAGCCACTTGAGATTTGCTCTATGTGGGCAAGTTTTAAATTTCTGTGCAATTTCATAGCACAACCTTTATCTTTTGCTAGATTTTTTGCACCCAGATATAAGGTAAAACATTCATTGTTTTCCTTTTATTCTTCCATGGAATGTGAGCAATGCTGGCAAGGTCAGCATTTGTTATCTGTCCCTAATTGCCCATCAACTAGGTGGCTAGCATGACCACTTCAGAGGGGCAGTTAAGAGTCGATCACATTGCTGTGGTTTTGGAGTCACAACGTAGACCTGACTGGGTAAGGATGGCAGATTTCCTTCCCTCAGGGACACCAGTAAACCAGATGGGTTTTTACACGAATGAAATATAGTTTCATGGTCACCGTTACTGACTTTAGCTTTTGAATCCAGATTTATTAATTAAATGAAAATTCCACCAGCTACTTTGGTGAGATATGAACCCATGTCCCTGGAGCATTAGCCTGGGCCTCTGGTTTACTAGTCCAGAAACATCAGCAAGATGTTACCATCTTCCTTGGGGTGAAAAATTGAGACTGATTACTAAAATAAATATAATGGGTTGTGGCTGAAAATAGAGTTTGATTTCGGGATGCTGAAAGAACGGGATCGTTTTGTACTCTGGGTTGACTTGTGGTATCTGGATTTTCCAAAAACACGAAAAGTTACTTTGCAAGATCAGAACTCAGAGGATTGGTTAAAGAATAGAAAACAGTGTGAATAAACAAGTAACTTTTTGGTTGGGAGATTGTTACTCATGGAATATTGCAAAAATCAATGCTGGGGCCTCAGCTATTTACAATCTGTGTTGATGACTTTGATGTGTTACACTCAGTGTATTTAGGTTTTCGGATATAATGCTAGTTGGGAAAGTAAGCTGAAAGGTGGGCATAAGGAGAGTGCAAAGGAATATAGACATTACAACGAGTGGGCAAATATTTGACAGGTGAAGTATTATGTGGGGAAATGTGAGGTGAGGGAATAGTAAAACTGACCATTTTTCAAATGTTGGTGTTTATTTTGGGTACAAGCAATACAAAGGTAGTGTGCAGTTGCAGCAAGTAACTTGGAAAAGAAATAACGTTAGATTTTATTGGAGAAAGTTGGAGTATGAGAGTAAGAAAGTGTTGCTGCAGTTATCCAGAGTTTTGGCAGGACCACACGTGGATTTCTGTGTACAGCTTTGGTTTCGTAACTCAGGAAGGATATACTCCAGTTCTGTGGATACTTATGCAAATATGTTCAAGGCCAAGATCAGTCTGCTATTAGATACAGTTATGGTGTTTTAGTTCTAATCAGTTTCAATATTGTTAATAGAACATAGAACATTACAGCACAGAACAGGCCCTTCGGCCTTCGATGTTGCGCCGACCAAAATAAAAAGCAATGCCCCTCCAAACTAAACCATTCCCTTCTCTTCCATATACTTATCAACTAACCTCTTAAACGCCACCAAACTTGGCGCATCTACAACAGCTGCAGGCAGGGCATTCCACTCCCTAATCACTCTTTGAGTAAAGAACCTACCTCTGATATCCGTCCTATAACTCATACCCCTTAATTTAAAGCTGTGTCCCCTCGTGCTAGCTTTCTCCATCCTAGGAAAAAGGCTATCACTGTCCACCCTATCTAAACCTCTAATCATCTTATATGCTTCAATAAGATCCCCTCTTAGCCGCCTCCTTTCTAACGAAAACAAATCTCTGTTGTTTATATCAAAGTGAATATTGCAGAGCACTAGACGAATCACTGGGTCACACAGAAGCTTTCACCTCTGGGTAATGGTTTTTGAATTTAGTTTGGACTGATGCAATGAGAGTTGGCACCCTCTGGTGGCTGTAGGAATGCAATACAAACTCAGTTATGTTTGCTCCTTTCTGGGCATGAGCCTGTACCTCAAAGCTGGCTGTGATTTGATTTCTGCTCCAACATGGATTTGGCTACATAATGAATGTGGTTTATGAAGTGGTGTGTTACTGGTAATGAGGCAGGTTTTCACTGTGTTTCATCACTACCTTGTAATTAGATATGAGGTAAAGTGAAACTCTGATTTTCATTTGTTTAGCTTTGATTGCCATGTCACTTCGTGTACACTGAGCATTGACTATATGATTTTAACTCAGGTAAATCTTTCCTTCACAGTGTTGATACCACTTGGAAAGAGCTGACTAATGTTCTCTCTGGTCTATTCTGTGCATCTCTTAACTTCATTGACTCAACAAACACTGTTACTCCAACAGCTTCTTTCAAACCTCTTGGCGTCATTAACGGTAAGCACTACATTATACATTTGCTGTGTAAAAATATTCCTTGGGGTTGAGATGAGGTGTTTGTGATTCTTTTGACAGAGTCCCTGCCTCTAGATAGAAGCTCCAGGTTCAAGTCCACTTTAGACTTGCTGGCCACAGAAACTGTGTTCATAATGTGGCCAAACCTGTAAATCTTTTAAATAAGCAGTAAGAGTGAGAGTGTTTCCTGGTCAACCATTCTGCAGAAGACAAAGGCAAGCTACTGTAATACTTTGTCAAGCATAATAGTGGACTAATTGAATGAAAATTCATGGTTACCAATAGAAGTATTGTTGTGTCTGCTGTACTTTGGTAAAACAGTCTGACTCTACCAGCAGTGAATCAGGATGCTTCCACCTTCCAGTTTGCAGTATAATATCTCTGCGCTTCCATGGTTATTCATGCATGATTTTGAAAACATCCAGATAAGCAAATTGGTGGAAGAGCTGGATGCACTGAACATTCATACAAACATGTGTAAGCTAAAGGACACTTGCTGTAGTCATTCTATCTGCTTTGTATCTTATACCATACATTGGTGACAAGATATCTCACCCCATCTATATATTTTCCTGTAGAAACAGACCATAAGTTACTCCGATATGCAGCATTGCCAAGAGAGATTGTTTGCACTGAAAATCTTACTCCATGGAAAAAGCTACTACCTTGTGGATCGAAGGTAAAATGCACAAGAAGATCCAGGACTAACAAAGATTAGAAATAAATTGAATAAAAAATAACTAATGGATTTTAGTGTACTGTGGTAAAAATAGTAAAGAAAATTTTTAAGTGAATTTATTTAACATGCCAAAGCCAAGGAAAGAATTAGAATCATTTGTAGGAGTTGCATTAAATACCAGTACAGTGTATACTGTATATATTGGTGACCATGTGGTCTTGCATGAATTGTGGTGCCATTGTAACCAGAGGGTGAATGGAGTAAGCAAGTTGCTTAAGAGAGTGAAATTGGTTGTTGACCAAGATTGATAGTGGAGATGAGCATTTTGGAAGGGATGGAAGCTGGGTGGGGGGAGGGGAGAGTCTCAAGAGTTTGTCAGGAGATTGATGCGCACGGAACTGTTGCAGTTATCTTAATAGATATATGAAGGTTAACAAATATCACCTTCAACAGTTTATCTTTATTCAGAGTTTCATCTCATTGATAAGAGCATTGTCAAATATCCCACCTTGTTGGTCTGCAGCCTTGCAAATGAAATCTGATTGTATTGTATGGAATATAATTCATAGATACCGACAAAAAATGGCAAAATGACACAAAGCTAACTCAAAAACTCAAGACATTCAATGATAGAGAGTTTATATATTGAGTAAATAGGGTCTGCAGAATGGTTTGTATTGGGAATGATAGGAGTTGTGATAAATGCAAAGTGTGATGAGTGTCAGATTCATGGTATATTTAGCTTTTGCAATGTGTATTAGATGTTAAGATTTTATGTAAGGATGTATTTAGCTTTTACAGTTCTATTCTCCACTCTTTTATTTCTTATGCCTGCTGTTTGTAACGAAGTGTTCTGTGTTGTAGGCAGGGTTGGCAGTACTGCTGAAAGCTGAACGATTGTTTCACACCAGTTACCACTCACAAGCTGTCCATGTCAGACCTGTTTGCAGGGTGAGTGTTGATCACTGGATTGCACAGTACAACTTGGAGTCTTTGTGTATGATATTTAAACACAATGCTTTTGCAAACATCCAGTCTTTCAAAGTGGTTCTTTCTTCAAGAGATATGTTGTAGTGAGGAAATGTTATAAGGCATGGAGCCATAGAGATTTACAGCACTGAAATCACATGGTCCAACGTATTTCTGCTAAATGTTCAAAGGAGTATAAATTCAAAGAATAGTTGCAGCACTCAGCCCAACATGTCAGTTCTGGCTCTCTGCATGAGTAAACTCGGTTCCACTGATAGAGGTTTACAGCATGGAACAGGCTCTTTGGCCCAACCTTCCATGCCACTCTTTTTTTAAATCCCGAAGCTAGTCCCAATTGTCCGTATTTGGCCCATATCCCTCGGTACTCAGCTTATCCATGTAACTGTCTAAATGTTTTCTAGAAGACAAAATTCTACACGTCTCTACTACTACTTCTGACAGTTTGTTCTAGACACTCACCACCCTCTGTGTGAAAAAAATTGCCCGGCTGGATACTTGCGTATCTCTCCCCTGTCATCTTAAACCCTCTAGTTTTAGATTCCCTTACCTTTGGGAGAAGATATTGACTATCTAGCTGATTTATGCCCCTCATTATTTTATGGACCTTTATAAGATCAGCCCTCAGCCTTCTACGCTCCAGAGGAAAATAGTCCCAATCTATCCAACCTCTCCTTATAACTCAAACCATCAAGTCTCGGTAGCATCCTAGTAAATCTTTTCTGCACTCTTTCTTTTTTAATAATACCCTTTCTATAATAGGGTGAGCAGAACTGTATACGGTATTCCAAGTGTGGCCTTACCACACTTTGTGGTATCACAAATTGTAAGTGTACAATTTCAACAAGATGTCCAACTCCTGTATTCAATGTTCTGAGCAATGAAACCAAGCATGCTGAATACCTTCTTCACCAACCCAAACACCTGTGACTCCACTTTCAAAGAGCTGTGAACGTGTACCCTTGGATCTCTTTCCTCTATAACTTTCCCAGGGCCCTACCATTAACTGAGTAAGCCCTGCTCTGGTTCAATCTATCGAAATGCATTACCTTGCATTTAGCTAAATTAAACTCCGTTTGCCATTTGTCAACCCACTGGCCCAATTGATCAAGATCCCGTTGCAATTGGAGATAACTTTCTTCACTGCCCACTATGCCACCAATCGTGGTGTTATCTGCAAATTTATTAACTGTGCTTCCTATATTTCATCCAAATCATTAATATAAATGACAAATAACGCTGGACCTTGCACTGATCCTGAGGCACACCAATGCTCACAGGCCTCCAGTTTGAAAACTCTCTACGACCACCATCTGGTTTCTGTCATCAGGCCAATTTTGTATTCAATTAGATACCTCACCCTGGATCATGTGATATTTAACCTTATGCAACAACCTACCATAAGGTGCCTTGTCAAAGGCCTTGTTAAAGTCCATGTAGACGACATCAACTGCACTGTTCTCATCTTCTTTCTTGGTTACGCATTCAAAAACTCAATCAAATTTGTGAGACATGATTTTCCACTCTCAAAGCCATGCTGATTATTTCCAATCAGTCTTTGCATCTTTAAATGCCTGTAGATCCTGTCTCTCAAAATACCTTTCAACAACTTACCCATCACAGATATGAGACTCACTGGCCTGTAGTTCCCAGGCATTTTCTTGCAGTTCTTTTTAAACAAAAGCACAACATTTGTCACCTTCCAATCTTCAGACACCTCACCTGTGATTATCGCTGATTCAGATACCTCTGCTAGGGGACCTGCAATTTTCTCCCCAGCCTCTCACAATGTCCTGGGATATATTTCATCAGGCCCTGGGGATAGTTACCTAAGTGCAGTTTAGACTTCCAGCACCACCACCTGTATAAAATATACACTCCTCAAGACATCAGTTTATTTTCCCATGTTCTCTAACATCCATGCTTTTCTCAACAGTAAATACTGATGAGAAATATTCATTTAGGATCTCGCCCATCTCTTGTGGGTCCGCACGTAGATAACCTTGTTGATCCTTAAGAGACTCTACTCTCTCCCTTGTTACTCTGCATTCCCCTGCACTTTCATCTTAACTCTGCAAATGTTTCCTCTTGAGGTGCTTACCCAATTCTCCTTTAAAAGTTGTGATTGAATTTGCATGTACCAATTCTTCCTTCGCCCTTCTTCAACTTCATAGAATCTCTACAGTGCAGAAGGGGACCATTTGATTTGGCTCATTGAGTTTGTGCACCCACTCTCCGACAGAGTATCTTTCCAAGGTCCTATCCCAGTAACCTCACATATTTACCCTGCTAGTCCCCCTAACCTGCACATCTTGGGGTACAAGGGACAATTTAGCATGGCAATCCACCTAGCCTGCACATCTTTGGACTGTGGAAGGAAACTGGAGCACCGGAAGAATCCACGCAGTTACGGGGAGATCATGCAAACTCCACAGATACAGTTACCCAACCCGGAATTGTACTGGGCTTCTGGTGCTGTGAGGCAGCAGTGTTAACCACTGTGCCATCATGTTTTACAACATCAGCAACCTTGACTCTCCAACTTCCATGGTCTTTCATGTCAGCCAACTTCTTGGTGGTGTTTTCAAATCTTGTATCTGTTCAGCTTCTTAAACTGCTGGAGTATTTACACCCCCTTGCTGGGCTGCCGTCAATTTTGCCTGTTACTTCCAGACATTCTTATTCCTTGTGCTTGAACAATTGTAATTCTCTTTTGGTGATTGTTTGTAAAAGTCCTTTTAGAGTACCTGCTTTCCTCAAAATTTCCTAGGGAATCATTCATTCATCAATCTCTCAGGCAGTGCATTCCAGACTCTAATCACTTGCCATGTAGAAGTTTTCCCTCAAGTTTCTACTGGCTCTTTTGCTGATCATTTTAAATTTGTGTCCTCTGGTTCTTGACCCTTCCAATTTGTTTCTATCTTGTCTCTGTAAACTTCACGTTTTTGAATACCTCTGTAAAATCTCCCTTCAGGATAACAGCCAATGTACTCATGTAACTGAAGTCCCTTATTCCTAGAACCATTCTTTCTCGATCTCTAAAGCCGTCACATCTTTCTGAAAGTGCGTAGCCTAAAATTGGACACATTCTTCCATTTGTGGTTGAACCAATATTCACTGTAACTTTCCTTGCTTTTGTGCTCCATTCCTGTATTTACAAAATCCAGGATTCCTGAATGCCTTACTGACTACTTTCTTGATCTGCTCGACCATGTGTAATGGTTCATATGCATAAAATTGCAGGTTCCTACACCCCTTTACAATGGTACTATTTATTTTATACTGGTATTTCCTTGTTCTTCCTACCAAAATGTACCATTTTGCTCCCTTTTCCTTACATTTCATGTCATCTGAAAAGTTTGAACTTGTCTGTGTATGATATTGTTATATCAAGAAAAGTTGTCCTCATGCTCACTCCTGGGGACACTACTATATGCGTTCCTCCAGACCAAAAGCGATCTATCACCCCTGTTCTCTATTTCTTGTTGCTCAATCACTTCATATACATGTTGGCTCTGACCTTTCTGTTCCATGGGCTTCAACGATTTTGGAAAGTCAAATGCATGGCAAATTTAAAAAGATTTTGGAAGTCCATGTGCACCACATTCAGTGTCTTATCCTTATCACTGCTATTTGTTCCCTCATCAAAAAACTCAATCATGTTAGTTAAATGAGATTTGCCTTTAATAAATCCATACTAGCTTTCATTGATCAACCCATATTTGTCCAGGTGACTGTTAATTTTATCATTTCCAAAGGTTTTCCCTTAATTGAGGTTAAGCAGCCTGTACTTTAAGGGAGGTGATAGCCTAGTGGTATTATCACTAGATTATTAATCCAGAAATTCAGCTGATGTTTTGGGGACCTGAGTTTGCTATGGCAAAGTTATAGCAAAAGAGGAGGAAGTTGAAATATTGGATGGTCCAAAAATTGATTAAGTTTTAGAATGGCTGGTTTATATCAACAGGATCAGATGCTAAGGATGGAAATTTTAGGGATATAGGTCATAATCGTCCCATCCTCCAGAGACACGGGTGATGCCAGAGAACTGGAGAACTGCAAATGTTGCACCCCTGTTCAAAAAGGGGTTGTAAGAATAAACTCAGTGTATTTTTTTTAAAAAATATTAATTTTCAGATTTATTTCCTATATCAGTTGCTGTTGGCTCAGCCATTTCAGAGGGCAGTTGGGAGTCAACCACATTGTAGATGGTGGAATTTGAATTCAATAAAAAAAAAATCTGGAATTGAGAATCTACTGATGATCACGAAACCATCGTCAATTGTCAGAAAAAGCCATCTGACTCGCGAATGTCCTTTAGATAAAGAAATCTGTCGTCTTACCTGATCTGGCCTATACGTGACTCCAGAGCCACAAACAATGTGGTTGACTCCCAGCTGCCCTCTGAAATGGTCTGAGCCGACGGCAACTGATATAGGAAATAAATCCGAGAATTAATATTTAAAAAAAAATACACTGGGTTTATTCTTACAACCCCTTTTTGAACAGGGGTGCAGCATTTGCAGTTCTCCAGTCCTCTGGCATCATCCGTGTCTCTGGAGGATGGGATGATTATGACCAGTATCCCTAAAATTTCCATCCTTAGCATCTGATCCTGTTGATATAAATCAGCCATTCTAAAACTTAATCAATTTTTGGACCATCCAATATTTCAATTTCCTCCTCTTTTGCTATGACTTTGCTAGCATATTCTTCTTTATTAAAGACAGTGCCTCATCCATGTCCTCTGTTTCGATGAGTCGATTGCTTTTTAGTTTCTAATCAGCCCCACTTTGTACACTGTGAGTATCAATATGTCTATAGAAGACTTTTGAATTCCCTTTTATGCTAACTGCCAGTATTTTCTCATACTTTATATTTACTTCTGATTTCCTGTTTCATCTTCCCTCTGAATTTTCTATCTTCAGCCTGATTCTCACCTGTGTTATCAACCTGACATTTATCATATGCCTGCTTTTTCTGCTTTATTTTACCTGCGTTCTCTTTCGTTATCCTGGGAGCTGTGGCTTTGGTGGCTCTTGAAGGAATTTACCTTGATCACATCTGAACTATCTTTGCCAGTCTTTGATCCCAGTTTATCCAGAACTGATTCATCCTTTCCCCATTGAGGTTGGCTTCTCTACCCCAGTTAAGTATTTTTACTTGGGATTGTTTCTTGTCTATTTCCATAGACAACCTAAGCCTTTTGATAATGCAATTACTGTCCCTAATGTTTGCCTACTGACTTACTTCACCCACATTCTTAAAAACCAAGTCTTGCAACCCCTTTTTTCTCATTGTGCTAGAAGAATACTGAGCTAGAAAATTCTCCTAAACACATTTCATAAACACTTCCTCCTCTCTGCTGTTCACATTGTTACTGTCCCAGTCTATATTAAAATAATTAAGGCCAATTCTCTGTAATTTCCTAGCAGATTTGTCCTTCTATATTTTTCTGCTGTTTGTTGGCCTAAAGGATAAAAGCAATTGTGTATTATTACTGAACGAAGAGATTCTTCTCTTAATGCTTCTAAGATATCCTCTCTCCAGCATTGTGAAGATTCTTCTTTCTTTCCTTCCCAGTCTTTCTTGAACATTTCCTATCTTGGAATATTTAGAAGTCACTCTTTTTTGAGTCAGGCCATCAAATTCCCAGGAAGGCTATCTCCATCAGCAGCTCGCTAACCTTATTTACCACACTGCGTGCATTTGTAGTATACAGACACTGTAAATCAAATTTAGACCATATTGCAATCCTTCTGCCCCCTTGTCTTAACCCCTTGTAATACCTTATAAGTAGACTGTTCACTTGAGAGTTGTTTACAATGCTCTCCTTTCTTTTGCTGCCCTCCTGTGTCCCAGTACGAATGTTTGAATGAGGACGATGGATAGGCTATTCGGCCCATCAAACTTGCTCTGCCGTTTAATAAGATCATGGCTGATCTGATACTAACCTCAAATTTGCATTCTGACTACCCCTGATAACCTTTCACCCTCTTGCTTAGCAAAAATCTATCTACCTTTGTCTTTAGAATATTCAAAGTCTCTGCTCCCACTATCTTTTTTAGGAAGAGAGTTCCAAAGACGCATGACTTGCAGAGGAAAGAAAGTACTTTATCATGTTTTAAACAGTGTCTCCTAGTTCTAAATTTTCCCACAAGAGGAAACATCCTTCCCACATCTGCCCTGTCAATACCCCTCAGGATCTTATGTTAAAATCAAGTCACTTCTTACTCTTCTAAACCTCAGTGGATATAAGCCTATCTAACTTTTTCTCATAAGACACTTGTTTATTGCAGCTGTTTATCTAATTCTGCCTTAACAAGTTTCTCTGGGCTGAATTCCAAGTTCCATCACTATAGTTACTGGATAATAATGTGGAATTATCCTTGGATCCAAAGATACCCAGTATTATGTGCCTGGTACAATAGTAATTTCAGATTGTGTGCATGGGACCGTCCAACTCACAAGGTAGCAGATTTGCACAAATACAAAGGATTTTCTTCTCAATCGATGTTCCACATAACTAACACCAGTATGAATTTATTTGGTGTTATTGTGCTACAGGCATCGACAATGTTTCTTTGATTGGCTTACAATTCACAGAAAGCAATTCAAGGATGATTGTGATCTCTTCAAGCCTTTGGCATGTCTGTAATTTCTTGCATCTTACATTATTGTGTTCTTACTAAATAGAATGTGTATTTTTGTTTGCTGTCTACCTAGAATGAGCTTTGTACCAGTACTTCCTGGGAGCTGACACAGAGCCTGTCTGTTGTGTTTGATCTCTATACCTCCGGTTCTGGGAAACGAGGTAGGTTTATTAGTTATGAAATGAAAGAATGAAATGCTGACACCTTACACAGTGTTTTAGATGTGGACCTTTCATCGAAGAATTTTAAATAAATAAGAACCTGCATTTATGTAGAACCATTGACAATCTCAGGATTTCCAAAGTGCCTTACAGCCAAATACTTTGGAATGTAGTCAGTGTTGTAAAGTGGGAACAAAATAACGACCAAATATTCTTCTTTGTTTGATGTTGGCTGAAGACACTGGGAAAAATTCCTCTGTTTGCCTTTGTAAATGTCATGATTTCTTTTACACACACGTGAGAAGACAGATAGGAGCTTAGGTTAATGTCATACTTGAAAGACATGCAAAGCTCCCTCAGTGCTGAAAAGTTTTAAAGTTTATTTATTAGTGTTATAAGTAAGTTTACATTAACACTGCAATGAAGCTACTGTGAAAATTCCCTAGTCGCCATACTTTGGCACTAGGTGCATTGAGGGGGGATTTAGCATTGCCAATGCATCTAACCTGCACACCTTTGGAGCATGGAAGGAAACTGGAGCACCCAAAGGGAATCCATGCAGACATGGGGAGAATGTACAGATTCTGCACTGCAGTTACCCAAGCTAGGAATTGAATCCAGGTCCTTGGTGCTGTGAAGCAACAGTGCTAACCAGTGTGCCACCCACAGGCTTGGAAGTGTCAAGCCTGACTTATGTGTTCAATTCTCTGGCATAGAACTTGAGCCCACAACATTCTGATTGAGACTGAGGTGGGGTATGGGGGATTCAGGGTGCTCGCATTGAGCCAAGACTAATTTTTTAGGCTATACACCTGAAATGTCACTATCCTTTGTATTGAGTAACTTGATGGCTATTTCCAGTATTTGGTGTTTTATTTTATGTTTGCTTATACATTGCTTGACCTTTATTCCTTAGGATTAATAAATAAAGCCATTGAGTAAAAATTTTCTTTTAGTTTATTATGACTGCAGCTGCAGAAGCTCTAAGCTCTGTCTGAAAGGCTTACTATTTCGCTACTGTTCCTACCTTTCAGACACTCTTTTGCACATCACCTTTGGCTAAGCTTTGGCTCACTTGTCTTAATATCTTGATGTGACTCAGTGCTCCTGTGAAGCACCACGAAATGTTAAAGATGCATGTAAATGTAGCTGATTATTGTGCCACCTAGGCCATAGGGTTCTGAACATCACTTCCTAAGTCTCTCCATTTGTTAATCTTCCTCTCCTCCTTTACAGCTGCTCTTTAAACCCATCTCTTTCACCAAGCTTTTAACCCTATATCCAAATGATTCTTTCTTTGGCTATATCCAGTTTTGTCTGATTATATTTCTGCATATTGCCTCGAGGTGTCACATAGATGTAAGTTGTTGATTGAGAGGAATAATACTGTGCGCAGAATGAACTTGGTTTGTAATCTTCTCTATTTGTCACCCAAATTGAAACTCAGCAGTTTGTCAGGTTCCTTATTTAGTGTTCTGACCAAGAATAAGCAAATTTCAGTTGCATTAGGGCAATGAGTCCAAAAATGGGAATGATCACACACAGTTAAATGGAATACTTGCATGCAGACCTTATTAGGAACTTGTTTACCCTGCTGCATTGTTGGTATTTTACAGAGTGGTCACTCTTTAAGATGTTTACCCGGACGTTGACAGAGGTGTGCCCTCTAGCATCACAAAGTACAATTTATGTGGACGTTACAGACAAAGATAAGGTACTGAATAGATAAGAGATCTATGCTTTAATCCTCTTACAAGATCTATCCAAGCAATTGCCTTGTGGGGTTTGATGCTGGGGTTGGTTTCCTTAGTTAATGGTGCTGGAGTTTGTTACCCTGTTTTATTTTCATTTATTATGCAGAACGTGGATGTCACTGGCTGGGTCAGTGTTTATTGCTTGTCCCTAATTTCCCTCTATTTCAGAAGATATTTCAGAGTCAACCACGTGGTTGTGGCTTTGGGGTCACATGTAGGCCAAACTAGATAATGGCAGCAGATTTCCTTCCTAAAAGACATCGGTGGGACTCACCTGTCTGTAATTTCCTGGTTCATTTCTATTACCCTTCTGGAAAGTTGCATCTTGTCAGCAACGGACAGTCAGAGTTGCCAATTTCCAGCAAAAATCATGAAGTATAAATATAGAACTGATGTTTCTCATTGTTCCAAGTTGAGGAATGCTGAAGCTGTGTCCATGGCTGTTGTGGCGGAGATCAGTCATAGAATCCCTACAGTGCAGAAGGAGGCCATTCAGCCCACTGAGCCTGCACAAGCAATGATCCCACCCAGGCTCTATACCGTAACCCCATGTATTTACCCTGCTAATCCCCCTGACACCAAGGGGCATTTTAGCATGGCTGGTCCATTTAACCAGTCAAATGAGCCTCTGCACATTCAGCTTAACCTCTCTTCCAGGATGACATGTTGTGGGAAATGATTGACATAGAGCAGTGAGCTGGAGTGTGGATTCTGCTTGTAGGATACTGAGGTTTCATACCTATATTATTGATTGCAGAGGCAGGCCAGTTACGTGTCCTTATTCCATCCTGTCCGCTCCTTCCACTAAACACGAAAATGGGATTAAAATATGGAAGCATTTATGCTCTAAGAAAGAGGAAGCAAAGACGTAAAAAAAAATACATAATTCTGCGTTTCAACTTTCTAGATTAATAACACCTATGAGCTGGTGCCACCAGCACCGACGTTGCTTAACACGACAGTTCATGGGAAGTGGAGGTTCTATGCTGTGTACAACCTGCTGAACCCTCAGCTATACAGCACATCATCACACTCCTTAAACGTAGCATTGAAGTGGAAACTATCCAAGCAGTTTGGTAAGTTCAGGAACTATGATGTATTGTTTACAGTCAGTACAGGAGTCTCTGACATACTGCATATGATTGGGCAAGGAGCCTCCAGATTGAATGCCCATGTCTATTTGGAATCTTAGTAACCGTCTATTCTGTGATGGCCATCTAATGAGAAGGAGGCAGTAATCTCAGAAAAGTTGGAGGTCAATGCCACCCACCCCAGCAAGAGATGACCCAGAATAGTGGGCAGCAAACTCAACCCTGTTCTGTTTATTTCTCAGTTTTTCCCTGGTTGTTGTGCTGAGCTAGTGATGAAATCTCTTTCTACTTGGAGAGAGAACAGTGGCGGGACACCGGACTGGGATTTGTGCACTAACTGTCAGACTGCTTGTCACGGGCTGCATTCTATCTGAAATGATCCTGGTAGAAGCCCTTGTTCTTTGTGGCTATTTTATCATTTAAATTAATCTCAAAAAGGTGATGTTTAGACTTTCAGTTGTATTATTCAGAAATTGTGATCAATTTAAATGATAAAATAGCACAAAGCACAAGGGCTTTGATATTTTAGCATGTTCTAAACATTTACTAGAACTGTCCAACGATTAAACAAGCATCTATTGACTGTCATTTCTGATTTCTCTGCAGCGATACCTGAAGTGCCTGTCTTCTACGCAGAAAGATACGTGAGTGGTTTTGGCCTCCAGACGGGCAAAATCAACACCTTGATCTATAATAATCACCCAAACCGGGCATTCCCAGTATTGCTGATGGAAATTGTGCCATGGTACCTTCGGCTCTATGTCCACACACTCACCATCACCACCAAGGGCAAAGAGAACAAACCAAGTAAGCTGCCCATCTTCCCTCTCCTTCCCTCCCCTCCCCTCTCTTTTCTCTTTCCTGCCAGCTTTCCTCTGATGCCTCTCTGCTCCCTTTTCAACCATAACAAGTGTTCTGTTTCTGACTTCATGCGGACTGACGTGATGGGGGTAATGTGGATCCACGTAATTCATCACACGACTTGTGATGCGGTATTGTCTTGTCACACCAAAACTGTCTTGTTTAAAAAAATGTGACTTCTTATTCAGCTGAAGATACCTAAATGAAACATGGTATTAGAACAGCATCATTAGTAATGCTACTATTATTGATGTTTAAGTTGACATACTGCCAAGTCTGTGCAGTGATTGGGTAGAACGAAACAGTGTCTGCTGCCTTGGATATGGAGACTGGGCTGAAGAGGCAGTCAATGAAGAGGGGAAGAGACCCAGAGTGGAACCTGATCAAAGGAAGGATAACACAGTGATACTGGGCTGGGAAAGAAGGTTATCATAGCCAGATCTGTTTACGTGCGGGTAAGGAAAATTAGGGATGATATTGATCATATCTAAGTTTATCTGTTAGTGTCACAAGTAGGCTTACATTAACACTGCAGTGAAGTTATTGTGAAAACCCCCCAGTCTCCATACTCCGGCACATGTTCGGATGTACTGAGGGAGAATTTAGCATGATCAATACATCTAACTTGCACATCTTTGGACTGAGGGAGAAAAGTGGGGCAGTCACAGATATGGAGAGAATGTGCAAACTCCATATAAACAGTGACCCAAGCTGAGAATTGAATCCAGGTCCTTGACGCTGTGAGGCATCGGTGCTAAGCACTGTGCTCCGGTGCTGTCCCAAGTTTTGCAGTGATAGAAGTTGGTGCAGCCTCTATCTGTGAAGTCTCTGCTGGTCTACTCCAAGATACAATAAACTGAAAGAAAGATAAAAAATATACCTGTCACAAATCCAAAGTAAAGTGCACAACTGGTATATTCCTGCAAACCTAATCTGTCTTTTTAGGATGTTGATAGGTCTGCCATGCATTGAACTTTAATTTAAAATTCCCAACACGTGCAATTTTTTTAGTAATTTAGCTGTTCAGATGTTACATAAGATTACTCACTTCACAAATCTTGAATCCTTGTGGAGCTGTTTACTGGGGATGTCCTTTCCATAATGGAGGATAAGAATCCCTCAAGTGGAATCTGCTCCAGTTGAAATGCTGAAAGAGAAACAGGGATTCTGTTTGTTCACTTGGAGTCTGGTATCACAGAATCCCTACAGTGCAGAAGGAGGCTATTAAACTGCCAGAGAGTTTTACCCAGACCCTCTCCCCCCCCACTTATCCCTGTAACCCCACATATTTACCATGGCTAATCCAACCAACCTGCACATCTTTGAAAACTAAGAGGCAATTTACCATGGCCAGCCCACCTAAACTGCACATCTTTGGACTGAGAGAGAAAACTGGAGCACCTGGAGGAAACCCACATAGATCTAAGGGGAGTGTACAGACTCAGTCTCATGGTACTAAGGAGGTTGACCTGTTCTCAGAGCTGGATGGGGTGAATATCTGCTTTTCATTCCTTACCTCCTGAAGTGGAAGAATTCTGATGAGGCTGATTTGGTTCCAGCAAAAGAAGCTAATGTCAAATGTCCCCAGGTGGTTATCTCATTTTATGAGGAACGTCTGACGTGGCATTCATACCCATCTGAAGAGGAAGAAAAGTAACCAAGGGAGAGGAGCTTACGCACCTCCCATTTACAACTTTACAAGACGAGAAAATAATCCCGACTCTTCAGAAAGTGGTTTTCAGTTGTACAGGTGTATAGTTCTCCGGGTATACCTTTTCTCAATCCTTTCAGACCCATATCACTGTCAGCGTTTGTGAGGGGATGGGACAGGTTGTGTTTTTAAATGCAACATGATTTTTTTCTCCTCCAGATTTTGGATAACATCGGATTGTAGAAGCCAGTGAATTGTAGGTTAATTACCTTGGCTCGTAGCATAGGGTTTGAGTCTTTGAAGGGGAAAGGAGTCCGTAGGAACTAATGTGTCTCTTTTAATATGACATATGGCAGTTTTGATTGAAATTCTTTCCCCCTCATCCTGTGTTCAGAGTTGTGTTATTTGTACCACCTGCAGATGGTGCAGGAGAGCCAGAAGAGGTTGTAGCTCTTGTGACTCCAGCAGCAGCTGTTAAATGGGACAGCAGCTCAGATCTACGTTGCAGCTATTACAAGGAATGGGGAAAAAAGTATTCAGTCCATCAAAATCAACTCTAAAAGTGTATTAATACTTCTGTTATGGCATCTAATTTGCTTTTGATTGATTTGGGTGGCATTGTGGCACGGTGATTAGCACTGCTGGCTCACAGTACCAGGGACCCGAGTTCAATTCCAGCCTTGGGTCACTGTGTGTGTGTGTGGAGTTTGCACATCCCCCTCTCCCTGTGTGGGTTTCCTCCGGATGTTCCTTTCCTTTCCTTCCATACTCTAGAGATGTGTAGGTGAGGTGGATTGGCAATTTTAAATTGCCTCTTAGTGTCAGGGGACTAGTTAGGGTAAATGCATGGGGATAGGGCCTGGGTGGAATTGTGGTCAGTGCACTGTAGAACATAGAATGTTACAGCGCAGAACAGGCCCTTCGGCCTTCGAAGTTGCACCGACCATTATAAAAAGCAATGACCCTCCAAACTAAACCATTCCCTTCTCTTCCATAAACTTATCAACTAACCTCTTAAACGCCACCAAACTTGGCGCATCTACAACTGCTGCAGGCAGGGCATTCCACTCCCGAACCACCCTTTGGGTAAAGAACCTACCTCTGATATCCGTCCTATAACTATCACCCCTTAATTTAAAGCTGTGTCCCCTCGTGCTAGCTTTCTCCATCCTAGGAAAAAGGCTATCACTGTCCACCCTATCTAAACCTCTAATCATCTTATATGTTTCGATAAGATCTCCTCTTAGCCGCCTCCTTTCTAACGAAAACAACCTCAAATCCCTCAGTCTCTCTTCATAAGACCTGCCCTCCATACCAGGCAACATCCTGGTAAACCTCCTCTGTACCCTCTCCAATGCCTCCACATCTTTCTTATAATGTGGGGACCAGAACTGCACACAATACTCCAAGTGCGGCCGCACTAGAGTTTTGTACAGTTGCAACATGACGTTGCGGCTCCGAAATTCAATCCCCCTACCAATAAAAGCTAAGACTCCGTATGCCTTCTTAACAACCTTATCGACTTGACTGCCTACTTTCAGGGATCTATGCACAAATACACCAAGATCCCTCTGTTCATCAACACTATTAAGAATCCTACCATTAGCCCTATACTCTACACATTTATTATTCCTGCCAAAGTGCATTACCTCACACTTTTCCACATTAAACTCCATTTGCCACCTCTCGGCCCAGCTCTGCAACTTGTCCAAGTCTCTCTGCAAACTATAACACCCCTCTTCACTATCTACCACTCCACCGACTTTAGTGTCATCTGCAAATTTACTAATCCATCCTTCAATACCCTCATCCAGATCATTTATAAAAATTACAAACAGCAGGGGCCCCAAAACAGACCCCTGAGGTACACCACTTGTCACCGAACTCCAAGATGAATATCTCCCATCAACCACCACCCTCTGTCTTCTATCTGCTAGCCAATTCCTAATCCAATTAGCTAAATCACCCTCTATCCCATACATCTGCATTTTCTGCAGAAGTCTTCCATGGGCCACCTTATCAAACGCCTTACTAAAGTCCATATATACCACATCAACCGCCTTACCCCCATCCACCTCTTTGGTCACTTTTTCAAAAAACTCAATGAGGTTAGTAAGGCACGACCTACCCTTCACAAAACCATGCTGACTATCCCCAGTCAATTCATTTCTCTCTAAATAACTATAAATCCTATCCCTAATAATTCTCTCCAATACTTTGCCCACAACAGAAGTAAGACTCACTGGCCTATAATTCCCTGGAAGGTCTCTCTTCCCCTTCTTGAACAATGGGACCACATTCGCTATCCTCCAGTCCTCCGGAACCACACCCGTAACCAACGACGACCTGAAGATCAGAGCCAGAGGCTCTGCAATCTCCTCTCTTGCCTCCCAGAGAATCCTAGGGTAAATCCCGTCCGGCCCAGGGGACTTATTCAACTTCAAACCCTCAAGAATATCTAGCACATCCTCCCTATCTACTTCAATACTTTCCAGTTTGCAACACTGTACCTCAGTGTTCTCCACAACTACATTTACATCTCCCTGCGTGAATACCGAAGAGAAATATTTATTCAGTGCCTCTCCAATCTCTTCAGGCTCCACGCACAACTTCCCACTGCTGTCTATGACTGGCCCTAATCTTGCCCTAACCAATCTTCTATTCTTAACATATCTAAAGAAAGCTTTAGGATTCTCCTTAATCCTATCAGCCAAAGTCTTCTCGTGTCCCCTCTTAGCTCTCCTCAACTCACTCTTTAGCTCCCTCCTGACTAATCTATAGCTATCCATTGCACTAACCGAGCCTTCAAGCCTCATCCTGACATAAGCCTCCTTTTTCCTTTTAACCAGCAAATCAACTTTTTTCGTACACCAAGGTTCCCTTACTCGACCATTTCCTCCTTGCCTGACAGGGACATACTTATCAAGGACTCGCAGCAGCTGCTCCTTGAATAAGCTCCACATTTCAGATGTTCCCAGTCCCTGTAGTTTCCTAGTCCAATCTACGCACCCTAATTCTCTCCTTATGGCCTCATAATTACCCTTCCCCCAGCTATAACTGCTGCCCCCAGCTTCATGCCTGTCCCTATCCATCACTAAGGTGAACGTAACCGAATTGTGGTCACTGTAGGATTATTTGACACTCAAAGTTCTACTTATGTTCTCATACCTATTAATCTATCCTAGTAACTAGATTAATCCATAAGAAAAATGATTTTTGAATGATTTGCATTTACATCCTCAGGTCCTACTTTCCTGAGTTACTTTGAAGAAGTGATAGTGGCTTACTTTAGCTGTACCATTTAATACTTCCAGCCCTGTGCACTAGGTAGCTGCTGAATATTCCTTGTTTTTACTGCCTGGGCTACAGTGAGTGAAGCAGATCACTATTCCTTATAAAACTCCTAGGAGTTTTGTTTCTACATGAGGCTCACGTTGATCACCTGTTTTAAAGTTATCCAATGTGCTGCAGGTGAAACCCCCCCCACCTTTGCAAACCCTGGTTTCAGTAATTAAAAGCAGAATCTTCCTTCCACGTTGGATTTTGCTGACGAGGTCGATATTTACACCCATTCCTAATTGTCTTTGAGAAGCTGAGCCTCTTGAACTGCTGCACTCCATCTGGGTTAGGTACACATAGTAATGTTAGATAGGAAGTTCCAGGATTGAAACTCCACGACAGTGAAGGGACAGCAAAATAGTTCTAAGTGAGGATGGTGCATGGTTTGGAGGGGAATTTGAAGGCAGTCGTGTTCCTGTTTCATAGATTCCCTACAGTGCAGAAACAGGCCATTCGGCCCACCTGCACTGACCGCAATCCCATCCAGGCCCACTTCCATAACCATGTGTATTTACTCTGCTAATCCCCTGACACTAGGGTCAATTTAGCACGACCTATTAATATCACTCGCACATCTTTGGATTGTGGGAGGAAACTAGAGCACCCAGAAGAAACCCATGCAGACTGGGGGAGAAAGTGCAGATTCCACAAAGATAGTGACCTGGGAATCAAACCCGGGTCCCTGGTGCTGCGAGGCGGTAGTGCTAACCTCTCTGCCACTCGTGTATCCTTCTAGTTGGTAAAATTTCTGGTCTTAGGAAGTGCTGTAGAAGAGTTGTAGCATTAAATCTTGTAAATGGTACATACTCTGCAGTTAGTGGTGGAAGGATTAGATGTTGAATTGGTAGATAGAGTGTCAATCAAGCAGGGCTGCTTTGTCCTACATGGTATCAAGCTTCTTGAGTGTTACTGGAGCTGCGTTCATTCACGCAATTGGAGAGAATTCACTCACACTCCTGACTTGTGCCTTGCAGATGATAGACACTCCTGGATAGAGTGAAGCTGGGAAAGATGCTCCTATCACTAGGAGAGACTAGCACCAGAGGGCAAAACCTCAGGGTAACGGGTCAACCCTTTAGAACCAAATGAGGAGGAATTTCTTCAGTCAGAGGATGGTGAATCTACAGAATTTATTACCACAGAAGGCTGTGGAAGCCAGGACACTGAGTGCATTGAAGGCAGAGATAAATATGTTTTTGATTGGTAAGGGGATCAAGGGTTATGGGGGAAAAAACTGGATAATGGGGTTGAGAAACTTATCAGCCATGATTAAATGTTGGAGCAAACCCGATGGACGGAATGGCCTCATTCTGCTCTTATATCTTATAGACAGACTTTGGGAAAGTTGGGAGTTGAATCAATAATATACTGTCTGTTCCTACAGCCATAGTATTTATATGGCTGACTCGGTTAAGTTTCTGGTGAATGATGAGTCCCAGGATTGGATCCTCTGTGAATCCTAAAAGATTCCCAGTGTTTCGTAATTTTTTTTCTTTACCTTTTCTTTGCTTTTAAGATAAGTACGATCTAACCCTGGGATCTGTTAGCACCAATTCCCTTTAACCTGTCAATGCCTCTGCCTCACTGACTGCACCATCCTTTAGGTTGCTGGGTTTTCAAATGAATTGGACTCTCAAGAATGTTTTTATTATACATTAATAAATGATTAATAATGTTTTCATTATTGTTTGTGTATTACAATGTCAGACGATTTACATTCCAGCGTCATTGTTTTCACAATAAACACTGTGTCAGCATTTGGCAAAATCTGACAATTCCTTTTTCTGTGTCTTTTTGATGACAGGTTTTATCCATTATCAGCCGGCCAAAGACCGAGAGTGCCCCCACCTGCTGGAGATGCTGATCCAGCTGCCTGCTAAATCTGTCACCAAGATCGGCATTGAGTTTGAGAGGGCCTTGTTGAAGTGGACTGAGTACCCTCCTGATCCTAACCATGGCTTCTACGTTGGGTAAGAAGGTGAAAATGCAGTGGAACCAGATACTAATCTGGCAGCACAGTGGCATAGTGGTCAGCACTGCTGTCTCACAGTGCCAGGGACCCGGGTTGGATTCTGGCCTTGAGTGACTGTATGGAGTTTGCCTGTTCTCCCCATGTCTGTGTGAGTTTCCTCTGGGTGCTTGGGTTTCCTCCCACATTCCAAAGGTGTGCAGGTTAAATTGATTGTCCAGGCTGAATTGCCCCTTTATGTCAAGAGAACAAAGAACAAAACAGCATGGGAAACAGGCCCTTCGGCCCAATGAACCCACGCTGCCACCCCGATGTTCCCACCTCTACCCGTGATCCCTGTCCATGTTTATAGATCTATGGATTAAAAACCAAATTTGAGACAATTTAGGGAGAATTTGTTTTGCCATTTAGCCTAAGAGCACATCTTTGGGATGTGGGAGGAAACCGGAGCGCCCGGAGAAAACCCACGCAAGCACGGGGAGAATGCGCAAACTCCCACAGACACAGGCCCAAATCCATGTATCTGCACAGCATAGCGATAGTCACTGAGCTGTCGTGTTGCCCATCAAATGGTCCAGGTCAAGCGTACACTAACGACGTGAAGCACTAGGATACTCTCGAAAAAAATCCAAGAGCAGCCCTCTCACGACCCATCGCGTGTATGCCCCTTGTTAGACAACAAGGTGGACCAAAGCACCTGTAGGATAAAAACAAGTACATCAATATCATCATCTATTTACACACTTCCCAGGGACTCCCAAGGCTCATGATCCCTATTTTAAATCAGTTTTCTATACCCCTCCATTCCCATTCTGTTCATGTGCCCATCTAAGTATTTCTTAAATAACTCCAGAGTACCTGCCTCCACCACTTTACTTGGCAGCGCATTCCATACCACCACCACCCTCTGTGTGAAAAAACTCCCTCTAGCATCCAAATTATACCTTACCCCCCTCACCCTAAGCCCGTGACCCCTCGTGCTATTCGAGTCCATCCTAGGAAAAAGCTTAACCCTGTTTACTCTATCTATACCCCTCATAATCTTGTACACCTCTATTAGATCTCCTCTAAGTCTACGTCTTTCTAAGGAAAACAGTCCCAATTTGCCTAATCTCTCCTCGTAACTCAGACCTTCCATACCAGGCAGCATCCTGGTAAACCTCCTCTGCACTCTCTCCAGAGTCTCCACGTCCTTCCGGTAGTAAGGCGACCAGAACTGGACGCAGTATTCCAAATGAGGTCTAACCAACGTTTTATACAACTGCAACATTAAAGGCCAGCTCTTGTACTCTATACCCCTTCCTATAAAGGCTAGCATACTATATGCTTTCTTCACAACCTTCTCCACTTGCTCTGCCACCTTCAGAGACTTGTTCACCTGCACCCCCAGGTCCCTCTGCGTTTCTATACTCTTAATAGGTCTACCCTTTATCATATACCTCCCCCCTACATTCTTTCTCCCGAAATGCATCACCTCACATTTATCAGGATTGAATTCCATCTGCCATCTATCTGCCCAAGCTACCAGCCTATCTATGTCTTGCTGTATCGCGTGATAATGCTCCTCACTATCCGCAGTCCCGCCATCTTTGTATCGTCTGCAAACTTGCTGATCACTCCACTTACTCCCTCTTCCAAGTCATTTATATATATATTACAAATAGAAGAGGTCCCAGTACCTAATAGGATAAATAGAAGGGGTTAAGGTGATAGAGGCTTGGTAGGATTGTGGTTGGTGCAGACTTGAAGGGTCAAATGACCTGCTTCTGCACTATGGGGATACTATGATTCTATATTGTTGAGTTTATGTTGCATTAGAACGTGTCATTAAGTTGCATTCAGGAAAAAAAAGCTGGGAAAAAAGTGAGAGAGAAAATAGTGCAGGTCCTCAGAGTTATGCTATCAATTAAGGCAATCTGCTTCAAGAATATAAATCAGAATTTTTTTTATGGTGAGAGGTTAGGAATCACACGGAGAACAGTGGGATTTTGATTTGATTTATTATCACCACATCTATTAACATACAGTGCAAAATATTGTTTCTTGCGCGCTATATAGACAAAACATACCATTCATAGAGAAGGAAAGGAGAAAGTGCAGAATGTAGTGTTACAATCATAGCTAGGGTATAGAGAAAGAGCAACTTAATGTAAGGTAGGTCCATTCAAAAGTCTGACGGCAGCAGGGAAGAAGTTTTTGAGTCAGTTGGTTGAGTGACCTCAGACTTTTGTATCTTTTTCTCGAAGGAAGAAGTAGAAGAGAGAAAGTCCAGGATGCGTCGGGTTCTTAATTATGTTGGCTGCTTTGCCGAGACAGCGGGAAGTGTAGACAGAGTCAGTGGATGATTCAGTGCGATCACTGACTCAGCGAGATTCCTGACTCAGCGAGATCACTGACCGAGGGCGATCGCGGACCCAGGGCGATCGCGGACCCAGGGCGATCCCTGGTTAGGGAGATCACTGACTCAGCGTGATCAGTCTTCCTTCATAAAAGAAACCCTCATTCTCGGCCTCAACCCTTTTCTCAACAGCTTCCAAAGCAAGATTAAAACTGCACAATCAGTGCAAATGACATTCAGTTGCTTTTTGAGCCTTTGATTGCAATTGTTTTCCTTTGAAGGTTTTCACACCTCTAAAAGCCCTATGCTAAGTTTGATATTTTGATGTAATGTTGACTCTAGATCATATGGTATGAGTCTGTGCAGTGTGCACAAGTTTTCAGGGTGCTTCAGTCGCATTTAGTTAACCTGACTGCTGAAATGTTTCTCCTCACTTTCCAGTATTCTCGACTTAGTTGTCAGCTTTTGCCTACTTCCAACACTAAAGCCTCCAGCACTGCATCCATGAACCTGAAGCTCTTTCCATTTCCCTTTTGCTATTATTGTGTCCCTTGCCATGTGCTCAGCCCTTGGGTAACATGGGTCCTGCTCAGATCAGTGCTGTGATCAGGTCAATCTAAAGAAATTTGCATTCTGCCTACCTCCATTCTGATGGTGGTGAATTTCTAGCCCATTCTTTGAAGAGTGTAATTGAGACAGTAAGATAGAATCTTCCTGCATTCTTATTCAAGTTCATTTTTTTCACAAAAAGAAAGTGAACTAAATCTTGCCAACTTCTCAGGCAAACAGACTTTGTTTATCATCACCTGCATTTTGGAGATAATTCAAAAACATAAGCCTTCCAATTAATGATATCTGTTTGTCAGAGAAACAGTGAGACAGACAGACTGGCTGCAGTATAGACTGATTTTGGAACCAGTCACATATTGCTGCATTCAAAATTTGCAGAGATCTCTAGCAGGCAGCACTGCCAGGACCTTTCCCTTGTTTCAGGCTAATATCCACCCTCTTTCTTTCATACAGAATTCAGCCCAAAGTGTGTCAGATCCCACATTTTTTTATATTTGTTCATGTGATGTGGATATCGTTGGCTAGACTAGCATTTATTGTCTATCCCTAATTTCCCCTTGAGAAGCTGGAGGTGAGCTGCTGCCTCGAATTGCTGCAGTTCATATAGTGTAGGTACACCACAGTGCTGTTAGAGAATGAGTCCCAAGATTTTGACCCACTGACAGCATAGGAACAAAGATATAACAAAGAACAAAACAGCACGGGAAACAGGCCCTTCGGCCCAACGAGCCCGCGCCGCCTTCCTGATGTTCCCACCTCTACCCGTGATCCCTGTCTATGTTTATAGATCTATGGATTAAAAACCAAATTTGAGACAATTTAGGGAGAATTTGTTTTGCCAGTTAACCTAAGAGCACATCTTTGGGATGTGGGAGGAAACTGGAGCACCCGGAGAAAACTCACGCAAGCACGGGGAGAATGAGCAAACTCCCACAGACACAGGCCCAAATCCATGTATCTGCACAGCACAGCGATAGTCACTGAGCTGTTGTGTTGCCCATCAAATGGTCCAGGTCAAGCGTACACTAACGACGTGAAGCATTAGGATACTCTTGGGAAAAAAAAATCCAAGAGCAGCCCTCTTACGACCCATCGCATGTATGCCCCTTGTTAGACAACAAGGTGGACCAAAGCACCTGTAGGATACAAACAAGTACATCAATATCATCATCTATTGGCACACTTCCCAGGGACTCCCAAGGCTCATGATCCCTATTTTAAATCAGTTTTCTATACCCCTCCATTCCTGTTCTGTTCATGTGCCCATCTAAGTATTTCTTAAATAACTCCAGAGTACCTGCCTCCACCACTTTACTTGGCAGCGCATTCCATACCCCCACCACCCTCTGTGTGAAAAAACTCCCTCTAGCATCCAAATTATACCTTACCCCCCTCACCCTAAGCCCGTGACCCCTCGTGCTATTAGAGTCCATCCTAGGAAAAAGCTTAACCCTGTTTACTCTATCTATACCCCTCATAATCTTGTACACCTCTATCAGATCTCCTCTAAGTCTACGTCTTTCTAAGGAAAACAGTCCCAATTTGCCTAACCTCTCCTCGTAACTCAGACCTTCCATACCAGGCAGCATCCTGGTAAACCTCCTCTGCACTTTCTCCAGAGTCTCCACGTCCTTCCGGTAGTAAGGCGACCAGAACTGGACGCAGTATTCCAAATGAGGTCTAACCAACGTTTTATACAACTGCAACATTAAAGGCCAGCTCTTGTACTCTATACCCCTTCCTATAAAGGCTAGCATACTATATGCTTTCTTCACAACCTTCTCCACTTGCTCTGCCACCTTCAGAGACTTGTTCACCTGCACCCCCAGGTCACTCTGCGTTTCTGTATTCTTAATAGGTCTACCCTTTATCGTATACATAGAACATAGAACATTACAGCGCAGTACAGGTCCTTCGGCCCTCGATGTTGCGCCGGCCAGTGGACCCTCTAACCTAAACTATTCCAATATCATCCATATGCCTATCCACCGAACATTTGAATGCCCCCAAAGTAGGCGAGTCCACAACTGCTGCAGGTAGGGCATTTCACGCTCTCACCACCCTCTGTGTAAAGAACCTGCTTCTGACATCCGTCCTATAACTACCACCTCTTAATTTAAAGTTATGTCCCCTCGTGTTGGTCATCACCATCCGAGGAAAAAGGCTCTCACTATCCACCCTATCCAATCCCTTGATCATCTTATACGCCTCAATTAGGTCACCACGTAACCTTCTTCTCTCTAATGAAAATAACCTCAGGTCCCTCAGCCTTTCCTCATAAGGCCTTCCCACCATACCAGGCAACATCCTGGTAAACCTCCTCTGCACCCTTTCCAATGCTTCCACATCTTTCTTATAATGCGGCGACCAGAACTGTACGCAATACTCCAAGTGCGGCCGCACCAGAGTTTTGTACAGTTGTAACATAACCTCACGGCTCCTAAATTCAATCCCTCTACCAATAAAAGCTAACACACCGTACGCCTTCTTAACAACTTTATCAACCTGGGTGCCAACTTTCAAAGAGCTATGTACTTGTACCCCAAGATCCCTCTGCTCGACAACACTATTAAGGGTCCTTCCATTAGCCCTATATTTCATATGCCTGTTATTCCTACCAAAGTGAATCACCTCACACTTATCCGTATTGAATTCCATTTGCCACCTCACGGCCCAGCTCTGCAACCTATCTATGTCCCTCTGCAAACTGTAACATCCATCCTCGCTGTCTACAACTCCCCCCACTTTGGTATCGTCAGCAAATTTACTAATCCAACCCTCTACACCCTCATCTAGGTCATTTATAAAAATGACAAACAGCAGTGGCCCTAAAACAGATCCTTGAGGTACACCACTTGTAACTGCACTCCAGGTTGAATATTTCCCATCAACCACCACCCTCTGTCTTCTATCAGCTAGCCAATTCCTAATCCAAACTGCTAAATCACCTTCAATCCCATGCATCTGCACTTTCTGCAGTAGCCTACCATGGGGAACCTTATCAAACCTCCCCCCTACATTCTTTCTCCCGAAATGCTTCACCTCACATTTATCAGGATTGAATTCTATCTGCCCAAGCTACCAGCCTATCTATGTCCTGCTGCATCGCCTGACAATGCTCCTCACTATCCGCAAGTCCAGCCATCTTTGTATCGTCTGCAAACTTGCTGATCACTCCACTTACTCCCTCTTCCAAGTCATTTATATATATTACAAATAGAAGAGGTCCCAGTACCGAGCCCTGCGGCACACCACTAGTGACCGACCTCCAGCTTGAAAAACACCCTTCCACTATTACCCTCTGTCTCCTATTACTAAGCCAGTTACTTATCCATCTAGCTAACTGTCCTTGTATCCCATTAGCCTGGACTTTCTCAGCTAACCTCCCATGAGGGACTTTGTCAAACGCCTTACTAAAATCCATATAGACAACATCAACGGTTCGCCCTTCGTCCACCGTTTTTGTCACCTCCTCAAGAAATTCTACCAGATTTGTAACATAGTTGCAAACAAGATGGTGAGTGACTTGGAAGGGAACTTGCAGGTGATGTGTTCTCATGTATCTGTAGCCCTTGTCCTTTCCGGTGGTAGAATTTGCGAGTTTGGAAGGTGATGTTGAATGAGCCTCAACGAGGTTCAGTTCACTCTTCCAGTTCTGCTAACCCTCTGCATCTTCTTCCACTCCCATCTACATGTTTCTTAACCCTACGTTCACTATCTCTATGCTACCAAACCCCAGGAACATCTTCCTAATAGTGCCAAAGCCCCAAACTGTGCCTAGTTAAGCTAAACTCGATCTCAGCTTTCCAGTGCTAATAATGCGTATCTATACCTATCTAATTTAGAAATGGTAAAATTTGAAATTTAGATATATTTATGTTAAATAAATTCACATGAAATAAAAGGCACAATTTTCATTGAATTATGCAATCTCTCCCTTATTTCTAAACCAATAGTTTTCTAATCTTAGTTATTCAAATGTGAGAAAAATCCTGGCCTAAACAAGAATAAAAATAAATCTGACTTTTCAGTCACTGAGTCAGGGGGCTCGACAAGAGAACGCAGCAACAAAATTGCCACACAACATCCTATCTTTCAGCTGATGGTGAGCAATATTACTGTTCCTCGTGGAACAATTAGAACAGTGTCTAGTGTGTTCCCACTGCTCTCTAAATGCCACTCTATGCTGCTGATAAAATGCTAAAAAGAAGAAAAGGATGGGGTTTTGTTTCGACTGGTTTTGAGCTAAAGAATGAAATTTGCACTAATCAATACCAGCAGTGTAACTGCAGTTCAAGTTACTTGGATTTTTGTTTGGAATCATTGAGTGGTGGTCTTTAACGGGCAGGTCAAGCTCGTAGTTAGACAGGAGAATCAGGCTGCAAACTCTGCCATCGTGATGAGTGATGCCATGGGATTTCTGAGAGGCCACTGCTGTGTTTGGTATTTCCTCATCACTTTTTTTTCTTTACAGCTCATCCGTACTGAGCGCTCTGGTGCCAAGTAGTGTAAACATGGAAATGAATAACACTGAGCTCACACCTCTCTTCACCAGACTGTAAGTATAATTGATGTGAATTTATTTTCTGATCCTTGTTTCTTTCGAGTTCAAGTAAGGAGATCTTGTGTGCAGGCCTTTTGTTTCAAAAAGGAAAAATCTCAAAGCAAAACTAAGGGTTAAAAGAAATTGCAGGTTAGCTGGATCCAAGCAGGAAGCATTGGGGGAAATGGTGGTTGGAGTTTAGTGAGCTAACTGCGTACTATAGAGCTGACTTGCTATTAGCCCATAAGACGTACAAGCAGAAATAGGTCATTTGGCCCATTGAGTCTCCTCTGCCATTCAGTAGAATCATGACTGATCTAAAATGATAATCCTCAACTCCACTTTTCTGTTTTACCCCATGGTATTGATTCCCTTACTGATTAAAAATCTGTCTATCTCGACCTTGAACACACTTAACGAGCCAGTTTATATAGCACTCTGTGATAAATTCCACAGAATCACTACCCTTGAAAGAAGGAATTCCTCTGCATCTCTGTCTTAAATGGGCAGCCATATAGAGACACCAGCCAATTTGTGAGACTGCTCATGGTTGATTAGAGAATACACCGTTTTATATAGACAAATAAAGTATGTCATACAGAGCGTGATATCGGATTCAGCTCCTAAATTGCAGTTGCGCCTGTCCTCTCGAGTTCCCCTAAAGGGTAATGCTCATGTTGTTGATTAGAAGCTGCTTTTCAGCAGGGAGGGTGTTCCCTATAGATTGGAAATGCCTGACCCTTTTTCTTTTAATGACACTTTTACATCAGGAAAACAATACATTTGAAGTGAGAAGATTTCTCAATCTTCCTTTGTTCCTACAACGGCCCAAAGTTTGCTGCTGTTTATGTATAAATGTGTTGAAATAAATCAGGCGATAATGTAGAGCATTCATAGACTATTTGTTTTGGAAGTGCCATTTGGTTTTTGACCGGTGAGATGTATCTTTTGTTGCAGGTTTCCAACCGGCGATCCCTCTGTTTACTTTGTCAGACTGTACACCGAGGCCTTGCTGGTGAATTTGCCAACTCCTGATTTCAGCATGCCTTACAATGTTATCTGTCTGACCTGCACCGTGGTAGCAGTGGGCTATGGCTCCTTCTACAATCTTCTCACGAGGACCTTCCAGATTGTTGAGCCCAGCGGTGGGGTGGCAAAGAAGATTGCCAATGTAATCCGCAGACTGCGTGGGGTCCCACCCATCTGAACTTGCTACACTTGACGCAGACGGGGCTCGGGGAGAGCACAAAACCAGTGGCTGCTCCTGAGATGGGTTAACTGCATTTGAATGGCGGGTTGGGTTCACAGGGCTTCTCAGCTGGGACAAATTAAGATGCTTCTTCCCAACCCAAGTTAATTTAACACCTGAACTGGCAGAATAGTAACTGGAAATCTTCCACATAATCTGTAACCTACTGTATTGACCAGGTCAGACACTGTCAACCTGTGTGTGTGATGTTGCGTGAAAGATTGATATGTGAGTGACATGGCCAGAATTGCTTATTTGTTTATGAACAGTGAGAGAGGCGAAGGCCACTGAACTGTGATGAACTGAGATATAAGGTGCATAAGTTATGTTCTTTTGGTGTTGTATTAAATGTTTGAAGCCCCCGTAAATACCAGCTGCCTTAGTTCCACTTATTTATTTTGAGGGTCAGTTTTAGAAATGAGTGATACCAGGGGAAGGTTCAGGTTTGGAGTACATTTAGGGACACACTGTTTGTGACTTGCTTTGCGAAGTCTTATCTCTCCTTTGCACCCCCACCCCCACCCCCACCCCCACCCCCACCCCCACCCCACACTATCAGCTTCTCTGATTTGAATTCAGGGTTGGACAATGTTACCACCACTGAGCCCATTGGTCAGTCACAATGGCTGCTGTGTAATTACAGAGGAGCTTGCAACAGACATTCAACTCAAACCAGTTGTTGTAAATTTGTCTCTGATTAATCCCTTTTCACAGTAACTTCATCAAAGTATAACTGTAAGCCTACTTGTAACACTCATAAATAAACTATACTTTTTCAGGAATGATTACGATAGCGAAAAAATTTCAGATTGGATTGGATTCTTTCACTGGTGTCAATCCCCTGAAAAAAACAGTTGTGCACATGTTTAGGTGTCATTATGTTTTAAGCTTCGAGTTTATATTTTAAAGTAGCATTTACTGGACACGTTTATGTTCCTTCATTTCACTATCTGATCCCCATATGGAGCATTGCTGGAGGAGGGGGGGTGGGGGGCGCTCCCATTCCAGTCCATAACTCCAATCTTCAGTTCTGAACTATGCACACCTTCCCTTAGTTGGGAAAGGATACAAAATCTCGTTTCCAATCACTTTCTACAGCCTGTGAGGGTTCGAGACCTTCATTTTAACACTCCTCTGCTTCAATATCCAGCCACAGATGAGTGCGCTCTCCAGATCCAGTCTCTGGCCTTCTCTCTCGTATCAAGGAACTATATCTCCTCACTTCTAATGTTGTGCTCCTATGTTTAATCGACAGTGGAGTAAATTGTGGAACAAAGTGAAATTTTATATTTAAAACAGTGCTCAGTAAGTTATGACATAGATTACAGTTCTTCATTGAAGATTATAACAGTGATGAAGACTTTTACTGAAGTTACAATAATATTCAGACAGTTCTATCATTTCATGTCTTCTATGGTGAGTAACGACATCTAAATTGAAGTTAATGTCATGAATCTTTTGTTCTATGAAGGGTAATGGGATCTAAATTGTGAATGTCATGAAGGGACATGCGTTATTCTCTTGAACATGCAGCAATGATGAGTTAATGCATCAAATAAAATTTGTCTGCCCCCTTTCTCTTCCTGGTAGTGTCTCTATTTCAATCTGTGAGTTGCTTTTATTAAGAACTACAAGTATCATTAGTAAACTGCCTGTGAAAATTGTGTGATACACAAATTGAGGGGAGCCAAATGGATAATTACAGTCCTCTGGGATTAAGTTCAAAGTGATTCACTTCCTAAATGAGCATTGTGAAAACTAAGCAGAATCTCAGGATTGATTTTTTTAAAGTATAATATGGTTTAGAAAGGCAGCCTTCCTGGAATCTAATATACAACAACAGCAGCTTGTATTTTATGTGGTGTTTTCATGTAGGAATTATTCAAGATGCATCACAGAGAAAATGTGGATGTTGTGTGGGGCACAGTTTGCAAACTGTGGTGAATAGGGTAAAAGACCAAGAGCACAGTCAAATCACCTTTTGCATGACAGAAAAGCTGAATTAAGATAGAGGGGTTTAGGAAGGTGGTTCTTGAGGATATGACCAACATTGCTGAAGTTTTTGACTGAGCCTTGACTCTGTGTAGAACTTATTTCCAAGTCAGAAATTATGGGATCAAACAGCGATAAGTATAAAATCTAGGCTCAAGCTTCTTGCAGCACTGTAGGAGATATCATCTTTTGAACTAAATGTTAAGCTGAGGGGTCCTCTGCTCTCGCTGGTGGGTATAAAATACCTCGTGGTATGATTTCAAAGAAGAGTAGCATCATGATGTGGTGACCAGCATTTATCCTCAATGCGTTTCATTAAGACAGTTTATCTGGTGTTATCACATTGGTGTTTGTGGGACCCTACTGTGTTCAAATTGGCTGCTCCCTTTCCAACATCAGAACTATCTCTACCCTTCAAAAGTACTTCATTACCTGTAAAGTACTCGGGGATATCCTGAGGAAATAGGTTAGGAAGAGATAAGTGTGGGATATAAGTACTGTATTACAATGTTGGTTAGAGACCAGGAACTTTTTAAAAAGTATAAGAAATCTGAATCCCCAGTTATTGAAAGAATGAAGTTACAAGATTCCACAATTTAAAACAAGCATTTTTATTATTCCCAGAGTCAAACAAAGAAAACACCAAGTACTATCTTTCATGCCCTGTACTCTAAAATTAACATGTTAAACATAAATTAACAGGCAAATTGTGCTTGGTTATAAGTTGCACATTAAATTGCATATAGATCTAGGCTATATATTACAAACTAGATTAACATATCAATCATCAGACTCAGCCACAAAGTCCTTCAAAACTCTTCCTGATGAAGAATTCTAGCTGCTATTCTAAGTTTTAGCCTGATCCCAGCAACACCCAACCAACCTAAATTTCATGGGCATGGCCTTTAATACAAATGGTGGACATCTACAGAATTTACTCAACTGAGTCTAAATGGCGTGTCTCTCAGTAATAGAACTGCAACTGTACAAATACACAGTAATTCTGCATTTGCCTATTCTCAGGTTCTGAATCTAGCCTCCATTATCTGTAGCCTGCCCTGTACTACATCAGTGAACTCATCAATGTTTACTGAGCTCTGATGGCCACAGGAGGAGGAATGTGGGGCCTGGAATGCACTGCCAAATGAAGTGATTTTAGCTAGATTCAATCTCCTCAGACATTTTGGTTTCTAATTTTCAGTTTCCCTTTTGAATTAGGACTGGGGCAGCACGGTAACACAGTGGTTAGCTCTGCTGCTTCACAGTGGGTCCCAGGTTCGATTCCTGCTTGGTTCACTGTGTGGAGTTTGCACATTCTCCCCATGTCTGCATAGGTTTCCTCCATGTGCTCCAGTTTCTTCCCACAATCTGAAAGATGTGCTGAACAGGTGCAAGACCGTAGTGACTAGGGGAATTACACAGTAACTTCATTGCAGTGTGTTAACATAAGCCTTACTTGTGACTAATAAATATATTACTTTTTCTTGTCTTAAAGAAAATTTTGACGACAGGTTCCATTACAACTGCAGAGACCTGTTGGGCTGAATGGCCTGCTCCTGTGTTGTAATTGCTATGTAATTTTATTTGAAAGTTGGGTGTTAAGCCCCACGTGGTGAACTAAGACAATTGGGCTGAGCTACAAGGGTTGCTACCTTGGTAATAATCCCTGAAGAAATGAAATTTGAATCGCAGGAAAAAATGTAACGCTCAATGATTCATCATTTGCCTGACGTTGCAGCAATGCAACTCTTGAATTGTGCACCTGATGCAAAAGTATGACCTTTTCAAAAACATTCTTTCACAGGCTGTGGGTGTCACTCGCTAGATCAGCAATTTATTTAACCACCCTAATTGAGAAGGTCTTTTTGTTGAGAAGCTGTCTTTTTGAATCAGTGCAGCTACTCACACACTGCTGTTTACCAGGATGTTGCCTGGTATGGAGGTTATTAGCTATGAGGACAGATTGAATAAACTGAGATCGTTCTCTTTGAAAAGACGGAGGCTGAGGGGTGACCTCAATGAAGTTTATAAAATTATGAGGGATATAGGTAAGGCGAATAGTTTGGAAGCTTTCCCCCCCGCCCTTGTAGTTGCATCAATTACAAGGAGGGCATAAGCCCAAAATAAGAGGGGAAGGTTCAGTAAAGATGTGTGGGAGGAAGTTTTTTTTACACAGAGGAGGGATGAAGGGCCTGAAATGTACTTCTGAGTGAAGTGGTTGATGCAGACACATAAGCAATATTCTTACCTGGCTAGACACATGAACAGGCGAGGGATGCAGGCAGTTGCTCTCGATAGGACAATGTGATCAGCACAGGCTTGGTGGGCCAAAGGGCCTGTTCCAGTTCTTTGTTCTTTGAAGGGAATTCCAGGATTTTGAGTCAGCAACAGTGAAGGGACGGCAAAATAATTCCAGGTCAGCATGCTGTGTGGCCTAAAGGTGAACTTGCAGGTTGCGACATTCCTGCAAATCTGCGGCCCCTGTCCCAGTTGGTAGAGATTGCTGGTTTGAAAGGTGCACACCCATTCTGTTAGAAAAGAGAAAGGACATTCTCACTAATGTGCTGGGAAATATTTCTTTCTCAAACACTGTCATTAAAACATTATCTGCTCATTGCTGGAAAATTGCTGGGTGTAAATTGACAGCTGTGGTTCCTATAGCGTAACAGTGACTGTACCTCAAAACTATTTAATGATTGTGAAACACTTAGGAACGTTCTGAGGTCTGGGAAATGTGTTATATATATGCATTTCCTCCTCTTGTTGCTTGCCTAATTTTATTTTCACATTTGTTTCCTTCAACACACTGAACGATTCTCCAACAATAAAGTTTTCAAGATTTAATTAAGCCAAGGAGTTGCATGATTTCCATATAGGAAACGCGACTCCATTAAAAAGTAGAAACACACATTGGTTATGGGATATCAATGCAGCCTTATTTACCCTCCAATATTAAAGAGAAAAAAACTTGTGTTAAATAATCCCTTTCACAATTTCAAGACAGTTTCACAGACAGGGAAATACTTTTGTCTGTCTCTCATACGAATAGGATCTGTTTCATTTAATGGCATGGCAGTGACTAGTTATTATTCAATCCATTTCTCAGAAGCAAAGCCTTCTTTTGCACAATTGTCATGTAGAGTTAAACTGTGATGTGTTAATATATAAATATAAAGAGGCATGATGGTGGCACAGTGGTTAGCGATGCTGCCTCTCAAAGACCCGGGTTCAATTCAGGCCTTGGGTCACTGTCTGTATGGTGCTGGAACATTCCCCCAATGTCTGTGTAGGTTTTCTCTTGGTGCTCTAGTTTCCTCCCATTGTCCAATAATGTGTGGGTTAGGTGAATTAGCCATGCTAAATTGTCCCTTAGTGTTAGGGGGACTAGCTAGAGTGGTGCAAAGGGTTTTGAGGATCATGCCTGGGTAGTCAGTGCAGATTCAGTGGGCTGAATGGCCTCTTCTGCACTGTAGGCATTCTGTAATTACTATCTGTGGCCTTGCATCAGTGGTCACCGCCCTTCTGTTGTGATTTTCTCTCATTGCCTGGATTAGGCAAGTATTGGCCTGGAATAAAAGCAAGAGTGACCATTGCTGTCTCTGAGATATGGTTCTTTTAATGTTCTGCAAAATTCTACCTTAGTTGAAGAATGACTTGCACATTATCATTGAATTCCTACTATACCAACTCTTATCCCTGCAACCCCATCTATTTTATCTCATTAATGCCTCCCCAACATAAATATATCTTGGGACACTAAGGGGCAATTCACCATAACCGATCCACTGAACCTTCACACCTTTGATTGTGGGAGAAAACTGGGGCACCCTGGGGAAACCCACGTAGTCATGGGTAGAACGTGTAAACTCCACATAGGCTGGAATTGAATCCTGTTCTTTGGCACTATGAGGCAGCAGTTCTTGTCACTGTGCTACTGTAGGACAGAATCTCGACAGTGCAGAACGAGGCCATTCAGCCCATGATGAATGCACCGACCACAATCCTACACAGGCCTTATTCCTGTAATTTCTCAAATTTACCCTGCTAATTCCCCTGACACTAGGGTTAATTTTAGCGTGCCCAACCAACTTAACCTGCACATCTTTGGACTCTGGGAGTAAACTGAAGCACCCAGAGGAAACCCATGCAGACATGGGATGAATGTGAGGCTGAGACTGGAATTGAACTGGGTCCCTGCACTGTAAGACAGCAGTGCTAACCACTGTGCCAACATGCTGCTCTATGATGCACTGTGTGTTTCAAAAGCTACCTCCTGGTTTGATTAAACGAAGAAAGATTTGCATTTATAGAATGCCTTTCACTGTCATAGAGCATCCCAAAGACTTCACAGTCAATCAACTACAGTTGCAGGAAATGTGGCAGTCAATTTATGCACAGCAAGCTCCTGCAAACAATGAGATAATGAGCAGATAAACTCTCCTTTTAGGTAAATTGTTTGAGGAATTTTTCTTAAGGATTGCGGGATAAATATTGATCAGGACACACGAGAAAACTGACCCACTCTTTTTTTTACATGGATTTTTTTTTTATATTATTCATTTGTGGGACGTGGGTGTCACTGGCTGGCCAGCATTTATTGCCCATCCCTAGTTGTCCTTGTTCAAAGTGCAGTTGAGAGTCAACCATATATATGCCATTCTGGGTAGGGAAGGCAGATTTCCTTCCCTAAAGGAGTTTAGTGAACCAGATGGGTTTTTCTGACAATTGGCAATAATTTCATGTTCATCAATAGATTCTTAATTCCAGATTTAAAAAATTTTAGTACAAATCTGGCCATCTACTGTGGTGAAATTTGAACCCAGGTCCCCAGAGCATTAGCTGAGTTTCTGGATTAATAATCTAGTGGTAATGCCACCAGACATAGAACATAGAACATAGAACAATACAGCATAGAACAGGCCCTTCGGCCTTCGATGTTGTGCCGACCAAAATAAAAAGCAATGCCCCTCCTAACTAAACCACTCCCTTCTCATCCATATACTTATCAACTAACCTCTTAAACGCCACCAAACTTGGCGCATCTACAACAGCTGCAGGCAGGGCATTCCACTCCCTAATCACTCTTTGAGTAAAGAACCTACCTCTGATATCCGTCCTATAACTCATACCCCTTAATTTAAAGCTGTGTCCCCTCGTGCTAGCTTTCTCCATCCTAGGAAAAAGGCTATCACTGTCCACCCTATCTAAACCTCTAATCATCTTATATGCTTCAATAAGATCCCCTCTTAGCCGCCTCCTTTCTAACGAAAACAACCTCAAATCCTTCAACCTCTCTTCATAGGACCTGCCCTCCATACCAGGCAACATCCTGGTAAACCTCCTCTGTACCCTCTCCAATGCCTCCACATCTTTCTTATAATGTGGGGACCAGAACTGCACACAATACTCCAAGTGCGGCCGCACTAGAGTTTTGTACAGTTGCAACATGATGCTGCGGCTCCTAAATTCAATCCCCCTACCAATAAAAGCTAAGACTCCATATGCCTTCTTAACAACTTTATCCACTTGACTGCCTACTTTCAGGGATCTATTGACACATACACCAAGATCCTTCTGTTCCTCAACACTATTAAGAGCCCTACCATTAGCCCTATACTCTACACATTTATGTTTCCTGCCAAAGTGCATTACCTCACACTTTTCCACATTAAACTCCATTTGCCACCTCTCGGCCCAGCTCTGCAACTTGTCCAAGTCACTCTGTAAACTATAACACCCCTCTTCACTATCTACCACTCCACCGACTTTAGTGTCATCTGCAAATTTACTGATCCATCCCTCAATACCCTCATCCAGATCATTTATAAAAATTACAAACAGCAGGGGCCCCAAAACAGACCCCTGAGGTACACCACTCGTCACCGAACTCCACGATGAATATCTCCCATCAACCACCACCCTCTGTCTTCTATTGCCTTACCCAAGAGAAAAGGCAGGGCCTTGGTTGAATGTGTTATCAAAAAGTGTGACACTCAGTACTGCACTGAGCCATCAGAGATTATTTACTCAGGATTGTGGAACGGGACTTGGAAATGCAGGCTTTTGATTCAGATGTGAGTATCAGGACTCTCTGGATACCTCAGAAGGGGTCCTTCAATACAGCCCAGGTTGAGTTGAAATTGGATTTTGTTTTCTCTTTGCTCCACAGCCTCGTGAGGATGCTGGGAGGAAGTGGAGTGGAGATGGTGAAGGGAATCAGCTTGGTGATGAAGAAGAAGGTACAGTGTAGAAGTACAGCCAGCTCCCAGAGGTGGCGGAAGCAATTATTTTGATCAATCTCTCACAGCCAGAGCATCAACGCTCACTTGTCCCATTTAATTCAGACCTGACACCATATCCAGGCCCCCTAAAGATTCACCTTACTTCTGCTATATCACTAAAATTCTTGCTCAGATTTTATTCTTGATTTCACATGACTGTCAGTTACCGTTGGGGCAAAGTCACGTTCCTGCTTTGTTTGATTACCTGTTCCATTTCATAGAATCAAAGAATTCCTACAGTACAGAAGGAAGCTATTTGGTCCATTGAGTTTGTATCGATCACAATCTCACCAGGGCCTTATTCGTGTAACCTGCATTTATCCTGCTAATCCACCTGACACTAAGATCAATTTAACATAGCCAATCAGCCTAACCTCGCATATTTTTCTCTGAGGTGCTTTCCCAACCTGGGAGGTAGAAAATCACTGAGTTTTCATACTGCGGGACATGAGAGGGCTGTGGTGGTGACCTGACTGCTGATTGCTGGGTCTTAAGTTAGTCTCTGCAGACACTAACCAGGCTGGTAAGAGGACAGATAATGTGGAGCATTGGACTGGGCTAAACACAGTAAGAAGTCTCACAACACCAAGTTAAAGTCCAACGAGTTAGTTTGATAGTAAACCACAAGCTTTCAGAATGCTCACCTGATGAAGGAACATCATCCTGAAAGCTTGTGGGTTTACTATCAAATAAACTTGTTGGACTTCAACCTGATACTGTGAGACTTCTTACAGAGGGCAGATGTACAGCCACCCTGGGAGAACTCACTCCTATGAAGCCAGTGCCACTCTTGGACCAGAGCCCAGGCCTGCTAGATTCCTGAAGTCCCTAGTCATACTCTCTCTGATAGAGTCCTGGAGCCAAGAATGTCACTCTGAGCTTCCAGCAAACCTCTCTGAACTGTCACCAAAGACTTTGCCATTGTCACTGGGGGTTATGGATCCCTCAATCAAATAAAAACATTCAATATCTGACTGAGGGATTGCATATGAGGGAGTGGGTGGTGGCTGAGAGCCAACTCCTGCTCTTGCTTTGAACTCCTTTGCAGCCAACTCCCAGTGAAACTGCCCCCCCCATCCACTGCTCCATTACCCTGGGTGCCTGGGATGTATACTTAAGACCACAGCCTCCTCCACAATGGTGCTGAGTGCAAGAGCTGGCAGTCTGTAATTGGCTGGCAGCTCTCGCTCAGCGGGACCTCAGCCCCTGAGGGCCTGAGTCCAGGGAAAGCCCATGTTTGGCTTCATCACAGCCTGATTGACTTGTGGTCCACGGGAACCTCCAGAAAAGAGGCAGCCCTGGCCTCTGCCAGTTGTCCAGCCAGCAGACAAAATCCCTGAAGCTTCAACAAGATCCTGCCCTTTAGCTCCTTCTGGTTTCCAATGGATGATTGGAAGTTCTTATGTTGGAATGAGAAAGCTGGAGTAAGGCTTGCACAGATAACTCTCTGATGCAAAGGCAAGAGCCAAGATTTGCAGACTAAGTTGGACATACCAACACAAAAATCGGAAAATGTTTCACATTCCAGAATCTGAATATTTTGCTTTTTCTGGGACGTACACAATCCTGCTAACTTCAGGTTTGAGGTTCAAACCAACACTTGATGTTCAAATAAATAACAATAAAGTATTCATAATTTTGTTTTAATCCACAAAATAACTTCCATTTATGCATCAGCTGTTATATGGTGAGACATCCAAGATGTTTCGCAGAAACATTAGTAAACAAAATTTAAAGTTTATTTACTAGTGCCAACAAGAATCCTACCTAACACTACCTCAACCTCATATATTTATCCCACTAATCCCTCCAATCTCTACATCCCGGGACACTAAAGGGCAATTTAACATGGCCTATGCATCTAACCTGCATAGCTTTAGATTGTGGGAGGAAACAGGAGGAAACCGACAGGGAGAACATGTAAACTCCACCTAGATAGTGATCCAAGCTGGGAATTGAACCCAGGTCCTGGTGCTGTGAGGTAGCAATGCTAACCACAAGGCCACCCTAACACTCAATGCTTCTTCAATAGCTGTTAAGACCACAGATATTTTTAGTTCTATGTCTTTGGAGACATTTATAACATAAGAGCCAATAAATATGTGCCAATACTTTAAAAAAGGAACTTGCATTTCGAATTATTCTCCAACATTAGAAACATCATCTGTCTGCCCTAAACAATTGGCACCATCTCACAGGTCTTTACAATTGCATCAAGTAGCATCATTACACAAAGTACGGGGAATCACACACACAAACTTCCTTTATCAATGGCTGCAATTGCTTCAACAGAAAAGAAAGCTTCTGTTAATGTACAGCTCACCAACAGCAAACCATCATGCAACTGAATGCGTACTTTCCAGATACTTGCTATAATATCTTTGTATTAAGAAGGTCCCTATTTCCAGTTCATTGCTGATCCAATGGTTTACACATTGGTTCCTGCCATCACAGCCACTCCATAGCTGTAGGGTGGAGGACTCCTTCACTTGAAGCCAGAGAGTGCTTGTAGATGGTTGTTTTTCAAACTGGAGGCTAGTGATCAGTGGTGTGTCTCAGGGATCAGTGCTGGGTCCACTGTTATTTATTATTTATGTTACCGATTTGGATGAGATTATAGGATGCATGGTTAGTAAGTTTGCAGATGAATCCAAGATTGGTGGCACAGTGGACAGTGAAGAAAGTTATCTTGGATGAAAATGGGATCTTGATCAATTGGGCCAATGGGCTGACAAATGGCAGATGGAGTTTAATTTAGATAAATGCAAAGGGATGCATTTTGTAGATTGAATGATTGGGCATTGGGGAGAGTTACAAAACAAAGAGATCTAGGGGTACAGGTTCATAGCTCCTTGAAAGTGGAGTCACAGGTGGACAGAATGGTGAAGAAGATATTCAGCATACTTAGTTTCATTGGTCAGAATTTGAATACAGGAGTTGGGACATCTTGTTCAAGTTGTACAAGTTATTAATATGGTCACACTTGTAATACTGTGTACAGTTCTGGCCACCCTATTACAGAAAGGATATTATTAAACTAGAAAGAATGCAGAAAAGATTTATAGGATGCTACCGGGACTTGATAGCTTGAGTTATAAGGAGAGGGTGGATAGACTGAAATTTCTTTCTCTTGAGCGTAGGAGGCTGAGGGGTGAACTTATTAAGGTCTATAAAATAATGAGGGGCACAGATCAGCTACTCAATATCTTTACCCAAAGGTAGAGAGTCTAAAACTAGAGGGAATAGGTTTAAGGTGAAAGCGGAGAGACACTAGAGTGTCCAGAGGGCAATTTTTCACAGAGGATGGTGAGTACCTGGAACAAGTTATCGGAGATAGTAGTAAAAGTGGGTACAATTTAGTCTTTTAAAAAGTATTTAGACAGTTACATGGGTAAGATGGGTATAGAGGGATATGGGCCAAATGCAAGCAATTAGGACTTTTTTTTGAACTTTTTTGAAAAAAAGAGCGATGGCATGACTGATTAGGCTGAAGGGCCAGTTTCCATGCTATAAATTTCTCTCACCAACTTTTACAGATGCACCATAGAAAGCATTCTTTCTAGTTGTATCACAGCTTGGTATGATACCTGATCTGCCCAAGACCGCAAAAACTACAGAAAGTTGTGAATGTAGCCCAATCCATCATGCAAACAAGTCTCCCATCCATTGACTCTGTCTACGCTTGTCATTGCCTTGGCAAAGTTGCCAGCATAATTAAGGACTCCATGATCAATGGAGATTCTCTCTTTCACCTTCTTCCATCAGGAAAATGATACAAAATTCTGAGGTCGTGTACCAACCAATTCAAGAACACTTCTTCCCAAATGCCATCAGAATTTTGAATAGACCTCCCTCGCACTAAATTGATCTTTCTCTAAACCCTAGCTTTAACTGTAACACTATATTCTCTCATTTTCTGCTCAATGAACGGTATTTATATAGCATGCAAGAACTAATACTTTTCACTGTATGTTAATACATGTGACAACAATAAGTCAAGTCAAATCAAATCAAAGGGTTTGAGTTGAATGGGCCTTTATGCTCTGGAGTTTAAAAGGATGAGATATCTCATTGAAATAGTTAAGTTTCTAAGAGGGTTTGGCAGGGTAGTCATTGGGAGATTGTCTCCCAGGACATGGACATAATATCAGGAAAGGGGTTGATCATTTAGAGCTCAGGGGATTGTGAAGCCCCAATCTACCCCAAAGATGTTCTGTGAATTGAATAGATTCATGGTTCAGATGGATGGGTTTTTAGACTTGTGGTAGGGAGTGGGGGGAGAGTTGAAGAGTGAGGTATGAGGGGAGCAAATGGAAAAGAATCAAAGGCAGAAACGAAGTTGAGATTGAGGGTCAGTCATGATGTTACTGAATGCTGGGGCAGACTCGAGAGATCTTATGGCTAACATAACTCTCTTACATTCTGATTGGTTCAAGTTCTGCTGCACAGGAACACAAAATCTAAGCGCTGCACCCAGGCTGAGGTTCGGTGACCATCTCTCTGTTGATGACTCATTCATCATCTTCTTCAAACTCGAAGGATAAACTTCGTTATGAATACCTCAAATTGCAGACAAGGATAGTCAATTAATAACAGTGTAAAAGAAAGAATTGTCAATAAGAAAGTGGTAGAGTGGCAGCATTATTTTTTATTTTATTCATAGAACATAGAACATTACAGCACAGAACAGGCCCTTCGGCCCTCGATGTTGCGCCGACCAATATAAAAAGCAATGACCCTCCAAACTAAACCATTCCCTTCTCTTCCATATACTTATCAACTAACCTCTTAAACGCCACCAAACTTGGCGCATCTACAACCGCTGCAGGCAGGGCATTCCACTCCCGAACCACCCTTTGGGTAAAGAACCTGCCTCTGATATCCGTCTATAACTATCACCCCTTAATTTAAAGCTGTGTCCCCTCGTGCTAGCTTTCTCCATCCTAGGAAAAAGGCTATCACTGTCCACCCTATCTAAACCTCTAATCATCTTATATGTTTCGATTAGGTCCCCTCTTAGCCGCCTCCTTTCTAACGAAAACAACCTCAAATCCCTCAGCCTCTCTTCATAAGACCTGCCCTCCATACCAGGCAACATCCTGGTAAACCTCCTCTGTACCCTCTCCAATGCCTCCACATCTTTCTTATAATGTGGGGACCAGAACTGCACACAATACTCCAAGTGCGGCCGCACTAGAGTTTTGTACAGTTGCAACATGACGTTGCGGCTCCGAAATTCAATCCCCCTACCAATAAAAGCTAAGACTCCATATGCCTTCTTAACAACCTTATCGACTTGACTGCCTACTTTCAGGGATCTATGCACATACACACCAAGATCCCTCTGTTCATCAACACTATTAAGAATCCTACCATTAGCCCTATACTCTACACATTTATTATTCCTGCCATAGTGCATTACCTCACACTTTTCCACATTAAACTCCATTTGCCACCTCTCGGTCCAGCTCTGCAACTTGTCCAAGTCTCTCTGCAAACTATAACACCCCTCTTCACTATCTACCACTCCACCGACTTTAGTGTCATCTGCAAATTTACTAATCCAAAATTTCATGTATGAGCATTGTTGGCCGGGCCAGCATTCACTGTCTTTTCCGGCTATCTTCCATTTCAGAGGGCATTTGAAAGTCAACCATATTGCTCAGAAGTCACACGTAGGCCAGACCAAGGAAGGATGGCAGATTTCCTTCCCTAAAGGGAACTTACTAAATCAGATGGGTTTTTCCAATAATCAACAATTATAACAATGAATGTGCCAAATATAACATTTCACAATGGAACAAAACATAAAAAACTCTTCCCGAGAAATCTGGCCCAAAGCTTTCTTGCAGAGATTGGGTGGATACGGGTGAAGATTGAAAAGTTTCGGATAATGAGAATTGGACTAAGTTCCCTCAATGAGCTCAGTTAATGGTGAATGAGATTCTTAATCCAGTGTCATCACTTCCAGCCATATAATGGCTAAAGATTATTTTATTTAATCTTACTTAAGATTAAGTGATAAGTTAACTGAGTGAGAAATATTCCTTTCAAGTGTTACATGGTTCTTGGTTTATTCCGTTATGTAATGTTGGAGCTGTCACATTCATTGGAACTCATCTGGAAGCATTTATTGTTGCTGCCACTGCTTCCTCACTGGCATCTTCCCCACTTTGTCTGTCATGGGATTAGCTATCCTGCCGCTCACTTTGAGATTTTCAGGATGAAGTACGCAGCTGTTCTAAAGCTGGGTCTCCTGCACCATTGCAATCGCAGCTACACATGTGAAAGAAGCCCAGTGCACAGTGGTCAGCACTGCTGCCTCACAGTGCCAGGGATCTATGTTCAATCCTGACCTCGGGTCACTCTGTGGAGATGGCACCTTTTCCCATGTCTGTGTGGGTCTCCTCCAAGTGTTCTGGTTTCCAAAGATGCGCAGGTTAGGTGGAGTGGCCATGATAAATTGTCCCTTATATCCTGGAATGTGTAGATTAGGGGGGATTAGTGGGGTAAATACTTGGGGTTACAACGCTATTCCCGGGTGGGATTGTTTTTGGTACGGGCTCGATGGGCAAATGGCCTCCTTCTGTACTATGGGTTTTCTATGATTCACAATTAAATGCAATGAAGTGCTTTGGATGTCCTGAGGGCATGAAATAAGGTATATGAATTCAATTCACAATGTACCAGATGTTGCTGTGCTGCCAAATGCAGACAAGGAGTGCCTGAATCCTGTTCATGTGTCCTCCAAAGCATGGTCTTACCGTTTTTTTATTCATTTGTGGGACATGGGCAGCATTTAGAGCCCATCCCTAGTTGCCCTTGAACTGATTGGCTTGCTAGGGCATTTCAGAGGGCAGTTGAGAATCAACCACATTGCTGTGGCTCTGGGAGTCACATGTAGACCAGAGCAAGTAAGGACGGCAGATTTGCTTCTGTAAAGGACGTTAGTGAATCTCTTTGACAATCGACAATAGTTTTCAAGGTCATCAGTAAATTCTTAATTCCAGATTTTTCTTATTGGATTCAAATTCCACCATCCGCTATGGCGGGATTCGAACCCAGGTCCTCAGAACATAAGCTGAATTTCTGAATTAATAGATAGCGATTATACCACTAGGCCATCACTTCCCCTGCATGGACATAGAAGCCCCACTGCCATTATTTGAAACAAGAGAAAAGGTATTCTTATACCGACCAACCCCTAGGTCCTTGCGTATTTAGTACTAATTAGTATTGATTCTCAAATTATTTATTTCATTTTCACATTTACTTGTACATTGAATAGCCTTGGCCACCAATCCTTAAGCATGTGTAATACTGATCAGAATGTTAACTTGGTTTTTCCTTCCACAGTTGCTGCCTGAGTTAAATCAGCATTTCTGTTTCAAATACTGTGGCTGACATCACTCTCTCCTTTTGCTGGCAAGTTTTCACAGTAAGAAGTCTCACAAATACCACGTTAAAATCCAACATGTTTATTTGGTATCATGAGCTTTCAGAGCACTGTTCCTTCATTAGGTAAGTGATGAAGGGAGGTTATCAGAATGATGAACAGAGTGAATGACAGAGAGGGTGATAACAAGAGTTTGAGAGAGAGTATGGGAGAGAAGGAGATAACAACAATGAGCGAGAGAGAGAAAAAACAAGAGAGAGAGAGCAAGAGATGTGACAAGAACTGATAGGGGGGAGAGACAGAGAGAGAGAGAGAACAAGAGTGAGAGAGAAAAAACAAGAGAGAGAAAAAAACAAGAGTGGGAGAGAAAAAGAGATAACAAGAATGAAAGAGAGAGCAAGTGGGAGAGAAAGAGAGAACGAGAAAGAGAAAGAGAGGGAGAGAGAGATAACAACAATGAGTGAAAGAGAGAGAGAGAGGGAAAGGTGGCTGATAGAAGTGAAAAGTTCATTGCTAATACTGAATGTACAAACAGCAGCAATACTGGAGTGAGCAGAGAGTTCTTTAAGCAGCAATGTGTTAAATGATTGCTCATTAATCAGCACAGGTTGATTCTCTGACCTCAGCTCATTTGTGCTTGTTTTGTGCAAAGCTCCCACAGCTGCTCACCGCTGGTTTTCTATAAAAGAGAGTTGGCTAGCAAACAGCCTAGTTTGGAAGGGTTCCCCTCAAGGCTTTGGATTACAAATGGCAGTGGCCACTCCCTTGCAGATATCCCTCCGGGAGCTGCTGGTTGAGCACGGGGAGCCTGTGAGTGAGGAACAGGCGTGGGCTCTGTGCTATCAGGCTTGCCGGAACATTGAGCAGCAGCAAATCCTGGCTAGTAACTGGAACAGCTGGTTACTCAACTGGAGACAACCTCCATTTCGAACTGTGGTTGACCTGAGCCTGTATGAAGATGGGACAGTTGTGTGTGTTTTGCCCAACAATGGTAACTTAAAAGGAGAGATTGAAAACTGTCTGCCCAATTAGTACATAACTCAGCAACTATCTGTCAGCTTACTTAACTCTTTTTTTTTGTATGTTACGAGAAAGGGTTGTGTAGTGTGATGGGATATTCTGAATTACTATGTTGCTAGGCCATATTCGGGATGAGTAGGAATAGGTATGGCCATCAGGGCACAGTAATTAACATTGCTGTTTCACAGTGCCAGTAACTCCTATTCAATTCTGGACTCGGGTCACTGATCTGTGTGGAATCTGCACATTCTCCCTGTGTCTGTGGTTTCCTCCTAGGTGCTCTGATTTTGTAGAATCATAGAACACTTCAGTGCAGAAAGAAGCTCTTTGGCCCATCGAGTCTGCACTGAACACAATCCCACCCCAAGTCCTACCCCCATATCCCTACGTATCATGCCCACTAATCCCTCTAACCTACACCTCCCTGGACACTAAGGGGCAATTTCTTAGCATTGCCGATCAACCTAACCCACATGTCATTGGACTGTGGGAGGAAACTGGAGTATCCTGAGGAAACCCACACAGACACAAGGAGAATGTGCAAACTCCACACAGACAGTGACCCGAGCTGGGAATCGAACCCAGGATCCTGGAACTGTGAAGCAGCAGTGTTAACCACTGTGCTACTGTACTGTGTTTCCTTGCATTCCAAAGATGTATGAATTAGGTGCATTGGTAAATTGTTCCTTAATGTCCCAGGGTGTGCCAGTTATGTGGATTAGCCATGCCCCTTTGTGTCAGGGGGACTAGCAGGGTAAATACATGGGGTTACGGGATAGGGTCCAGATGAGATTGTTGTCTACAGGCTTGATAGACTGAATGGCCTCTTCTGCACAGTAGGGATTCTATGATTTGTTTCCCCGTTGTTATTTGATACTAAGAAGGTGATGGTGAGCTGCAGGTTTATCCCATTGTCCTGATCCTCGGGTGAGAGAGCGGTGATGTAGGTCAAGTTAGACTATTGTAAGATAAGGGAGCTTTTAGGTGGTGCTGTTGCCATTGCCTGGCTGTGTCCTCTTTCAAGGTCAAGCCAAATAGACAGACTTAAATTTGGACAAAATAAGAGGCAGCTCCCCAAAAGGAAGGATAATAGCCCAAACAAAAGTACAAAGGAAACTTAAGACGTATCAAATCAAAATGATTGTCAGGATCTATAATGCACCCCTGCAGTGCCCAGTGGGTGTACGGAAGGCATTGACTGTGCCCACAGACACCATATGCTCCCTCTCCAGGGACACCTGGCCACAAATGTAGCTGTGGTAGAGGGGCAGACAGTATTGCTTGGCTGTGTTTGCTCCTCTAGGTGCTGGAAGCAGTGGGTTCGGGAAGTTTTCTGAAGAAAAAAGCCTCCTTGCATGGCTGTAGTGAATATGGGGACGTTTAGGTTGTTGTCTTGTATGGTTTGGAGTCTGAGTTTTTACTGCTGTTGTATTTACCTGCTCAAGTGATGAGTGTTCCATCGTATAATTGGCTTGTGCCTTTTGAGGTGGTGGAGTGGCTTTGGGGGAGTCGAGGCTTTGAGTCACTTGCAGCAGCTGGTTCTGCTGAATTCACAAATTCACCATCCTCAGAGGTAATTCCTCCACATCTCAGTTTTAAGAAAGTTTATCAGTCAAGAAAAGCATTATAAAGTTATCCATTGAGCTGCAAGGTGATTCCATTGACTCTGCATAAAGCTCAACCTCGCAACTTGTATCTATACCCTCTTGTTCTAGATTGCCCTACAAGGGGAAACATTTGATGTACATTTACTTTACTAATCCCTTTTAGTATTTTTTATGCCCCAATCGATACCCTCTCATCCTCCTAAACTCCAGTGAGTATAAGCCTAAGTTTAATCTCTCCTCATACGTCAACCCTTTTTCATCCCTAGACTCAATCTGGTGAGCCAGCTCTGAACTGTTTCCAATGGCACCACATCTTCCTCAAATAAGGAGACCAAAAGTAGATATTATTCAGATGTGGTCTCACCAACACTATACAATTACACAAACAATATGGAGCCCAGGAATGGATCTACAAACTCAACATATAGTCACACCCATGGTTGAACTGGCCGGTCCTAAGGCTGCGGGTGGCAATTTTTGCTGGCATTTGGCATTAATCGCATTGACTAAATTCTCAACGTTGATATCTATCCCAGACTGCCAAACAAGTGCAAGTGAGCATCTTTGTCTTTATCATCCCAGGCTGGGTGCAATCTAACTCTTGCAATTATTTTCTAGTGGGAGTAGGAACAATTACTTTTGTGCGCCATAATAATACTGTTCTCACAACTTGACACATCTTTTCTTATCTGGAAGAGCCTGAGCTGCTCAGACCAGTCATAATCATATTGGCCACTGAGAACCATGTGCTTAACTTCTAGATAATATGGAGTCTTCTAGATCCAAAACCTAGTGTGCTGACACGAACAGTACATTGAGAAAGTTTAAGGCAAGAGCAATTCCCTGCGGGAAATCTCTATGATGGGAGCTGCCTACTCTGAAAACTGTGCAGGCTTTATGTTGCATAATTCTTCCAGCTGCTTGAGTTCAGCCACAACCTTCTCACGTAAGACATCGGGTACAGGTCAGGCTCTGTAAAGCTTGGCTGTTGCCTCAGGATCTATGTAGATTTTTGCCTTTAAGCTGTATATCTTGCTTAACTTATCCTGGAACACCTCTTGATATTAGACATCATTGATGATTCCATTATTGATCTTGATGTTTTCTAGCCAATGTAATATAATTTGGTGAAGCCAATCTCAACACATTAAACTAAACCCTTGGCCCTCTATTACTGTTAGAGGCAGTTAAGCTGACCCATGTCAATAGCTTATAGATGGTGGTGTTATTCCTCAGATTCTTAATGCTTCCCCAATATGTTTCATAAGAACCCCATAGTGCAGGAGGAGGCCTTTCGGCCCATTGAGCCTGCACTGACAACAACCTCACAGACCCTATAATTCTATAACCCATGGTAATCCTTCTGACAAGGGGGACAATTCCAAAAATTATAGGAGGTGGCTGGATGACTGACTTATTGTCAGGATGCTGTGTCATAAAGGCCTAGTGCGTGACCAGACTGAATCCGTGGATATTAGAGAACAGGACCCATTGTCCTGACTGGGAATGAGTGAGATTTCTGGCTGCACCTCAAGCCATCGTGGGGAAGACAGTAGTGGTGGCAGGACTGGAAACTGGAGGAAAGGAACTCGCGTTTCCAGCACCAACATTAGTCAGACAAAACATGAAACTCTTTATCGAATGAGTTTTGAGGCTTGTACGCAGAAAAACTGAGAGAGCTAGAAAATAACGATGAAAGTAAAAGCACCCTGGAGTTAAGAATTCTTCAGTCCTGTGTGAACGATCTTAGTGAATGAAGTTTTGATTCAAGCCATTGAAGACCTTGAGAGAAGCAAATGAAAAAGTTATAAATCTGGATACCAAGGTCCCAAGAACTGACCAATTACTGCACTAAACAGTTGAAATGGGAGTTTCTAATAAAGAAACTGATTATCTACGCAGAGGAAACCTGGTGCTGCGAGGCAGCAGTGTTAACCACAGTGGCAGCCATGTTAGCCTGGCTATTGTCCTTTTAATATTAGGGGCTGAATCCCCTCTCTGTAAATTCTTTTTCTCAAACAGCTATAATGAGTCACTCACGTGCATCTCTATTTTGAGTAGCTGACCATTTAAAATCGACACAATTGTAACTGGGGTAGTCTTCATCCACCTTAATACTGTTCAAACTCTCAGCACCAAGGATCAGGGTTCAATTCCAGGCTTGGTCACTGTCTGTGTGGTGTTTGCATGGTCTCTCGTTGCTTGCATGGGTTTCTTCTGGGTGCTGTGGTTTTCCAACGATGTGTAGGTTGGGTTGATTAGCTATGCTAAATTGCCCCGCAGTGTCGGGGGTGGGGGGGGGTAGCAGAGTGAATGTGTGGGGTTACAGGAACAGGGACTGGATGGGATTATGGTTGGTGCAGATTTGATGGGCTGAGTCCCTACCTCTTGTGCTGTAGGGATTTTATGATGAATCTGTATACTGTGGAATTGTTCTTGGAATTAGTTTCAGTACTTTACCAGATTTTTAAAATTTGCCCCAGAAAGCTTGATCTTAGTCTTCCTTTTGCACTTGATGTGTCCCCGCCTATTGCAGGCACAATATGTAATTGCCCTGCATTTGCATCTCCTCTTTGGGGGGAGAGGGGGAGGGTGATCTCTCTCACGCTGGTAGCATTTTCATGCCTTCTGGTTTGTGGATCATATTATAAATGTATTAATTTACATGTCCTTTATTAATGCCCCTTCATCTCAATGCCAGCAGGTTTGTGTTAATCCTTTTGCTGGACTTTATCTAGATGTGGCATCCAATCCTTCCAAGTGAAGGACATCTTGGAGGATCAGAGATGGCTCTTCCTCCTGTTAGCATGACTGCACATTGGTGACAGTGTTCCTTGACTGCAAGAAGCCTCTCTATTCTACTCTGCTCAACTATCTTTGGGATCCTAGATCAGCACCTAGGCAGCCTAGAAAGAATAAATACACGATCCCTTGATAGCCAAGACCATTCACCCAGGGAGATGGAGTTGCAAGCTAGCTGCCCTCCACAAGCTGTGCCCCTTGGACGATGAGCCTCCTCCCTCCCTTCAGCTCTACCTGCAGCAGATAATAGATGGCACAGAGTGAATATTAACTCCCCGCTTTCCTGAGCAATTTCAGGATCAAATTGGTTGCTATGTGGTCTTCACCTCCAAGAGGAGAACACAGCTGAACATGGTTGGCATCCAGTTGCCTGAATTATTAGGTTATCCCATTAGCTGGGCCTCTTGTGTTGACTTTGAACCCCTTCCTCCTGCTAAAACTTTACACTCATTTCAAGGGTTCTCAAACGGATTAACTGCATGGTGAAGGTAAATGGTAAAAAAAGTTCCAGACTCTTCTACCTTGCACTTGTGATTGTGGCCAACTTTCCCCATCCAATATTATGATTACTCTTCCTTAATAATCTTGAACCTCTCAGTTTGACCTTACTACAATCCATCTCCACATGACTTCCCTCCTTTTCAAGTTGTCACCTACTATTGTTCCCACCTACTATTGTTCCCATGGTGACGCTGTCCCCTGCTGTTATCGTAGTTGCCTGCCTAGTCCCCACCGTGATTGACCCTCCCCCAGACACCAACCTTCACCTATCAAACTCTTACCTTGTGCCTGTCATCCTACTGCACCTCACCCCCACCTCTGATTCTGTTTCCTCATACAGTACCCTGAGCGCGCGCGCGCTCTCTCTCTCTCTCTCTCTCTCTCTCTCTCTCTCTCTCTCTTCTCCCCCCCCCCCCCCCCCCCACCCCCACTATGATACCCCAACAAGGATATTGTTCATGTCTCTTTCCCCCTTATCTTCAACTCCTCCCTTTTCCTGGGCACTGTCTCTTTTAAACTCACCTCCCCCCACCCCATGACACTATCATTACCCCCTAACCTCCAGGAAAACGTTGTTCCCCCAACTCCTCCTCCAATGTCAGATGCACTGCACTGGAACTAATTCTTTCTTAGCTTAGGCTTTCTCTCCTGTCCTGTCTTGGTGAAATTTCTGATGCCAGTACCCAATATGTGAAGTTATGTAAACTCAAAGGCAAAAGCAACACTACCTCTACAACTGTTAGTCAGTGAATCTACCATAAGCACATCACTGATATGATGGATACACCTATCACATCACATCAGTCATAAAACCGGACTCCCTCCATTCTTGCCACTGGGAATTTTAATTCTGGTGAGTGGCCTTTAGCCTAAGTCATGTAATATGGTTCCTGAAATTGTTTGTTTGTCAGGAAAATTGATTGACCTCGAAAGTTGGGAAAAGAAAATTTGCCTATCCTCCATTCTGGGACTAGCATTTTTGCCCCTGCCAAATTAAATGCCCTACCCAATACAACTTCCATTCCTAGCAGGTGGGAAGAAGCTTATTTGACATGCTCCCAATCCCAAATTGAATTTGAGATGTTATTGTTTGTGGGATGTGGATGTTTCTGTCCAGGCCAGCATTGCCCAACCCTAACTGCCATTTGAGAAGGTGGTGGTAGGCTGCTTTCCTGAACTTTTGCAGTCCAGATGGTGTAGGAACAACCATAGTGCTGTTAGAGACGGATTTTGACCCCATTGACGGTAAGGAATGGTGACATGTTTCCAAATCAAGAAGGTGAGTGACTTGAAGGCAAACTTGCAGGGATGGTATTCCCAGGTTTCTGCTGTCCTTGAACTTTGAGATAGAAGTGGTTGTGTGTTTGGAAGGTGCAACCTAAGGATCCTTGGTGAATTTCCGCAGTGTGTTGCGGATAGTACACACTGCTGCTACTGAAGGTCATTTATGGAAGGGATAGCAGTCATGTGGGTCGCTTTTTTTTCTGGATGGTGTTGAGCTTCTTGGATTGGTGCACTTCCAACAACACCCAAGCAAGTGGAGAGTATTCCATCGTGCTCCTGACTTGTATCCTTGAAGATGGTGGTCAAGCCCTAGGGAGTCAGGAAGTGAGTTACTCACCGCAGGTTCCCAGATTCTGGTGCAGATGTGTGTGAAGGACTACAGGCTATTCAGCCCCTTGAGTTTATTGTGAATTCAGTTGAATCATGGCCAGTCTTTATTGTTACTCTATTTACCAGCCTTAATTCCATAATCCTTAACACTCTACCAAACAAAAATCTATTGACCTCTGTTTTGAAAGTTTTCATTGATCTAGACTATCAGTACTATTTGGGAGGGTAAGTTCCTGATTTCCACTATCCCTTACAAGGAAAAATTGCTTTGTCATATCTCCCTTGAATGGCTCTGGCTTTTTTATTCTACATTTGTGGAACATTACTGTTGCTAGCTGGCCAGCATTTATTGTCCATCTCTAGTTGCCTGAGGGTAGTTGAGTCAACTGCATATCTGTGGTTTGAGTCACATGTAGGCCAGACCAGGTAAGGACAGCTGATTTCTTTCCCTAAAGTGAATCAGATGAGTTTTTCCCGACAATGGTTTCATGTTCATCAGTAAATTCTTAATTCCAGATATTTTTTAGTGAATTCAAGTTCCACCATCTGTCGTAGCAGGGTTTGAATTCTGGTCCCCAGAACATTAGCTGAGTTTTTGGATTAATAGTCTTGCAATAATACCACTCGGCCATTGTCTACTTTAACCCTGATTCTAGAATATCACACAAGGAAGTCATTCAGCCCATTGTGCCTTTGGGATTTCTAGGGGACCATTTAACTTTATTCACTCCCCTCTTTGCACATAGTCCTGCAATATTTGTTCCTCTTCAAGTATTTACCCAAATACCTCTTGTAATTTTCTGTGGTATCTGCATTCCCTCAGGTGTTGCATTCCAGATTGCAACTTGCCATTTCTGTATTTTTAAGTTTCCTCATGTCATCTCTGGTTCTAGTTGTTAGTCACCTTAAATCTCTGCTCACCCTTCTTCCTCAGATAATTTTCTTATTTACTTTATCAGAATCCTTCCTGATTTTGAACACAAAATTTTTCTCGAAGCTCAACTTCACCCTCCACATAACTAAAAATTTCTCATCCTGGCACCACTAATAAACCTATTTTGCCCTCTCTCCATTGTGTTGGCATGTTTCTCAAAGTGGAATGAAGAATCGAATGCAATACTCTATCTGAAATCTAACTACACAACTTTCTTGCTTTTTTTGTTTCTGTACCTCATCAATAAAACAAGGATCCAATGTACTACTTCTGACAGCTTTCTTGACTTGTTCTGTCACATTCAATGATATGTTCATATGCTCCTACACCACTACTCTTGAACATTTTTTCAAAATTGTATTTTGTTTATATCTTGTTTCTCCACTTTTCTGCCAACTTGTATCAGTGTGGCACAGTAACACTGCTGCCTCTTAGCTTCAGGGACTCAGGTCCAACTCTGGTCTTGGGTGATTTTCTGTGTGGAGTTTGAATGTTCTCCCCATGTCTGAGTGGGCTTTGTTGCCTCCCACAGTCCAAAGGTGTGCAGGTCAGATGGATTGACTATGATGAATTTCCCCTTAGGTTAGCATGGCCATGAGTAAAACCTGTGTAATAGACTGCAGACTTGATGGGCTGAATGGCCTCCCGTATGTAGGGATTCAATGATTCACAATTCTGTTAAACTTCAATTGTAATCTTTCTTTTCTCCAATGTGTATGCTCTCCTGAAGTCCTCTTGTTGTTTTGTATGTTTCCCAGTTTTGTATCTTGCCACACTACCCGAAGGATGTGGCTACATTGGAAAGGGTGCAAAAGAGATTTGAACAAACTTGGATTGTTTTCATTGGAGTATTGGAGAATGAGGGGGTGCCAGATAGAGGTTTGCAAAATTATGACCAACTTGGATAGAATGGATAGTCAGCCTTTATCCCAAGGTTGAATTGAAAGTGAGAGAGGGAGTTTTTTCTTCCAGCGAAATGAAAGCCTGGAATGTGTTGCCAGAGGAGGTGATGGAAGCAGATTCTATAATACCATTCAAGAAGCATCTGGATAGATGTGTGAATAGGCAGGGAATAGAGAAATATGGACTCTGTAGGGGCAAGAAAATATTAGATTTAGAGAGGTATGTGTCGGTACAGACTTAATGGGCTGAAGAGTCGGTTCTTGTATTCTTTGATAAAATAGGTATTGGAATTTAAAACCTGGATATAAAAGTCTAATGTTGACCATGAAACCATTGTCTTATTTGGTTTTTAACCAAATTTGGTTAAATTTGGTTAACCTATTTGGTTCATTAACCTCTTTTTGGAGAGGAATTCTGCTATCCTTGCCTGGTCTGGTCTATATCAGACTCCAGATCAGCAGCAATGTGGTTAACTTAGCTGCCCTCAAATGGCCTTGCAAGCCCTTCAAATGAAGAGTAATTAGGGATGGGCAATAAATGCTGACCCATCCAGCAACATCCATGTCCCTAAGTGCATTAAAAAAAAACTTTCATGATAATTCCCTAGTGAATTTATACCATTCCTTTGTACACTTCCTATAATGTTGCCCAAACCTGCATAGAATATTCTACCTCGCTGTTTTATTTTCAGGTATAAAGTTACAGATTCAATTTACTTTATCATGGTAAATTTAGCCTTTTCTACAGCTAGGAACTTAAGAGAATGAGAAGAGTGTAACATGATTCTCAAGGGCTTGACATACTAGGTGCTGAGTTTGTTTAAAGTTGTTACAAGTAGACTTGTATTAACATTGCAATGAAGTCACTGTGAAAATCCTCTAGTCGCCACACTCTGGTGCCTGTTTATGTACACAGAAGGAGAACTTAGCACAGCCAATGCACCTAATCGACACATCTTTCAGACTTGAGTAGGAAACCAGAGCACCTAGAGGAAACCCAGACAGATATAGAACATAGAACATTACAGCACAGAACAGGCCCTTCGGCCTTCGATGTTGCGCCGACCAATATAAAAAGCAATGCCCCTCCAAACTAAACCATTCCCTTCTCTTCCATATACTTATCAACTAACCTCTTAAACGCCACCAAACTTGGCGCATCTACAACTGCTGCAGGCAGGGCATTCCACTCCCGAACCACCCTTTGGGTAAAGAACCTACCTCTGATATCCGTCCTATAACTATCACCCCTTAATTTAAAGCTGTGTCCCCTCGTGCTAGCTTTTTCCATCCTAGGAAAAAGGCTATCACTGTCCACCCTATCTAAACCTCTAATCATCTTATATGTTTCGATCAGGTCCCCTCTTAGCCGCCTCCTTTCTAACGAAAACAACCTCAAATCCCTCAGCCTCTCTTCATAAGACCTGCCCTCCATACCAGGCAACATCCTGGTAAACCTCCTCTGTACCCTCTCCAATGCCTCCACATCTTTCTTATAATGTGGGGACCAGAACTGCACACAATACTCCAAGTGCGGCCGCACTAGAGTTTTGTACAGTTGCAACATGACGTTGCGGCTCCGAAATTCAATCCCTCTACCAATAAAAGCCAAGACTCCATATGCCTTCTTAACAACCTTCTCGACCTGACTGCCTACTTTCAGGGATCTATGCACATACACACCAAGATCCCTCTGTTCATCTAGACTACTAAGAATCCTACCATTTGCCCTATACTCTACACATTTATTATTTCTGCCATAGTGCATTACCTCACACTTTTCCACATTAAACTCCATTTGCCACCTCTCGGCCCAGCTCTGCAACTTGTCCAAGTCCCTCTGCAAACTATAACACCCCTCTTCACTATCTACCACTCCACCGACTTTAGTGTCATCTGCAAATTTACTGACTCCATACAGACAGCAAAAAAGCCAGGAATCAAACCCTGGTCCTTAGTCCTGAGAGGCAGCAGTGCTAACCACTGTGCTGCCCTGGTCCTTTCTTGCAAGTTGAGGAAAAAGGTGGTTGAAATTGGATTGGTGGATGAGGGGATAGGGATTGAAGGATACAAGAACAAGACAGACATTGGCACCATTTGCTGAAGTGAAGGGTAAAGTGTGTGTGGAGATGGGTAAGGGGTGAATGGTGAAGTGGGATCCTCAACCTACGCATTACTCTGAAATTTAAACAATGCCTGTGTTTTGCTGCCTTTCTGCTTAAAGATGTCTTTTAATTTTCAGGTAACCTGGAGAAGACATGCACAGAAGAGCAGGTAATGAAACTTCTGCTTAAATCCTTCTAATTCCAGAAGAAGCAGGAATGAGCTATTGTCTTAACTGTAATGGGTGTACTGACCAGTGATGAGAACAGGAATGCATCTTTGAACTCTCCATAGATTGAATAAGCCACATTCTCTTCGTTGGGAACTCTGGATTTAATAATGTTTTGGAGATTAACATCTGCAATTGCCTGATTTCCTATAAAAGGAGTTGACCTTGATCTGAATGGTTAAGTGGTGACATTTTCTCTCATATTCATTGGAAGTTTGTGGGTTTTTTCTCCCTTCCTTCCTGGACTGTAAGTAAGCAAGCAACACCTTTTGAATAAAACTTGACTAACTGGTCAAGTAATCCAGCATGTGGCAACATTTTCATAAAATCCCGCAGCTGTGAAGTGGCAGCATAATCAAGGACCCCATATAACATGGGCATTCTTCTATCACGAAAAAGATACAAACATTTGAGGTCACATGCCAACAACTCAAGAACAGCTTCTTCCCTGTTGCTGTGCTGCTTTTGAATGGACCTACTTTGTATTTGGTTGCTCTTTCGCTACACCATCCAGTAAAAAGGTGACTGTAACACTACATTCTGCAACCCCTCCTTTCCTTCCCTATGTACTCTGAACATATGTTTAGTCTGTATAGTGTGCAAGAAACAATAATTTTCACTATGCCAATATATAACAATAAAGCTGATTTAATGCCATACAGAATGCACACACCTACAAATCTCTAATAGTGTGTACAATAATTAAAATTATCCCATCATTATCCAAAAGATCTTGGGATTGAAGCAACTCTAAACTGGCCAGAAATGTTGAGCTTTTTTATTAGCTCTTTCTCATTTCCTCTGAGGTAAAATGTAAAAATGTGGCCAAGGAGATGTTCCACTGGTTAGTAATTCTGAAACAGCACATGCTCAAACAGTTTGTGCTGTTTAGTTGGATTCACGAGTAGTTTTTGGACAATATCACTAATAAAAACTGATATTCTTGGCTGTTGGTTAAGTGCTGACATTATCCTATATTCACAACCACTGTTGGGCCTAGTGTTAGAGGGCCCAGCAAACACATTCTCTCTCTTGAGTGTTATCCTCAACCAGTGCTGAATTGGAATTTGAAAATTTCTATTTAAAAAGTCTTTCATTTGGTTGCCAGCTGTTTCTTTCTTGACTGGTAATGTCTAACCACTGCCATTATAAATCCAATGGCCTGCATTCAAGGAATTGAGAAAATTGCAGAAATTTTGAAGTGTTTTCATGGTTCTCTCAGTTATGATATTAAATGCACTGTGATCTCATTTAAAAACCAGCAGTACTGCTGTCTTAGTGCCAGCTTGGGTTACTGTCTGTGTGGAGTTTGTGTGTTCTCCCCATGTCTGTCTGAGTTTCCTCCCACAGTCCAAAAGATGTGCAGATTGGGTCAATTGGCCAGGCTAAATTGCCCCTAAATTGTCAAGGGGATTGACAAGATCATTACGTGAGGTTACAGAATTGGAGCTGGATGGGATTGTTGTCAGTGTAGGCTGAATGGCAGCCTCCTGCATTGTAGGGATTCTATGAACCAACATTCACCTAATGGGAATTGACTGGATAGGAAAGTGGATTCAATTGATGTTTCAAAAGGAAATTAGACTTTTCTGAAAAAGGAAGTACATGCAGGGTTATAGGAGAAGGCAGGTGAATGGCACTAAGTGAAATGCTCATTCAGAGTTGGTGCAGTCATGATGGGCTGAATGGCCTCCTGTGCTGTAACAATTGAGATTTGTTAATTAGGTCTGAGTCTTCTCTCGATCTGGCTATTAGTTCCTGCAATGGTTCCCTAATAGTCGTATCTTTAAAATGTTAACTTCTGAGATGGGCCTTGTTTAATACTTAACTGCTGTGGTTTCCTTCAGGTTGTTGACTCTCTCGGAGTGCTCATTTACAAGGCCCTGGATTGGAGTCTAAGTGAGGATGAAGAACGAGTTCTCAGCCTGCCTTTGGAAGAGTTGATACAGCACATGGTGCTGAGAAGAGATGATCAGCCTCCAGGCACTATTCATGAAATAATTATGGTAACTTGCTGTGTCAAGTGGAGGTTGTAGCTAAGCGATTGGCTTCACTGAAAAAAATTGGCCAAGTTTTTAGCCCAGAGGCAGGGAAATGTCCATACCGAGAGATTCATATTGATTTTATCAACTTTCATCCCTGCAAAGGATGGAATATATTTTTAGTAAATGCCAATGTTTGATCTAATCAGGTCCAAAATCAGCAAATTTGTCACAAATGCTGGAAATGCTCAGCTGGTCAGGCAGCATCGACGGGGAGATCCCCTTTCATGTCTTACCAATTATATAGTTCACATATCAATAGGGGATTACTGGGACAATGGGTTGTGTGGGGTGAGAGCAGCAGAACTGAACAAATCAATACATTTTCAGTTTATAAAAAAAAAAAATTCTTGCTGGAAACCTTGGACCTCCCCCACAGTTGGGGTTCTCCAGTGGTTGGAGTTTTGGCTGAGATCCAAATTCTCCAATCTCACTGGCAGAGGGGGCAGGGTGAATGAGATTGGATCTTTTTTGGCATCAGCTGGATTGGATGAACATCACTGACCTGAAATGTAAATTGTCATCAGAGCAAGGAACAATTAGAAATGTAATGGCACTGGGAGGGAGATGGTGGAAGAGTGGGTGGGAAAACAGGCTGGAGAGTAGGAAGATTAAATAACACAAAATTTCATGATGCAAAGGGAGTGCTAATCTGGACAACTCAATGCATCCAGAGGAGGTGTGAATGTGAAGATTGAGTTCTTTAGTTTCTTGTTCCCATACTCACTTTGTGTTTCAATGAAACTCAGCGCAAGCTTGAGGAACGGTAACTTACTGGGCACGGTAACTTAAAAAACCTGGACTTGAGAGTGTTAGCGATGAGGAGAGGTTGGAGAAATTTAGTTTCTCACTTCAATGGCAGAGATTGAGGGGGAACCTGATGGAAGTCTGTAAGATTGGGGAGCATGGACAGTGTAGATAGTCGATCTTTTCCCAGGGTGGAAGAGTCCATTACTAGAGGGAATATCTTTAAAGTGCGAAGGACATGATTTAAAGGAGATGTACGAGGCAAACTTTTTAAGAGGGTGATGTGTGCCTGGAACTCACTGCCAGGGAGGTTGGGGGAAATGGTACGATAGTGACTTTTAAGGGGCATATTAACAAATACATGAATAGGGTGCAAATAGAGGGATATGGTCCCCAGAAGAGTAGGGAGGTTTTGGTTCAGTTGGGCAGCTCGGTTATTGCAGGTTTGGAGGGCCAAAGGGCTTATTCCTGTGCTGTAATTTTTGTCTTTTTGTACGAGTTTAAGAATTTTAGATCATCAGCTTTACCCCATTTTTCTTCTTTGCTAGGTTTTTTTTATTTTTCTCTTCATTACTTCCAATTGGCAGCTTCGTAAATAAAATTCACTCATGGGTCATGAGCATTGCTGGCTGCTTGGGGTTTATTGCCTATTCCTAGTTGTCCTTGAACTAAATGGTTTTCTAGGCCATTTTGGAGAGTTAACAACATTTGTTGTGGCTCTGGAGTCACAGGCACCTTTCCTTCCCTAAAGGGCATTAGTGAAGCAGATATCCTGAATTCCAGATTTTTTTATTGAATACAAATTCCACCGTCTGCCATGGTGGGATTTGAACCCAGGTTGCCAGAGTTTCTGAATTGATAATCTAGCAATAATACCACCAGACCACCATCTCATCTACCCATGATCTAGCTGTTAACAATACCCTCGTTCGTTTTAAACTTATTGCTTTTCTCTTTGGCCTTTCACCTCCATCTTTTGCTACTTGCCTTTGCCTTATTATTGCCCTTCCACTTTTGTTACTTTTCTCACCAGTCCCCCCTCAGAATCTATTCAATTTCTAACTTTGAAAGATCACTTGATTTGAAAAGTTAGTCCTGTTTCTCTGTAGTAGGCTGGGAGTACCTATGGAATATTGCCACCATCGGCAGTATTTGGCTTTTGGAATTTAATGGCATTGCCCCTGTCCTTGTCTCCAGTCCCTTTCTATTTGATGCTTGGAAGTGTCAAGGTTGAAGCCAGTCCTGCTTTTTGCCTAGTATCTCTCATTCCTGCTCCTTTGCAGGAAGGCTCAAGAGATCCACCTGGAACTGGAAGTGCATTGTGCCCAGCTAGTGTCTTGGAGATTGGCTAATCTAAGTGGGTTTCTACCAACCACAGCCTTGGGTCACAATGTTACTGGTCGATGGGTAGTGGTATGTGCCTCTTATGGGATGTAACCAGAGCACTTTCACCATCCCCTCACTCTGTACAAATTGAGCCTAGTTGAGTTGGGGTGTCAGGGAGGGGGTAGTACCTCTGATGGGGGAACATGTCATGTTCTTTCAGGGTGGTTTGTCCACCCTTTATCCTGACCTGGCACTCGACTCTCCCTGTAGTTGTTGGCATGTGATAGCAGCCATACCCCAGGCAATGGCTTTGACAAGCTGGCTAAACCAGGTGAGGGTAGCCAATGGGTCTCAACCCTTGGTGAGATGTCTAACCCAGCAAGTGAAGACGGATGCCAGTGTATTGAGTGGATGAGACCAATAGAAAGTCCAATGGTCAAGAAGGTGGTCTCTGCAAGCATCATGGTACGCAAAGAGCAGGACAAGATACAGAAGACGTCTTGGTCATCCACAGCACCTAGTCCCATCTCCAGCAATCTTGACTCTTGTCTTGCCACTGGACTTAAATGGGAATTGGGAAGAGAGTGAGGCTGATGCTGTGCAACTCTCCTTCATTTTGATCCAAATCAGCACTAGTCTTGACACCATCATTGACAGTGTCCTGTGGTGATGGGTGAGCAACAAGGCCATGTGTGGATACACTGGGAGTTGTAGTCACAGACCCACACTTAGGCGGCTCAGGTCTAATGGCTATTTTTCACTGACCAAAGCAGCAGTGGATCTCAGCCTTTACCTGGGTGACTGAGCAGTCCTCTTCAGGAATACACTGCTTACTTCCACCAAATGAGGAAGGGGCTAGAAAAGGTGCCCTAAACATTACCTGCTTCACTACAATCTGGCCAGTTTACCATGGCTGGTGGGGATCCCATCTTTTGGTCAAACAAAATAATAAAACAAGGTGACACCGCTTACCATTGGCACTTGGAACATGTGCATGCTTTTGGACAACCCTACAGCAGACAGACCAGAGAGAAGAACAGCCTTAGTTGCCAGACAGCATGCAAGATATAACATTGACATTGCAGCCTTGAGTGAAACTTTTCTTGCCAACGTAGGTCAGTTGACTGAAACTGGAGGTGGATGCATTTTTCTGGAGTGGTCACAGCAGCGATGAGTGTCATGATGCTGGAGTTGGAGTCACCTTGTTTGGAAACTTGATAGTCTATCCAAGGGTGTGAACAACCAGCTTATGACATTGCCGCTTCCGCTACAGAACAGAAATCAAGCCATCCTGATCAGTGCCTCTCCCCACAATGAACAACCCAGACAAGATGAAAGACAAATTCTACAAAGAACTAGACGCCCAACTTTCAGCAGTGAGCAGTGCAGACAAACTGATCTTGCTTGGTGATGTTCAATGCAAGAGTAAGGTGGGACTCTGCAATCTGGTAGGGAGACATTGGGAGGCATGGATTGAGCAAGTATAACAGTAACAGCTTACTGAAGAGTGCAGCAAATGACCTCCTCATCACCAACACAACCTTCCGTCTGTCTATCTGTAACAAAACCTCTTGGATGCACCCCCACTTTAAGCATTGGCATCTTATCAACTATCAGGAGAAAAGACAGGCAGGATGTCAGTGACCAAGGCCATGTGTGGTACTGACTGCTGGATAGATCACAGGCTCATAGCCTCATTTTGGAGACACTGCATCAGACCCAAGAGGTGACCACAAGGAAGCAATGTTATGAAAAGAATCAATGCAGCCAAGCTAAAGAGCCCCAGCATAGCTTCAGCAATAGCTGAAGACATAGAAATCAAACTTGCTGACCTACACCTTGGCAGGCAGTGCTGAGGATGACTGGGAACACTGCTGTCCATTCACCTGCACTGAGGACGCTCCACCTGCAAGCAGCATGATTGGTGTGATGAGATTCAGGCTCTACTTGTTGAAAAGCACCGTCTTCATCAGGCCTGTCAGAATGACCCATCAGCTGCCAGGAAAAATGCTTTTACCAGTGCTCGCAGGGCAGTCTAGAATAAACTACATAAAATGCAGGATGCCTGGCTGAGTGCCAAGGTAGATGAAATACAGGGATACGCAGCGAGAAACAACTTGAAACAGTTATATGAAGTCCTCAACATTTTACAGATCTCCAGTCTCCTGGGAGCTCCTCCTCCTGAGTATAAATGGCACAACTGATTACAGAGAGGGCTCAGATCCTGCAGAGATGGGCCGACCAATTTGAAGTTGTTATCAACCAACCATCATCTATTAACAATGAGGCAACAGACAGGATTCCCCAGGTCGATATCAACAGCACCATGGACGACCCATTGATAGTAGCCAAAGTCACACAAGCTGTCAGCCAGCTATTCAGTGGTAAAGTCCCAGGGGCAAATGCCATATCCACAGAGGTCGACAAAGCTGCTGGTCCTGTACTTATCGAAGTGCACAGAGTTGTCCCAATCCTTTTGGGAGCAAGGATCCATTCCTCAGGAACTTTAAAGATGCTTTCATCATACATCTCTACACGAGGAAGGGCAATCAGCAAGTATGTGACAGCCACTGAGGAATCTCGCTGCTCTCCATCACAGGAAAAACCTTTGAGTCCTGCTAAATCATCTGGAGTTGGGCCTGCCTCTGCCTCCAGGAGTCACTGGTTTCTGCAAAGGTCACGGGACTATTGGCATGATTTTTGCAGCGTGCCAACTTCAGAATTGTCAGGAACACAGTCACGAGCTGTACACAACTTTGACCTAGCAAAAGCCTTTGACACCTAAGCTGACAAGAGCTGTGGTGGATCATGTCAAAGTTTGGCTGTCCACCAGCACTCCCTCCAGGCATTTGGCTTCTGATCTTCAGGTAAGTATTCTCCAAGGTGACCTTCACCACAGCGCAGAGTTGCTGAGCAGAGACCATAGTCGAGTTCTGCATACGTAAGGACAGCCTCAACCAGAATCTTGGGTTCATGTCACATTATTTGTAATCCTCATGATGTGCCTGAACTTGTAACATCTCACATTGTTCTGTCTGGGGACAATACACATCTGTAACCTATGCTTAATGCTATCTGTACTCGCAATGCATCTTTAAGGCTTGAATAGCAGATTAACTCTAAAGATACTGATTCTAATCAGTATTGTGTAAACTGTGTGCCTTTTATATTGTCCCGATCAGAACTTTCCACTCACCTGACGAAGGAATGCTGTTCTGAAAGCTTGTGGGTTTACTATCAAATAAACCTGTTGGACTTTAACCTGGAATTGAGACGACTTACTGGCTCAGAGCCAGAGATGCAAGTCAGTATGGACAAATTTTCCACGGCTTTGGAATAACCATCAACGTTAAAAAGACTGAAGTCCAGGCACAGCCTCATGCACCATACACACAACCCATAATCACAAGCAATGGACCAGTTCACATATCTTGGCAGCAGCCTCTCCCAAGCAGTGATTATTGATACAGAAGTTAACTGCAGAATAGCAAAGGCAAGTTCTGCTTTCGGTAGACTGCACTCCACTGTATGGGAATGTCAAGGAATCAGCCCAGCAACAAAACAGAAGTTCTACAGCACCGTGGTACTCACTACCTTCCTGTATGCCTGTGAAATATGGACTGTGTATCAAAGGCATGCAAGACAGCTCAATCATTTCCAGAACAATATGCATCAGATGGCAAGACAAAGTATCAGACACTGAAATTCTCTACAGCAAGTCTACCATCAGTCCACACACTACTGATGAGAGCACAGACCTGGTGGGCAGGTCATGTCATCCGTATGTTCGAGTGCATACCCAAGCAGCTCCTTTTTGGGGAACTCTCTGCTGGAAGATACTCACATGGAGGGCAGAAGAAATGTTACAAAGACATACGCTCAAGGCCTTCCTGAAGTCACTTGACGTAGACAAGACCACCAGGAACCACTGGCATAAAATTGCTCTATCTGGTGCTGCCTCATCCACAAGGGCCGTCAAGCTTATGAAACACAAATTAAGCATGAGCTGCACAAGTCCAGAGCCACTAGCGCAACAAATAGTGTCTGCACAAGTCTGTCCAATATGTTCCAGGACATTCCATGCCTAAATTGGCCTGATCAGTCCTCTTCAGATGCACTGCAACCAGTCTCAAAATGACTAATGGTATCGAGGTCCTCAGCAATTGATAGATGAACAATCTAAGTTGAGGCTTTCAAAACCCTTTGATCAGTTTCACATTAGGCAAGGGGGTCAAGAGTTAAAGAACTAAGATGGTGAATTAAGATTCAGATGAGCTTTGATCTAACTTGATGTGACATTCCAATACAAGCAGGTTAGCCATGACCTTGAAGGGTAGAGCAAACCTGAGGTGCCACATGGTCTGCACCTGCTGCTCCTAGTTGTGTTTTGGAGGATTGAATGGTCTATCCCTGTTCTTGGGTAAAGATCAAATCTGATGCTTATTGGCCTGCAGTTGATAGCACTGCTGGCTGGTGTCTTTTTTTTAACCTGCTGATTGGAGAATCTGAAATGCACTTGTACAAGACCCACTCAAAAGGGCCTTCCTGCCCACTCTCAGAATAGGCAGGACTCTAATATCTTTCTTCTATGGTTGTTTTGGGTGTTCTGTAGCACTGTGTGGTGAGGCTTAACATTCTGTTTAATTTGTAGTTGGCAAAGGCACTTATTTTTGGGCAACTGATGGCAAAACTCTTTGCAATAGTATGTAACCAGATTCCAATCAAAGTCTTAAACTCTTCCGGGAGTTTGGCAGTGGGAAGTTGAATTGGTGACTTTGAACCTTCTCTGCCTCGAGGTAATCCTTCCCTGCTGTGATTCCAGATGTGTGAAAATCGACTGCAGAATCCTTCAGCAGCTGCAGCTAAATATCGAGAGGTGTGTAAGGCCCTGTTTGCTGAAACACTGAAACTACGCAGCTATCGGAACAGACTCAGCAGTGCAAAAATGGTAAGATGACTTTTAACAACTTGTTGATGTAGAACACTGTCCTGAGAGACTTCATAACAGAGGGAGCTGCCAAGGTTTGGGATAGAATTCCAGAGTCTCAATAGTCACTATGGCCATTAATGGTGGGCAAAGGAAGTGCGGTGATGTCTGAGTTCTTGCAAACCATAGGTACCAAATCGCTCTGTGTAAAGCTCACTATTGGCTAATAGAGTACATTTTAAGACCTTCACAGGATGTAGGTGTCATTAGCAAGGTTAGAACGTATTTCCTATTGTCCTTAAATGTGCTGGTGCACTTCATTCTTGAATCACTGCAATCTATTTATTTCGAAGTCCTTAATTTTTATAAATAGGGATAGAGGGGTTAATGCATAGCTACATGGAGACTTGTCTGTCTTAAACCTGTTGTTCACTACATGGCACTAACTTACACTACTCTTGACATAATATGATGCTTTAGCATCTGCTTTAGAACTCTTCCTCCCATTTCTTCTAACCAACTTTTTTCCCACTCATGGGTCATGGATCTCTCTGGCTGGCCAATGTTTATTGCTCATCCTTTGTCTGTCTGATTCAAAGGACAGTTGAGAATCAACTGCATTACTATGGCTTTGGACTTACATGTAGACAAGAACCCTTTAGGGAAGGAGCTGGCCTATTGGTATTACTGCAAGTCTATTAATCCAGAAACTCTGCTAATGTTCTAGGGATCCAGCCATGGTAGCTAGTGGAATTTGAACTCAAACTGGGATTTAGAATCTACTGATCATGGAACCATTGTCAATTATCAGGAAAAACCCATTTGGCTCACTAATGTCCATTTTTGAGGGACAAAATCCTTACCTGGTTTGACCTCCATGTGACTCCAGAGCCACAGCAATGTGACTCTCAACTGCTCTCTGAAATGTCCTGTTTCAAAGGCAACTCAGGATGGACAATAAATGCTGGCCAGCCAATAATACCCAGAAAACCATATTTTCCTATTCATTGTTTTGGGAAAGTATTTGCCTTGGCTATTCTTGCCCATCCTCTGTTGCCCTTGAATTGAATGGCTTGCTAGACCATTGAAGAGAGCAGTTGAGTCGGCTGCTGTTTGCACCATACCATTACTGAGGCTAGCTTTTATATTCCAAATGTTATTAATTGAATTTCAATTCTGCCACTGGCCCTTAATGGGGTTTAAACCAGTGTCCCTCAGAACATTAGCCTGGGCTCTGGAATATTAGCCCAGTAAGTACCACTCTGTCACTATCTTACCACCTCCTTGCATAACATAGACTTAGAAGCTACTTTTTAAATTGTTTGCATTTTTAAAATTTATGTAGATATGCCATGTAACTGTTTTAAATTGCTGTCTAAAAATCTTTGTGTTGAAATGCTGATGTCTCTAAAAATTAATTTGGATTGAGAGTTCTTCGACTTCTGTGGAAACACTTAGCATTTTATATTTAATCGATCTTTCTCTCTCTTCCCACTTTGATTTTAGAAGTGTTAGCCATTCTACATTGTTTATTTAATCAGACTATTTTTGCAACGTTGTGGCACTCACTAGTTTACAATCCATTTGGTATTGCTGCCTCAGTGTGCCAAGGGCCTTGTTCAATTCCTGGCTTGGGTCACCGAGTGCACCTTCTCCCCATGTCTGCATGGGGCTGCTTTGGTTTCCTTTGTCTGACGGACGTGCTGATTAGGTGCATTGGCCATGCTAAATTCTCCCTCGGTGTATCTGAACAGATGCTGGGCTGTAGCAAGTAGGGGATTTTCACTGCAACTTCATTGCAGTGTTAATGTGAGCCCACTAATAAATAAATTAAACAGTGTTAAATGGTATTTGTGGCACTCCAACTTTTTCACTTTGTACATTACTTTTTTCAGACATTGAATAAGCTACTGGAGAATGAGCCACCAGGTGAAACCTGTTCAGAGTCTGCTCAATGGGTGAGAATTTCATACCTACCAACATATTGTGATTTAATCCTGGATTCAATTCTGCTGGGAAAAAGATATCAATGTGCATCTTTTGCTCGTCTGTTTCTCTCCTTTGGTAACACTGCTTCAGTCAGCCTCACACCAGTTTGAGAATTAGCCATGATTTCATTATGGTATTTGAGTGTGTGGCTGGATTTAGATGCTGTGTGAATGAGGTATCAGATTCTGTCTGTCTGGGTAAATGTTTCAATAATATTTTACTATATTTGATGATCAGGAGTTTCTCTGGGGAAACCCAGAAAACAATTTTTGCCTGAAATATGTTGGCTGGGTATTCTCACCAGAGAGTTTGTCCCCCAGAGTTAATAAATCACAAGCGACTTAAGATTGGGCCACTCAGCCCATCAAGTCTGCTCTGCCATTCAATCACGGCGGATATTTTTCTCATCCCCATTCTTGTGCCTTTTCCCCATAACCTCTGATCCCTTTATTAATCAAGAACTTTTCTTTCTCTGTCTTAAACTTTAATGATCTGGTCTCCACAGCCTTCTGCAGCAAAGAGTTCCACAGATTTGATTTGCTGCTCTCTAGCTGAAGAAATTCCTCCTCCTCCTCCTCTTCCTCTCTAGAACATAGAAAACCACAGCACAAACTGGCCCTTCGGCCCACAAGTTGTGCTGATCATATCTCTACCTACTAGGCCTACGTATAACCCTCAATCCCATTAAATCCCATGTACTCATCCAGAAGTCTCTCAAAAGACCCCCAACAAGTTCACCACCACCACAACTGACAGCAGCCGATTCCACACACCCACCACCATCATTCTATCTTAAAGAATTTCCTCTTTAGTCTGAGGTTGTGCCCTCTGGTTCTAGTGAAGTACTAAAAGAGCTTAAAACATTTCAATCTCAAGCTTAGGGCCCAAGGGTAGGTCTGTCTTGCTTTAAAGAACAAATTGAAGGAGATAACATGGCTCATCCCTTTTTTGACCTATTATCAGCTCACTGGCACTGCTTCTGGGTCTGTACATCAGTCCTCATCCCCACCCCACATTTTCTGTCACCCTTGATCCAATTCAAATATTGGTCGTGACCAATGTTCAATGTCCCTGGGCTAGGCTGGTACTCTGATGCTGGCCTTCGAGCTTGGACTGGTGCTAATGGTATCCCTTTGGGTCAGGTGGTTTAGTAAACACTCCAAACATGCAAAAGTTTCATGATATAAAAATGAATATTGAGGATCTGATAGCTTCATTATGATGCTGCTGCTGCTCATCTCTGAAGACTGCACCAGTGGGAACTTTCATTTAACCATGAATGTTTTGGTAGCTGTACTGTTGTGGTAATGGTAGCTTCACATTTTTAAATGAATTAAAATGCAGAATAATCAGTTAATGATCAGGAAATAGGGATGTATACCAGTGAGACCAGCAGAGAACTGTGTGTGAAGCTGGAATATCTATATGATAGAGGGACGTACTGAACTGGAAGCTGGTGTACTATAGCCTAAGAAAGGAGTTGGATTGTAGTCACCCATAAAAGGTAGGGAAGTATTCCAATCTAGAACAGGCAACAAGTCATCTGATGAGAGATCTAATTACTATTTTAAATGGAAACTAAAGTACAAACCATGGTGGTGATTACAATCTAATGTCAATTTGATGTCAGTGACAAAACATTGATGGGAGAATTCCATCAATGACCTCAGAAGGAATCAGAAGAATGACCTTGGCAAAATGCCCATGGAGGATCATTTATAATGGCAGTACCAAGTTCAGCAATCACAGTCCCTTGATAGCTATTTGTAAATCAGAGGTCAACTTTGCGAAATGTGGGGTAAAAGCAGTTCTGGGGTCATGGATCATAAGCCAACTGGCCTCCTTTTGCTCTGTAGGATTCTATCAAATCCACATTGCCCACAATCCAACCTAGCACCTATCCCCATAACGCTACGCAGTTACCTTTTTAATTAGTTTTCCTGTCGCTAATGTGCAATATATCATGGCCAATCAGCCTAACCCCACATATTTTTGGATGAGGGGGGAAACTGGAAGGCACAAGGAAACCCACCCAAACTGGGAGAGTATACAAACACCATACGGACAGTGACCCAAGCCAGGACCAAATCTGTGTCCCTGATGTTGAGGCAGCAGTGCTAACCACGGCTGCTGTGCAGCTATCAAGCTGTGTTGGATTTGAATGCCAAAGAGGTGAAACACCAGATTATTACATTCCAATATGCAGTGGGCTCCATAGCTGCTGATGCCTAACTGAGACAAGGACAGAAAGGAATGCTGAAGTTTTCGCAACTCTTCTGGAAGCACTTGATGCACACTTTGGCTCAAAGCAAGGCCTTGCAATCAAGTAACCGTGATTTAATCAGAGGTGTCAAGTCCAGGAGAATCCACTGAAGTGTTCCTTGCAGTCTTGTATGGGTTAGCCAGTAGTCATGGATATGGTGCATCAAGGGATAAATTTATTTGTGACCCAAATTTTAGTTGGATCTGAAGAAAAGCTGTCTCTTTTTTTTTTTTTAAACAGACAAATGATGACTTAACCCCCAAACTAGCAGTTCAATATATTCAACAGGCCAAACTTGAGGATCAAAATTGGGAAATAATCCTTAGAAGCTTCTAGGCTTCAGCAGGCTGTCAATTGAGTAGACCCAAAGGCGGCAGCCCTCATTCGAAAGCCCACCCGAATGCAGGAAATCTTAAAATGTATAACTAAAAAGGCAACACTGAAAGCAAGATGTAAAGTGTTTCCAGGAGAGAGGCAGGGCAGTAGTTTTGAGATGTTTTGCCACACTAAATACATACATAAAGGGAGAAAGCCAAAGAATGTCTCTGAAAAACAGGCATTCCTGGAAATTCAAAGTAAGGAAAGGAACAAGGATATAGGTTTCCTAGAAAAAGTGAGGGATCAAGAACATTTTGGTCAGTTGCTTTTAGAAGGTTTTAAAACCCAACGTCAATCTTGATATTGGAGCCACTGGCTGGTTGTCCCTTTGGAATTTTTCAAAAACAACAGTCGTCAGAATTAATAATGCAAGGCCCAGGTAGCTCTGATCTTAAGTTCAAATAACCATCACCATTGCTCAGCAGGTGTGAGATTGCAGAGAATCTCTAACTCAGAAGGTTAAAAGCACATCTTTTCCGAGCAGGGATGCATCCTAGAAAAGGTTGGTAAAAGTCCTAAGCAGAACAAGCCAAGAATATGAAGAGCAGCTGAGGACTCTGGGTGTGTACTCGGAGTTTGAAAGGCTGACGGGGAGCTCATTGAAACTTGCAGAATAATAAGGCCTGGATAGTGGCTGTGGGGAAGATGCTTCTATTAGGAGAAACTGAGATCTGAGGGCATGGCCTCAGTAAAGGGACAGCTCTTTAGAACCAGAGTGAGGAATTTCTTCAGCCAGAGGGTGGAATTCCACACAGAAGATTGTGGAGGCTGGATCATCGAGTGTATTTATGACAGCGATAAGTTCTTGATGGGTAAGTGGATCAAAGGTTACAAGGAGAAAGCAGCAGGCAAATGAGGTTGAGAAAGTTAACAGCCATGATCGAATGGTGGAGCAGACTAGATGGGCTGAATGGCCTAATTCCACTCCTATGTTACGCTCTGTGGGTCCAGAAAGAGTTTTCAAGCTTGAGTGATAAACTGAGGGATTTAGAATTAGCTGTAGAAGTGATTTGAGCTGTGGGTTATTCTTTATTGCACTTTATCGACACTGTCCACTGGCCCCAGGAGTAGATTGCAGGCCTCTTGGTTCTTGTAAATGGGCTAAAAAGGATAGAAACAGAAGGCAGGTAAGAAGATGATAACCATCTGCTGGAGGATCTTCAACTGAAGTTGGCCCTTTCTTGACAAAAGCTGGCAAGAAAGAGGCTGTTGTAGCAGTGGGTGACCTGTTGGAATAAGTGATCCTACAGATCATTGTACCTGTTGAATCTAATTACTGAAATTCATGAAGTCTATCCATTCACCCAGGTTGAATTTATACATTTGCCCTGTTGAGCCCTCTAATAAGATGCATTGTACATTACTGTCTGGCAATAGTGAGTTGTCCCAAGTTGGATCAGAGTGGAGCAAGAACCTGTTGCTTTGTGAAAGGAACTTGGTGCTTCAAGTTCAATCTCATCAGCAAGTCAAAACAGCAGAACTTCTTAGGTTGAAGACCCTGAGAAAGGAACTTCATTTAGATTTGGTCCTGGAGATCCATTTCATTGAAGATAGTCTTGTTTTGCTCACCTTATGGTGACATTGTCATCCCACTGTCTACAGCAGAGCAGCCTCACACTGAAGCCAGTGTGGAAATATCTTCACTAACTACAGAGAGTGCAAATATATCGTATTCATATCCTGCCATGTCTCCAGGGTTGTTGACATTCTTTCTTCTAGATTTATTCAAATCTCCAATATCTAATTCTATTCATGCTCAGTGTAGTGAAGAATGATACAAGTGTGCAATTCTTCACTAAATCTGAAGCCATTTCATCTTGTTGGGCTGCCTTTGTCCAGGATGCAGGAGAGTCCAAGGAGTTTGTCATCTTTCCTTTCAACAATGCGATTGTCCACATCCTGAGGTCTTCTCTCTTGAATCAGTTTTTCATTGAAAAGTTTTCATGAGCCTTACACATCAGTCATAGAGCCCACGGCCCAGTTACCGGCAATCAGGGATCATTGCTATCCCATTTCATCCATTTGTTTGCCTTCCAGGTAAAAGACAAAAGTCGCATATTGGTCACAACATCCTCCCAGAGAACCAATGTGGGGTTGGAAGAGTGGGGGGGGGGGGGGAGGAGGAGGAGTAGGAATAGGAGTTTGATAGAATCTGTAAGAGCTGTGTAGAAGTTCAAAAATGGTTTAAGAACAAATGTATTTGGCAGGGGGGAGGAGAAGGAGAAGAAAGTTGATTACATCTCTCCCTCACTCCAAGTGCAGAATAATGGGTTTAATAATGGTTATTTGAGGAAGGATATATGACACTGGAGCAGCTCAGAGGAGATTCACCAGATTGATTCTGGGAATGAAGACGTTGAGATACAAGAGATTAAACAGTTTCGGCTTATACTCACTGAAGTTTAGAAAGCTGAGAAGGGATCTGATTTGAGGTTGATAGAGTAAACATAGACCAAATGTTTCCTCTTATGGGACAATCTAGAACAAGAGGTCACAGGTACAGGTTGAGAGGCAGAAGATTTAAAACTGAGGAGGATCTACTTCTCAGAGCAGTGTATTTATGAAACTTGCTGCCCCATAGTGCAGTAAAGTCTGAATCATTGGTTTTAGGAAGGAGAGCAATTATATTCCTAATAATTGAGTTAGAGAGGTGGGGAGATGGACTTGAGATCAGAGAGCAATCAGCCATGATCTGATTGAATGGCTTGAAAGGCTGAGTTGCTTATTTCTGCTCCTAGTTCTGATGTAACATGTGAAGGACAAATATATAGAATAATATGTTAAACTTGTGGTAATGAGTTATTGATGTGCGGCCTGATGTAAGTGTCATCAGCAGTCAGTGCAAGAGACTGAACAGTCTGAACATAAGCGATGGGCTGAACTGGAAGTTTAAAATGTATTCTAGTGTAAATAATAGAGCTTTGAAGAAAATTACTACAGCAAGACCTAAAAGACTTGATAGATGGTGAGAAACCTTCCCAATCCAGCTTGGGCCACAAGTTACCTGAAGCATGAAACCAGTAGTATTCCAAATGGCTACACATTTGAGTGTTTAATATTTTATTTAAATATTTTGAGATATAAAAATGTCTATCTTGGATCTGCTGAAATTCTAATGTTTGAACTTTTGTCTCACTGATCATTTAAATGTTCTCCATGTCTAAATGATCATTTTGAGAGAGATGCAACAAGAGCATCTTCAGTCTTGTTTTTTTTCCATCCCTGTCTAGAGTCGAGTTTGGTTCCAGTTGATGAAGGAAGTACGAAGTGGAGTGAGGTTGAGGAATATCTATGAGCGGAGTTATAAGCCTCTCCCAATAAAGCCCCAATTGTCCATGTTCAAGGAAATTCTGGATGCCATTAAATACAAGCGATACATCTTGCGCAAGGTCATGGTGAGTTTTTGCTGGGTTTGTGAAGGAACATACATTTTTTGTATGATTTTAAAAAATCAACATTCCATTGCCTTTCTAATCACATGCTGTACCTACAGACTAAAGTTTCCTGATTATGTACCAGGACAGCCAGGTCCTTCTGTACCCTGAGTGCTGCAATCCCTCTCTCCATTTCAATAATTTAATCCTTTCAAAGTTCACATTTTCTATACTGCACTCCTTTTCTTCCAAATTTTGCCCAGTTAGTTGCAGAATCTACAAAAGGACAGGTTATATCTATTTAATTTTGTCATCACTGGTCCTTTCATCTTAATAATTGACACAAATTGCAAATAGTTGAGGGTCTAGCAATGGTGCCAGTGGCATTCCAGTCATTATACCTGGCCAAATCAAAAAGATCCATTCTCTGCTTCCTGTTAACCCACCAATCCTTTACCCATAAAGTGATGGGTAGCCTGGTTAACTTGCATATTTTAAAGGGTGGAAAAGATTGTGTTGCTCTTCAGGAGCTCCCCTTTTGCCTGTCATGGGGAAAGCCCACTGACTTATCTTTATTCTGTCTCCTTCCACTTTGCCAAAACTAGGAAAACAATTAATTTAACAGCTTGCAGTTCCACAAACTTTTACAATCCAGGTCAGAAACTCCAAGTGTTTAATAGTCAGCCTAGATCACAAGTTTTGCCCTTTGAATTTGGCGTGGGTAAGTGCAAGATATTCCACTCCAGGTAAGAGTCAAATGACCTATGAGAGTTTTTATCAAGCAACGTTTATTTAAGAATACAGTTAGAGAAAATTGGCAATAACTTATTACAAATGAGTATAATGTGTAAACCCAAGCAGATAAGAATACTGTTCCAGCTAAATTTTAGGCTTATCATGGAACGTAAATATTCTTATGTGATGCTGGATCTTTGCAATACCACCTGTGAATTAGTCCTTTGGATATGGAATTGAAACACCTGAGGCTTTCCTCCACTGGAACTTGCAACACACACACACTGATAGAGATACCACTTGCCACAGCTCCTAGCTGAATTTCCCATGCCAGGGACAGACAGAACACTTCCAGTCTGCAGTCCCAACACTTTTTGCCAAACTAAGTAAAGACTGTCGGATTTCTCCTGTGAGAAATTAAACTATGCAGAGGCAGATAACCTGTCAAATCAGTTGCAAATTGATAATTTCCAAAAGGGTCATAAACTCCAGAACAGTGCATTAGGCCAAATTTAAAATAAATGAAAGGCCCATCGCTTGAGTAAAAATAAAAGTTACCACTATAAGTGTCATGATGCCAATTATCAAAAAATCAAGCTCGCTTAAACTGCGTAGAGCTTAATTAAAATATGACTTGAAGGCACAGTAGCATCACAAAGTTAACAGTTACCAATCCATTGGTAACTATCAGGGTAATTGATTCTTCAGCATTACACTGATCTGGGCTGGGGTTTCAGACAACACTTTTACTACTGAAAAATTGGGGAAATGAAGGATGATTTATCCCAGGTTGAGTTGTCCTTTGCCATTTTGCTGTGCTAAGTCAGGTCTGGACACTTGGGTCAACACTAGAAAAGAGAAAGGACTTGTAAATACCCACTTTAAGAAATGGATGATTGTAATAGGTGCTGGGTATTGGAGTAAGCTTTCCATTGTATTTCAACAATTAATAACCTATATTTGAATAGTCATCCAAGTGTTCTCTAAATATACTCATTTTTAAAATTTTTACTCTATTCTTCAAAGCCAATGCCCAAATTGGGATAGGGCAAACTCAAATCCATTCCTTGATTGCTCCAAAAACTAAATACTGAATATAATTCATTGTCCGTATGAAGGAGACAAACAAAATCCAAATGGATGAGGTGAGGCATCGCAGCCCATTTTGCGCTTGATCTTAGCCAAAAGGTTGAGGATGTTTGACAACTTCAATAATTATTTGACAATACCCTCTACCAATGGGACTTGAGAGAGCATATTCCTGCTCCAGTCTGGGCTTGCTGGAACGTAATGCATTCAGTGGGATCATGCTGTAGTTGTCTAATTATCTCTTATGCTAATCCTACAGCTCCAGTTATAGTTTGGTTCACCTCATTTTATATCCACCATTTGGTTCTGCACTAACTGGCTAATTTCACTTGTTTAGAAACCTGAAATGTATTTGTTACAAGAGTGAATTGATGATTTTGATATTAACGATGGCAGAACTCCTGACCAGAGATTTTATTGACAGAGGTGAGGTGTTTTTTGGGTGGTGGTGGCACAGTGATATTGTCACTGGATAACGATCCAGAGACCCAGCAAGAGAATTTTCTGGGGACCTGGGTTCATGGCAGATATTGATTTCAAATTTCACTAAATATCTGGAATTAAGTCTACTAATGACTGTTGCAACATTCAGTTGTCATTAAAAAGTGAACCAGATGAGTTGAGTTATCATAGAATCATTGCAGTGCAGAAAGAGGCCATTCTGTCCATTGAATCTGCACTAACCACAATCACATCACGCCCTACCCCCATATCCCTACATATTTACCCACTAATCTCTCTAACCTATACATCTCAGAACAGTAAGGGGCAATTTTTTAAGCATAGCCAAGCAACCCAGCCCACACATTTTTGGACTGTGGAAGGAAATCGGAGCACTCAGAAAACGCAAGCGACACGAGGAGAATGTGCAAACTCCATACAGTGATTCAAGCAAGGAATCAAACTCGCTTCCCTGAAGCTGTGAAGCAGCAGTGCTAACTGCTGTGCTGCTTTGTTTTCTTTTGGGGAAGGAAATCCACTGTTCTTGCCTGGTCTGGTGTACGTGTGACTCCAGAGCCACAGTAATGTGATTCTCAACTAGCCTCTGAAATGACCAAGAAAACCATTCAGTTTCAATGGCAGCTCAGGATGGTTAGTAAATATTGGCTGGACAGTGAGGATCATGCCCCAAGAATGAGTTTTTAAAAAATTCTTGCCTAGTCTGACCCACGTGTGACTCCAGATCCACAGACAAGTGTTTTGACTTGTTACAACCTTCTGAAATGGCCTGCTCAAAACTAATTAGAAATGCACAATAAAAGCTGACTAGTCCATACTTCATGAATTTAACAAATCTTTGAAAGAGTTATGGTCACCATAACAAAGTCAAAGCCCAGGGGTAACTGGCCATGCTAAACTGTCTCGCAAGTGACCCAAGAGGAGGTGGGATGGGGTTAAGGAATATCTGGGAGTGAAATTACAAGCCTCTTCCAATGAAGGTTTGGGGAATTAATGGGGTAACTATGTGGGGTTATGGGGATAGGGCCTGGGTAGGCTGATCTGTCAGTCAGTGCTGATTCGATGGGCCAAATGGCCTTCTGCACTGTATGGATTCTGTTCAGTTCTAACTTTTGCTCTTGTACTACTTTTCAGATCAATAACGATGAATCCAGAACTCCAAGTGATATATCTGTTGATTTTGGCCACTTGAGGTCCTTGTTGAAACCTGTAAGTAAGAATGGTTTGCTGCACTCCAATATCACCACCAACCTGATTCTGAATTCAGCTGCCAAACTGTAGAATTTGACCAGGCTGAGGATATTGATCTTTTGCTGGTGTAAAAGGCTGGTTAAGGTTCATACTGGAAGTGATATCCCCATGTATGTGTGTGGCAATGCTGCACCTTTGGAAGTTTTAATTATGTCCTCCATAGAGTTTTTAAGCAGGCCTAGCATTTTTGAATTGGCACCATGCTGTCTACAACCAATACCTTGTTGTTGAAACAATGCTTGTTTTTAATCTGAATTAATGCAGTGTCTTGGGAGTTTTATGAACCTTTCTGAATTGCTGATGGTGAATGACAGGCAAGGTGCTACCTTGGGACAAGTCCTCTGTCATGCTCAGACTGTTCCATCTTGCACATAACTGCTGATGTCATTCCATCAAGATTGCATCACTAACTTATAAGTTTAACCCATTATTCTACCTTGAACAGAAAAATCCAACGTTCTGGTTTCGTTTTGCTCAGGAGGGTTTGGACTTTTTAAGCTAGAAAAAGTGCAGAAAAGATTTACTAGGATGCTACCGGGATTTGATGGTTCAAGTTATCAGGAGAGGCTGGGTAGAACTGGGACTTTTTCCCCTGGACTATAAGAAGCTTGGGTTTGATCTTAAGAGGCCTATAAGACAATAAGGGGGATAGATAAGATAGATAGTCAACATTTCTTCCCAAAGGTAGGGAGCCTAAAACTAGAGGCATAGTATTAAGGTGAGATGGGAAGATACAAAAGTGTCCAGAAGGGCAATTTTGAGTGGTGTCTGGAATGAGCTGCCAGAAATAATAGTAGAGGTGGGTACAATTTTGTCTCTTGGAAAGCTTTTAAATAGTTATATGGGGTAAGATGGATATAGAGGAATTTGGGACTAGCTTAGTGGCATAAAAATAAAGGTGGCGTGGACAAGTTGGGCCAAAGGGCCTGTTTCTATGGCTGTGTCTTGAGACAAAAATGCATTGTTTCTTGTTTCTATACCTGATGTTGGAAATCCTGCTGACTGTGGGGTGCTAGCTGGAGGTAAGCAGTGCCACTATCTCTGAAAATTCCAGCACTGGGAAGTCTCAGTTGTAATCCAACAGTTTGAAGATGTTAAGCTGCAAAATTTAGTGTTAGATGAGCATACTTGCTTTTTGTGCTAAGTGTGTATTTGTGGGGTTTCGTAGACTCCCTTCAGTACAGAAGGACTCTATTTGGTCCATCGAGTTTGTACTGACCACAAACTCACCCAGGTTCTATTCCTGTAGCCCTACGTATTTATCCTACTAATCCCCTGACACTAGGGTCAATTTAGAGTGGATAATCAAACCAACCTGCATATCTTTGGGGTAAACTGGAGCACCCAGAAGAAACCCACACAGATACAGGGAGAATATGTGGAGTTTGCACTGTGACCTGAGGCTGGAATTGAACCTGTGTTCCTGACGTTATGAGGCAGTAGTGTTAACCACTATGCCACTTTGCCATTCCAGTTGTTTGATTTGGAATAGTATATTTAACTGTTAAGGTTTATGCAATTTTTTTATAATTGGCAAAAGTAATTTGTTTATTTCTTAAATGAAGTTTGTTTGATAAAAGCTCCCTAGTAGAATCATACCTGGAGTGAAACCTTATGCTCTCCCACCCCAAAATCCAAGTGCAAAACTTTATGGTCAAGGCTGACTCTGTACAACATTTTTAGGAGTTTTTGGGACTAGATTGCTTGTAGATGTCAGCTGTGAAAGTGCTATCATTGTCTACATGGACCATTTCTTGTCTTGTGATCTTGTTTCTTGACCTTCAGCAAGTTTGTTTAATGGCAATTAACAAATTACTTTTATCAATTACAAAAAGAAAACTGATTATTATATGAATCTTAACATCTAAATTTACTGTTCCAAATTGAACAACCCTCACAAACATAAGCATAGCACAAAAAACAAGTATGCTCATCTGATGCTTGATTTTGCAGCTTTTAACACGTTTTGAAATGTTGGATTACAACTGAGGCTTTTCCGACAGGCCCCAATATATAACTTGGATATATTAATTATCTTAAATATTGACTTACAATATTGCTTGCATGTGATCTGATTTTCAATGAAAAGTCTTTTGGAAAAGAGGTTGAAAAGTTTTTTCTAAATGGAATGAGAATTTTTGGAGAGCTGCCTTGATTCAGAACCTGCAGAAACCACTGCAGAACCTAATATGCTAATCCAAATCCACCTATTTATACTGAAAATCTGCATGTTATTCAATGCATCTGTTCTTTCCATTTTTCTTTTCGTCCATCTAAATTCAGGCAGCTGCAAGGAAACTAAGAGATCGGCCTACTTCCAGTCCTTGTCTGCACGAGCTGCTAATGATGGAGATACAATCTGGTGTTAAAAAGCTACAGCCAGTGTCCTTGAAATCAAGTAAGTGAGTCTAGGCTAAAAGTGCCTTGGCTACTGCAAAACTCCACATGAACGATCTTGAGACTTTTCCTCCTAGGTGACTGGCTTCTAAAATGTGAAATGTTCCGCGTCCTTCCATTAGGAAAAAGATACAAAAGTCTGAAAATACACTAACTGATATTGAGATACAGTAAAAAGAATTATTTCTTGCATGCTATGCAGATAAGGCATACCATTCAGAATACATAAGGGATAGGGGAAGGAGAGGGTGCAAAATATAGTATTTGTCATAGAAAGATCAACTTAATATATGGTAGGTCAACAAAAAAAAAATCTATTTAATGCAAGTTAAGTTCCTTAAGTCTGACAGCAGCAGGGAAGAAGTGTTCTTGAGTCAGTTGGTATGTGACCTCAGACTTCTGCATCCTTTTACCAATGGGAAAAGGTGGAACATGTTGAGGTGCATGGGGTCCTTAATTAGGCTGTCTGAGGCAATGGGAAGCGTAGGCAGTCAATAGACGTGAAGCTGGTTTGCATGATGGACTGCACTACATTTACAACCTTTTGTGTAATTTCTTGTGGTCTTGGATGGAGCATTTCTATAGTGCATTTGTAAAAACTAGTGAGAATAAAAGCAGAATCCTGAATTTTCTGATGCTATCAGACTTTTGAATGGTCCTGTTGCATTCAGCTGATCTTTCTACAACCTAGCTATGACTAAACACTACATTCTGCATCCTCCTTTCCTTTATGAACCGTATACTTTATCTATATACTTTAAATAATACTTTCCCAATACATACATTACAGTAATAAATCAATGTAAAATGTGTCAGTGCTGTACAATTTTTGTCAGTACTATGCTTTCAGCTTGTGGCCGTTTTCTTCTTCAACCGCTTTGTCCTAATATAGTAAGTGTTTGCTGACACATTTTGATCAAAAAGACCAGTTTCAAAACTTTGGAAATTGATCTAATTGATGATGGATCTTGCCCCGTGTACCCTTTGGTATAGAATGCAGGTTCCATAAGTGACTCCAGGTTGATTGGAATGAAAACCAATGCTGGGAAAACTCAACAGACTTTGCAGTATCTTTGGAGAGACAGTGTTAATGGGTGGGATTTCCAGCCTTTCCTGCCAACAGGATCTTCCAGTCCTGAAAGTTGACCCTCCCCCCACTGTGGTAGTTTCCCTGGCAGCAGGGCAAGCGAGTCTTGCAAAATACTGTAAACTTTGGCAGGACTGCAATATCTCATTGCATATGTCTTGGGAAAATCTACCACAGGTTGGTCAAAACTCCTCAACCAAATGTTAAGAATATGTATGACTCGTGAGATAATGTAACCTGAAGAGGTTTTTAATCATAGTCACAGCCTTGGGTGATGTCATTGCTGGAAGGAGGGAAAAAAATTTGTGGGCCAGTCAGGTGACAAGTTTTTCAGCTTCCAGTTTTATTTTGGTTGCAGTGTTAGAGGCAATCTTAGAAGCAAGCTAGAAAAATCTGTCTTTTGTGCTTTGAAAATTTTACAAGTTAGCTGAAAGGCCTGTTTCTGTGCTGCAGTAAAGAATCTGCTTTGGAGTTTTGGGGAACTGATCTACAAACAGCTGCTGCGTTTTCAAGATCACTTGAAATTGGCATTCAACCCAAGAACCAGGATTCCAATATTGTGTGAGCTTTAGCTTATGCAGTGATATGTTTAAAAGGTTTTGTTTATTGGATGTTGGTTTTGATTGCAACATGTATATTGGTTAAGGGTTGCACATTAGTGTTTTTGTTTTTGCTTGTAATTGATGAAGGTTATTAATTTTTGTTCTGTATATGTTAACTACATTCAACTTTTTGATGAAAGTGGGTCTTTTGAATCACCTGAAATTAAACCCATTGTGCTTATCCTAGCCAAGTTCAAGATACAAAACTTATGGTGTAGGCAGACTCTCAAACACTGAATTTCTAACCTGAACTATAACACTTGTCTTCAGAGCTGGATGGTTGGTTGAAGCTTGTTTTCTCACTAACTCGTAATGACCACTGACTTGCATTATTATGACCATTATGTTATTTTTTCCACTAAGTAGCTCATGTTGCTGAGAATACAGGCTAATTGATTTTAGCTAAGAATGTGTTGTTTTAATCTGAGTTGATGCATTTTTGTTTATTTTGCTTTTTCTCTTGGGATTTGGCAGATGGAATGAATTTAGACAAATGTGCGGTGATGCGTTTTGGTAAACTGAATCAGGGTAGGAGATACTCAGTTAATGGTAGGGCACCATTAAAGAGATCTAGGGATACATGTTCATAGCTTATTAAAAGTAGAGCCACAGGTGGACAGTGGTGAAGAAGGAATTCAGCATGCTTGGTTTCATCGGTCAGAACATGGAATACAGGAGTTGGAATGTTGTCTTGAAGTTTTACAAGACATTGGTAAGGTCACAGTGGGAATACTATGTGCGGTTCTGGTCGTAATAGAAAGGGTATTATTAAACTAGGCAGAGTGCAGAAAAGATGTGACCAGGAATTGATGGTTTAAATTATAAGGAGAGGCTGGATAGACTAGGACTTTTTTCCTCTGGAGCATAGGAGGCTTAGAGATGACCTTATAGAAGTCTATAAAATAATGAGGGGCACAGATCAGCTAGATGATCAATATCTTTCCCAAAAGTAAGAGAATCTAAAACTAGAAGGCATAGGTTTAAAGTGAGAGGGGAGAGATACAAAAGTGTCCAGAAAGGCAATTTGTTTCAGGATGTTGTGTCTGGAACAAGCTGCCAGAGGTGGTAGTAAAGATGGGTACAATTGTTTTTTAAAAAGCATTTGGATAATTACATGGATTCAATGAGTTTAGAGGGATGTGGGCAATTGAGATTAGTTAGGGGTTTTTAAAAAAAGGGCAGTATGGCCAAATTGGGCTGCAGAGTCTGTTTCCATGCTGTAAACCTCTCTGACTCTGATTTCAGAGCAGGGTTTTGATTTGATTGACTGTTACCCTCTTTCAAAATTATTCCTTTTTTTCATAGTATATTTTACTGTGGCACTTTGGCATGAACTTTTGGAAAATCTTCTGTCTTGATATCTTAATGCTCTTTTACTGAGAATTCTTGACAAAAGCTGATTGCACACCAATTATTGCAGATTTTTCCAAGTGCCTATACTTGTGACGAACATCAAAAGATTCTATTTGTAACACATTTGTTTTCCCCTCTCCCACCACCAGCCCCTTCATCAGAAGACAATTCGGGTAGTTTAGCGCAGACCAGGTTATGGTCACCTGCCAACCATGAGCCGTATTTGCAGCACCAACGCAAGAACCAATGGAGGACACCAGAATTCCCGGACCTGCAGCGTGAGGTATGAACCAGAGATGTGGGCAGTTCTCAAATCTGTAGTGTTGAAAGTTAGACTTTGGGGCTTGCATTTGCACATCTAGTAAAACCACTCCAACTGTAAAATTGATCTACTTTCGTTACCTCGCATTTACAGAGCTGATAATGTTGTATGAACCTCAAAGAACATTGCAGCCCAGGAACAGGCTCTTCAATCCTCTAAAATCTGTACCCATCATGTTTCCTTATCTAGAACAATCACTTATTTCCCTTGATTTCCATGTGCCTATCAAGATAAGTGTTAAATGTGTTTAATGTAGTTGCCTCAACCATCTTACTTGGCAGTGCTTTCCAGGATCTCACCACCCTCTTAAAAACAAAAGCTTCCCCTGCACATCTCCATTGAACCTCTTTCCCCCTTGTAATTGTCATTTCTGCTCTGGTCAAATAAAACTTCCAACTGTTCACCTTTTTTATACCCCCTCTAATTTTATAAACTATCAGGTCGTCCTTCAGCCTCCAAGGAAAACAATCCCAGTTTATTCAATTGTTCCTCGTAGCTAATATTCTTCACACCAGGCAGCATCCTGGTAAACCTTTTCTGTACTCTCTCTCCAAAGCCTCCACATCCTTCTGGTAGTGTGGTGAAGTGTATTGGATGTGTAGCAATAGCAACTTGAGTGTTTTGCTAGGAACTGATGCTATCCTTCGTGATACTAACTCTACCTGATGGGAGTTTTGCAGTCGAGCATTCAGATCATAAGTGCAGAATTGCAAATAACTTCTTCTGTTTTCAAGGTCAACTTAGCAATTATACACTGAATTGCTATAATTGGAACAAGCTAAAAACTGTCACTAAAATTTATTTATTAGTGTCACAACTGGGCTTGCATTAACACTGCAACGAAGCTACTGTGGAAAAATACCTTAATTACCACACTCTGTTCCTTGTTTGGCTAACTGAAGGAGAATTTAGCACAGCCAGCACTTAACCAGCATGTCTTTCAGACTGAGAGGAAACCCACGCAGACATTGGGAGAACATACAGACTCCGTGCAAACAGTAACCCAAGTTGGGAATCAAACCTAAGTACTTGGCACTGAGGCAGCAGTGCCCTTGTGTACACCTTGTGTTGTACATTTTTGGTATTTCCTCAGGAATTAAAGTGGAAAAATGAATTTTTTGTTTTGTACAGAGCTTCAAACGCTTGGCATGAATCAAAACATAGGTGAAATGCAGTGCAACTGCTTACAGCCTGAAATCTTAACTGAAAATCAGTCTTAACTGAATGTTGATCCAAAAGTGTGTTAATGTCGTGCAAAAAATAGTGACTGGATCTATGGTTACTGTTCTAAACTGTCAGGAATATTATTCAATGAAGAAGTACAACATGATTCAGGACATCTGGGCTCCCACCTAATATCCATGTTCCTCTTTACACTAGCTGGATTCAGCACCACATATTTAAAATATGGCCACATGAGTTTGGTAAAGCAAACAAGAGCTTCACAATTGCGTCTGCAGAGTTTTGACTGTCTTTAGTATTTGCGAGAGGAAGAACCTACTTGTATTGTGGGGGAAAAAAACAGTTACTGCAAAGGTGAATTTATTATATTAAACACACAATAGAAGAGACTTGTCTGAAAAAGATGATCTATGGACTCTGGCCTATCTGGTGTGCTGATGCTTCTAATTTCAAAGCAAACTTATTGGTCATTTTTAATCTTGTTGGCAATTGGTTGTTTCTTCATTGAATCAGCATCTCTACAGTACACCAAAAGACCATTCAGCCCATCAAACCCATACTGGCAATTGCACCCGTGCCCTGTTCACACAGCTATTCATATTTATCCTGCTGGCCTCCTGACGTTAGGGGGCAATTTAGGCCAATCCACCTAACCAGCACATCTTTGGAGCAGAGAGGAAACAGGAGCATCCAGATGAAACCCCCACAGACATGGGGAAAAACGTGTTAATTCCACTTAGTGACTTGAGGCCAGAATTCAGCCAGAGTCAAAGAACAAGAAGAAAGAAAATTACAACACTGGAACAGGCCCTTCAGCCCTCCAAACTTGCACTGACCATGCTGCCCAACTTGACTAAAATCCCTATGCTTCTGGGGATCATACCCTTCTATTCCCATCTCATTCATGTACTTGTCAAGGTGCCCCTTAAAAGTCACTACCGTATCCACTGCCACTACCTCCCCAGCAACGAATTCCAGGCACCAGCCAAAAAATCTGTCTCGTCCATCCCTTTTAAAACTTGCCCCTTGCACTTAAACCTATGCCCTCTAGTCATTGACTCTTTCTCCTTGGAGAAACCTTCTGCCTATCCATTCTGTCCATGCCTCTTATAATCTTGTAGACTTTTGTCAGGTCTCCCCTCAACCTTCATCACTCTGTCACTGGCACTGAGGCAGCAATGCTAAACCACTGTGCCATTGTGCTGCCCTCTTGGCTAGAGTTCCCTGTGCCATTTAAGTTGAATTCAGATGGTGTAAATTGAGCATTTTGTTGTTCTGTTATTTGACTTCTGTAAGATCACAATCTGATCGTGACACCTCAGTGAAATTTGAGAAACTGAATGGCTGGATAATTATTGCACAAAGTACAAATTTGTTTTCTTTTCCTTTTTGAGTTTGATTATCAGAATCTGATTTGGGCTTTTCAATGAACAATTATCATCTTTCTCTCTCAAGTATTATTAATTACTAGTTTGCTGTACAATGTTTATTGATTTGATTGATTTCCAGGCAGATCTATTGGAACACAAGCGTGAGAAAAATAGAAGGAAAGAGCAATCATTCGATGCAGTCTACAGCAGTGCAAGTAGGAGCCGAATCCAGTATTACATGGGGGAGTCTGGGCTGGGGAGGATACACCTCATCTCTGTTGCTGAAGTTTAGTTTGTCACAAATAGGCTTACATTAACACTGCAATGAAATTGCTGTGGAAAATCTGCCTGTTGGGTACATGGGAGAACTTTGCATTTGCCTGACAAAGACGAAAGTCGAAAGCTTGCAGATTTACTATCAAATAAATCGGTTGGATTTAAAATTGGTGTTGCCAGACCTCTTACTGAGTTTACCTCAGTCCAACGCCGGCACCTCTACATCAGAACTTAGTATGGCCAGGGCACCAAACCAGCCTATCGTTCATACTGTGGGAGGAAACCAGAGCACTCGGAGGAAACCCATGCACACACAGGTGACCCAAGTTGGGAATTGATGCTGGATCTCTGGACTGAGGCCAAAGTACTTGCCTCTGTACTGTTCTGCTGCACTTTATGAAGTAAGAAGTCTCAAAGCTAGGTTAAAGTCCAACAGGTTTATTTTGCTACACCTGATGAAGAGGCAAACCCTGAAAGGTAGTGGTGTTAACTGCCAAATAAATCTGTTGGACTTTAACCTGGTGTTGAGAGACTTCTTACTGTGTTTACCCCAGTCTAAAATTAGCATCGCCACATCAGCAATATCTAAACCCATGACTGTACAAGATTGGTCAGGGACCTCTGCAATTTAGATCTGGCTGGTTTTCCACATTCCATGAAAGTTCAATTAAAAACACCCTCTACTGTAACTTGATTGCTTTTACTGCTGACTCTTAACTGCCCTCTGCAATGGTCTAAAATGGTGCCGTTGTGTCAAACCACTGCAGGCAAGTATCTATACTCTCTGGTTCTAGAAGACAGCTAATGATCACCTTTTTCAGGGGTGTTTGGGGATGGACACTAAATGCTGGCCTAGCCAGTGATGCCACATTGTGTTTCTAGCATTTCTGGCCACCTTGAGCTCATTTCAAACTTTCTTTTTCTTGCTGTAACTTTCTGGAGCAATAAAATGCATGGTGCTGTTTTAGTTGAAAAATAAATCCGAGTTTTCAATGTTAAAGGTTTGGTTTGCTTTCCTGCACTACCTCAATACGCAACAGTAGCCAGAATTGTATCAGTAATTACAATCTGGCTATACCTTGTACAGATTTATTATTTTCTCCTGGGACTGACACTCTATCCCAATGGATATACATTCCTAAGATCCAGATAGTTTTTATTTTCATTCATCATGAGGAGTAATTGCCTTAGTGGGTAGCACAGTGATTAGCAGTGTGGTTTCACAGCTCCAGGAATCTGGGTTCAAATCCCAGCTTGGGTCTGTGTGGAATTTGCACATTCTCTCCATATCTGCATGGGTTTCCTCCAGGTGCTCTGGTTTCCTCCCAAAGATGTGTGGGTTAGGTTGATTGGCTATGCTAAAATTGCCCATATGCATAGGTTAGAAGGAATAGTGGGTAAAATATGTAGGAATATGAGGGTAGGACCTGGGTGGGATTGTGGTTGATGCAGACTCGATGGGCTGAATGGGGTTTCTATGATTTTCTATGAATTCCCACAATGGACAAAATATTGGAAAGCCACTTTTTGCTGTGTTCTTTTTGTCTTGGGAAACATGTCACCAGTAGTAAATGTTATTATAAGGGGCTAAGCTGATTTTGCTGGTTCCCCAAGTTATTTTGCAGATCAGCGTTGAAATCAATTTTATTCATTATTGTGCTTCTGAATTGATTTCAGTTTTAAAGCATTTCAGCCAACTGGGGTGTAAGCATGATGCAAAGAAGTAGAAAACCAAGGCTATTAGAATCTCAAAGTGCTCTTTCTTTTCCAGATACGTCAAGAGAACGGATGTTACCAAAGCCTTCATCTTGGATGGATCCATCTTGGATGGATACTCCGGTGTCCATGTGGCATTCAATTAATCGGCATAAATCCCAATTCCCTTTGCGGCTAAGCAGACCTTTATGCATGGGTTATGAATATGTGGAAATTGTAAGTTGTGTCCAACATTAATGTCTGTTTGTCTTCACAAAGCTGATTTTTTTTTTTCTTGAATTTCACTGTTTTGGGGTGTTTCTCTTTTGGCTCTGGCAACATTGTGCAAGATTTGTCTAATTGGCTGAAAGGGCACAGACCTCATTGCAGTGATCAAGAGGGATGGGGACAGCGGAGTAGAGGGAACATTCCTAGGTTAGTCATCAGGAATGCTTTGGGGAACTTTGGTTCAAATCCCACTACTGGCAACATGGCTAATAAAACTAAACTGTGACCATGATAGTTCAAAAAACACGCCTTGTTCACTCTTCAACTTTGAGGGAGGAAATTCTACCCTCATGACCTGGGGAGTGAATCCAGTGTGGACTGTTAACTGCCCTCTGCAGTTTTTGTTTCAAATTATTACAGAAAAGTTGGGTGTACCTTTATCACTTGGACTGTAGCAGTTGACCCTCTTGAAGGCAATTAGGGACTAAATGCTAGCCTAACCAGCAACTCCCACATCCTGTAAATTAAGTTAAAATGGAGAGAAATGCCTAGTGGATTTGTTTGACATGAGGTATATTCTTTTTTGCTTTTGGAAAGCACAGGAGAGTCTCCTGTGTCCTATGGGAATTCCAAATAGTTTGTATTTTAATAGTTGTGGGTGATTATGCATGGAGCATAAAACTGTCCACCTCACTTCAAACCTTGCACAAGGTGACAGTGGTTAGTACTGCTACCTCACTGTTTCAGGGACCCAAATTTGATTCCCAGTTTGGGTCACTGTGTGGAGTTTGCACACTCTCCCTGCTTCTACCTGAGTTTTCTCTGGGTGCGTCAGTTTTATCTCAGTCCAAAAGACATTCAGGTTAGGTGCATTGGCCAGGTTAAATTCTCCCTCAGTGTAATTTCTAGGGCATTTTCAAAGTAACTTTATTATAGCTTACTTTTGACATGGATAAATAAATCTTAAATATTTATCCAATGAATTGGAAAATTGAAGGGCTAAATGAGACCAATTGAGATCTAGGCATGATAGAAGAATAAAGGGAAGGTATTAATTGGGGTTGATCAGAATGCAAATGATCTGTCTCAACATTTGAAACAATCTGAACGTTTTTATGAAAGAGAAGTAGGTGTAACATTTCGAAGAGTGTAATTAAATTGGGTGCTTGAACGTGGGAGTTTAGTGAAACAATTGATGAGCTGCATGATCAATTCTATCGATCAGATGATGAAACATTTTCACTCATTAGTCTGGAGTTGAAAGTACAGCAAAAGTCAATTATCATTCAACCAACTATATTCCAGATCACACAATAAATGTACACTTTGGAGGGGTCGAGCAAGAGATTAAGGAACCTTTTCCCAGATGTGAATCTTGCAGTTGAATCTATTTTTCTCCCCTAATTAGGTGGATTAGCCATGCTCAATGTGTGGAGCTACAGGGTTAGGCGGGAGATTTGGGCCTCGATAGGGTGCTCTTCAAGAGTCGGGTCAGGGTCAATGGGTTGAATGATCTCCTCTACATTGTAGAGATTTGAAGCTGACCAGTTCCAGAACATTCCAGTACCATTTTGTTTTATGGACTTCTTTGCTAATGAAAATCTCCACATTTTTTTTGTAACCCTGTCATCTGACAGACCTTATAGCAAAACTAATCCAATCGATCTAGATTTATAGTCTGTATTATCCAAGCCTACTTTACTTAACTGCCTTTGAGAAATCTCACTACCTTTCAATAGGCCCAATTACACTGGTCTGGGTCTATATTTAAAACATTTCCCAATTTTGTCTGGCTCTGAAACATTGATGCATTTTACACTGTGGTGAAATTTCTAATCTCTGTTCCTGTATGAGACTCGATAGCTTTATTTCTATCTAGTTCTGATTTAAAACAATCAATGAAGGAATCATGTTGGGTGCAATGAATAGTATGTAACAAATGCAACTTGGTGTCTAGCTGATGGTATGCACTACATTAATGTTACTGGCTAGTCTGAGGATCTTCCCTGTCCCATCTGCAGAAAACATTGTCTGTCTTCTCTCTCCATACAATGAAATGGAAATGCCAGCATCGAACTAGGGTAAGGAGTGAGACTTCTTACTGTGTACTCCATGCAATCCACATTTGTGATTCCTAGTGAAGGGCCCTGGGGATTAGTTTAATTTGTACCGAAGTTATGCTGCGAGCTTCCCCTTAAATGCTGAATTGGATCCAGAATGAATAAAGCTGTTGTGAAATTATTGAGATCAGATAGTTGCCACATTGATGCCTGTGTAGTGTAGTTCCAAGAACATCACCTCTTGCCTGCAGATAGGTGGCACAGTGGTTAGCACTGCTGCCTCAGTGTGAGGGACCTGAGTTCAATTCTGGCCTTAGGTCACTGTCCATATGGACTTTGCACATTTTCTGTGCCTGCATGGGTTTCCTCCTACACAATTTGTGGGTTAGGTTGATTGGCCATGATAAATTGTCTGTCAGTATCAGGGAATTATCAGAGTAAATATGTGGGGTTATGGGGATGGGATCTGTGCAGACTGGATGGGCCAAATGCCTCCTGCACTGCAGGAATTCACTGATTCTATGGTTTACATGTTAACCTCCTGGACTAGGTAGCAAATTGAAATGTAGAAAGATAATTGAACATTCACAACACAAACTCGCTTATTCACATTTCAGTGTTCACTTTTTTGTGAACAATTCTAAACAGATTTATGTGCTTCAACTTACTTAGATGACTGTTTTGGTGTGACACCAATAATATTGCTATCCTAAAACTATGAACCATCAGAATTGACTATCTCTTTTTAGCCCTTTGCCCCATTCTCAGTGAGGCAACTTGCTTGAGCTTTAACGGTCAATGTCTGACATACTTTCTGACTTCTCTCTGGGCTGAGTAGTGGGTTGTTTTATTTCTGTTCAGGAGGATTTTCACTATTCTTCATCGCTGTTCATCAAACAACTCGTGTGCAGTTGCCAGACTATGATGCGAAGAAAAGTGGGAAGTCGCAGAATGGTGAAAGACAAGGTTAGCCTGGGTACAAATATTTCCATTAATTCCTTCCTGCCCTCAAAACATTTGGAAAAATCCAAGAATGGCAGTCCTACTGTCCCATAAACAATAAATTGTTGGCCTTCCTCCAGTTTGGAATGTTAGAGAGCAGATGGGATGCTAGAACTTTGACCACTTCTAGAGTACCCACGATACTATTATGTGGTAGCACAGGGATTGGCACTGCTGCCTCAGTGCCAGGGACCTGGGTTTGATTCCTGGTTTGGGTCACTGAGGAGTCTGAGTTTCCTCCAACAGTCCAGAAGATGTACTGGTTAAGTGTATTGGTCATGCTAAATTCCCCTTTGTGTACTTCAACAGGTGCCGGAGTATGGCCATGAGGGGATTTTCTCAATAACTTTATTGTAGTGTTAATGTAAGCCTACTTGGACTAATAAATAAATCTTTTAGAATCTTGAATTATTAACCCTGCTTCCTGTAAAGATTTTGCTGCATTCTCTAATTTCTTTACTTCTGCCATTTCTGTTCTGATGTTTCCTTCCACAAGTCACTTCTGACCTGTTTACCTTCTCCCTCAATCAAAAGAATCACCCCCCAACTTCCCACTGTGCTTGGCAGGGCCTCAATCCAGTCTGTCATGTGTTTCCTGTCCCTCTAATAACCACGATCCATTCCACCCTCCACAAGATCCATGATCCATTCCCACCACCACCTCTCTCCCCCTCCATTCCCTTTGTCCTCGCTTTCCATCCCATCGGCCTCCACTTTCAAAGAACAAAAGTACAGCACAGGAACAGGCCCTTCAGCCCCCCACAAGCCTCCACTGATCACGATGCCTGCCTGAACTACAACCATATACACTTACGGAGTCTGTATCCTTCCTTCCATTCCTATCCATTTATTTGTCTAGTTACATCTTTAAATGATGTTCTCCATACCTGCTCCCACCACTTCCCTAGACAGCCTGTTCCAGACATTCACCACTCTGTTTTTTAAAAAAAACCTCATACATCTCCTCTAAACTTTTCCCCATATACCTTAAGCCTATGTCTCCTCGAACATGACTTTTCTATTCTGGGAAAGAGTATCTATCCATTCTGTTTGTGCCACTCAATCTTAGACCTCCAATCAGGTCACCCCTTAACCTCTGTTGTTCCATTGAGAACAAACTGAGTTTATCCAACCTTTCCTCATACCTAATACCTCCCGACCAAGCAGCATCCTAGTAAACCTCTTCTGCACCCTCTCGAAGGATATTTATATAATATTTTATTTCAAATGCTCCAACTTGACAATACATTTGTAAAGTATTCAAATTTATTTGAACATTCGTTTGCCATCATTTCCACCAACGCCAGACACATCTTCTCTTCCCCCATCAAGAAGTCTAAAAAGACGGTTTGTTTATTTCCTACCCACTCCTATCACCCTCCATTTGCACCTTCCTTTGCACCTCTTGTAATTGTAATACTTGTCCTTTTACCACTTCTTCTCTCTCATCAGCCAAGGCTCCAAACATCCCTTCCAGTGAAGCAGTAATTTACCTGTCCTTTTTAATTTAGTCCGGTGTATTTGTTGCACACAATGTGGAATCCTCTATTTTGAGAGACCTAACTGGGGTGACTGCTTTGTGGAACAGCCCTGCTCATTACGCAACCGCGATGCTGACCTTATGGTTTACCACATTGCTCACGTCTCTGCCCTTGGCCTGCTACAATCTCTACTGGAACTCAATGCAAGCTGGAGGGACAGCACTTCATCTTCCAATGAGGCATTTTACAGCCCTCTGAAGTTGTTGAACTTGTTATGAAGTCTTGTCCTCTGTTTTGATACTTATTTTTGCCAAGTGCCAGTCTATATCATGTTTTTGTTTTCAATACAGCTGTCTTTTATTTTACTAAATTTCTTTCCTATAGCCATTGCCCTTTGTTCCAGAATATCTTTGTTTAACCTCTCAAACCTATCCCTTGTCTTCCCCTTTGTTCCACCTAACTCCTACCCCAACAGCATAAAACCCATCACATTTCCATCTCCCTCTAGAAGGGTCATGTTGCATAGGATGTTGACTCTTCCTCTTGCCACAGTTGTTGCCATTGCTGAGTATTTACAGCACTTTATTTTATACCCCACATCTGCTGTAGTTTGTCTTTATGATGATGACATTCATCGGACCTGCTGGTTTCAAGCTACTTTGAAAATACATCAAATGTGTAATCCAGACTCCAGGATAACTGCTAAAGGAGCAAGTAATTTAGGGATGAGTGAAAGTCGAGTATCTGACCTTACCAAAATGACACTCCAATTTGACTGTATATTTGTCAAGTGTACATGTTTTGATATGTTATTGGAAACAGGAAATTAAACCCAGCTTGTGTTTAATTCTTCCAAAATGAATAGTAAGAGGGTCAGTCTACAGTACAGAAGGAGGCCATTTGGCCATCGAACACATACTGGTAATAATCCCACCCAGATCCTATCCCTGTAACCCCATATATTTAACTTTTGAGTCCCTCTGACTATTCATTTTGGAAGAATTAAAGAACACAAGCTGGGTTTAATTTCCTGTTTCCAATAACATATCAATCTAACCTGCACATCTTTGGAGTGTGGGAGGAAACTGGAGCACAGGGAGAATACGTGTAGAGTTTGCACAGTGAGCCAAGGCCAGAATTGAACCTAGGTTCCTGGGGTTGAGGCAGCAGTGCTGACTATTGTGCCACCATGTCGCCCTATGTGACTGTCTGACTGGAACTTAAATTATTGGCCAACACAACTGGAGCAGAAATTTTTTTTTTGTTTGTATGCATTTGGTAAAAATGAGTTGGATCTCCTGAGGGGAGTGTTTTTTTTCCCCAAATGTAGCCAGGGATAAAAGAAGCCATTCTTGAGTCACCTAAGCACATTTGTGTGGTGTTGAAATAGCTCTTCTGGTGTTTTCCCCTGTTTCTTGGATACTTTGGAGTTTATACCTGTGTGGAATTTTGGATTTTCACTGCTGTCCAATTTTTTTTAAGCTACATGTCGAGTGAGATTGGGCTCCATTGTGAAGACTCAATAGTGAAACAGAGCTTTCCAAACTTTGTTTGAAGTGCTGGGGTTCAAGTAGTATCCAGAGGCCTAGCCCAGTGAGACTCGCTGTCTTCCAGAGGGGGGAGAGAGGAAGCCTGCACGGGAATGAAGGAAAAATGACCAGTTCTTTCACTCTGATCTTGGAGCTGCATTTCAATGACCCTCAGCATCCGTTTTAGTGTTGTTCTGCTTTTTTTCAATGTGTTACAAGTTCACGAAATATGAAGCAGAATTAGGCCATTTGTCCCATTGAATCCGCTCTGCTATTCGAATGTGGCTGATATGCTCCTCATTCCCATTTTCCTGCTTCTTCCCCTGAGCTCTTCAACCCATTACCAATTAGAAAGCTATCCAACTCCTCAAATTTACTTGCTGTCTCAGCATCCACCGCAGTCGGTATTTATGCCATGTTTTGGGAACTACATTTGAAGTGGTGGGGAGGGTTGGGTGGGAAGAAGTGGCATTTAATCAAATCAAGCAAGTGGAATTTTGTGCTTCAGGAGACTGCATTTGTGCACTCTGGCCAATAATTCAACTGTTCATTTTTCTTCCTGTTTTCCCTGGTCTCTATGTTTAACCAACACAGGGCACTCAGCAGCTGAGATTTAGCTTGTTGGGTCTGTTATCCATGCTGTCTTTGAGTCATTGTATTTTCCACACTTGCAGAGACTAACAAGGTGAAAATGTCTTCTTTTTAGTTCTGTTTTCTTTGCCAAAGGGAGCTTTTCTTCACCTGGGCCCTCATTTGTCACTTCTGTAAAAAGGTAAGGTTGAAGCTTTATTTTCTGGGTTTGTGTGTGTTTTTAGCAAACGTATGAATTTAGAAATCCCCCCCAAAGTGATAGGGCAAGGACTATTCAGCCTCTTGAACCAGCTCCTCCTTCCATGGCTGATCTGATCCTTAGTCATCTTCATCCAACTGTTCTGTTTAACATCTTCACAAAATTAACCAGGAAGGCTGTGGCATATTGGTATTGTCACTGGGCTATTAATCCATAGATCCAAGATAATTCTCTGGGAGCTTGGGTTCAAATCCCACCAGCTGTGGGGTTTGAATTTCTAAAAAATCTAGAAGACTCTAATGATTATGAATCCTTGTTGTAAGAACCCACCTGGTTCACGAATGCCCTTGACAGAAGGAAATATGCCACCCTTACCTAGTCTGGCCTATGTGATTCTTAAATGGCCTTACCTTCAGGAGCAATTAGGGATGGTCAATTAATGCTGGTCCAGCTATTGGTGCTGAAATTATAAGTTTATAAGATATAAAAGCAGAATTTGGCCAATCAACCCATTGGGTTTACTCTGCCATTTGATCATGGCTGATATGCTCCTCATCCCAATTTTCCTGTTGTCTTCCTATAACCCTTCAACCCATTACCAATTAAAATTCTAATTTCTCAAAGTAACTCCCTGTCCAGCATCCACCGACTTTGGGGTAGTGAATTTCACCAATTCACAACCTTTTGAGCAAAGTAGTTTTCCTCGACTCTTAAGTTTGCTACCCCTTATCAGACTATGATCTCTGATCTCTTATCCTAGAATGCCCTACAAGACGAAGCATCCTCTCCATACCTACTTTATACATTTTTTTTTACATCTTGTATACCTCAACTTGATCTTCCCTCATTATTCTAAATTGCGGAGAATATAGGCCTAAACTGTTCAATCTCTCTTCGTACAACCAATCACCCATCATTTGAATTCCTCTGAACTGCCTCTAATGCCATTACATCTTTGCTTAAATAAGGAGATCAAAACTATGTACAATATTCCAGGTATGGCCTCACCAATGCCTTGTTTGTATGTAACAATTCTTCTTTGCCTTTATATTCTATTCATTTAACTATAAATACCACAACTCCATTCACTTATTATCTGCTGGATTTGCATGCTAGTTTCTGTCACTTATGAATGAGGGCACCCAGACCTCTGCACGGGAGCGTCCCAAATTCTCTCCCCATTTAGATAAATTACCTTCCCGTTTTTCTGACTGAAATGCATGACTTCACACTTACCTACATTAAACTACATCTACCATGTTTTGGCCCACTTTGCTAACGCTCTATCCATTTGTAGGGTTCTTATTTCCTCATTGCAACTTGCTGTCCCACCTATTTTTGTTATCTGCCAATTTGGCTATAGAGCCTTCTATTCCTAAAATAATCTATTTTGAAAACTCCAAATGGCCCTTGTTCTTGATGGTTTTTTTTTTGTCATAATGACTCTGGTATAGATCTAACATGCAGATTATTCTCTCTGGTCCCTTACTGGAAGGGAGATTGTGCTTTTAACATCCAATCATAACAACCACACTGGGAGCTTTGCTGCTTATAGATTTGAACAGTGATATTCTCAACAATGTTTAGACTTGCCTGACAAAAGCCTTTGTTCTGAATTATCACTGAGTAATGAACATTGTTACCAGGTCTAAGCTTGGGTTTCAGTTATCTGTTGGTGTAAGAACATAAATAGGAGCAGTAGTAGGCCATCTAGCCCCTCGAGCCTTATCCGCCATTCAATGAGGTCATGGCTGATCTGATAGTGGTTCAGTTCCACTTATCTGCCCACTCCTCATAATTCCCCTATTGGTTAAAGATCGATCTATCTATCTGTGACTTAAACATATTTGATGACATAGCCTCTATGGCTTCATTGGACAGAGAATTCCAAAGATTCACTACCCTCTGGGATAAGAAGTTCCTCCTCAACTCTGTTCTAAATTGACACCCCTGTATTTTAAGGCTATGCCCTCCACTTTCCATTTTAAGTGGAAATAACATTGCTGCTTCTACCCTGTGTAGTCCCTTCATTATCGTGTTTCTATAAGATCTCCCCTCAACCTTCTAAACTCCAATGAGTACAGGCCCAATCTACTCAGTCTTTCCTCATAAGCTAATCCCCTCATTTCCATAATCAACCTGGTGAACCTTCTCAGTATCCCCCACCACAAAAAGCTAATATCCTTCCTTAAACAAGGGGACTAAAATTGCACATAGTACTCTGTGTGGCCTCACCAGTACCTTGTACAATTGCAGCAAGACCTCTCTGCTTTTATACTGCATCCCTCTTGCGATAAAGGCCAACATTCCATTTGCTTTCTGCAAACTGAGTTTTTGTGATTCATACACAAGGACCCCCAGGTCCCTCTGCACAGTAGCGTGTTGTAATTTTTCATCATTAATAATAGTAAAGTAGACTATTATTAACTTCCAAAAGTGGATAACCTCACACTTACAGATCAATAGTTTAGATCTATAGATGCAAGTTACTGGCTCCAGCTAATCTATAGGCTTCTCTTGATTTGAGGGAAAGGTTCTTGTGCAGTAAACATTTTCTTGTTTTCTACAGATCAATCTTTTCAGAGTGCTTTATGAAGGTAAGAGTATAAATATTTCACTTCGGTTAAAGTTATTGGCCTTCATAGAAATCTACTCTGAAGGCAGAGCTCCTTTCCAGCTAGTCTGTTTTTGAAGTTTGATTTCAGTGTAGCAGTAAGAAAAAGACTGAGCTCCACATAGACAAGTTCCTGCTTATGACATTTTGCCCTAAGCTGAATTCTTTTGTAAGAAAAACACAACTATACAGATGTCTTTGGGTAGAAAACTGCTGAAAATCTATTGACACAAAGATGGGCCTGTGAGTTGAATGCTTTGATTTATGAATTGACTCAATTGTAGAAGCATTAAGTGGCGACTGTTCATATTCGATGCCCAGTAATGCAATCCAGCATAGATGTGGGTGTATAGCACTAGCCTGTTACCATTCAAAATGACTTGTCACACTCACTACTTCAGTTGTATAGAATTAACCCTGCTAATTCTGGCCTCGCCAGTTGTTTCAATCTCTGACCGTATATAGAATCATAGAGTCCTACACTGCAGAAGCAGGCCATTTGCTCCATCGAATCTGCACCAATCACAATCCCACCCATGCCCCATCCCCATAACCCCATGCACTTATCTTGGTTAGCCACCGCACCCCCCCACACCCAACACTAAGGGGTAATTTAGTATGGCCAATGCACCTAACCTGCACATCTTTGAATTGTGGGAGGATACCCACGCAGACATGGGGAGAACATCTAAACTCCACACAGACAGTAACCCAACATTTCTGCTCTTATCCTGTTGCAACCTGGATTTGTTATTCAATCTCCTATCACCATGGAACAAATCCATTATTCTTTTGGGAATGAGATGCTTGTTTCCCCCGTTCATACAGCAGTACAGAATTAGATTGTTAGAACATAGAACATTACAGTGCAGAACAGGCCCTTCGGCCTTTGATGTTGTGCCGACCAATTATGAAAAAAAAGCAATGACCCTCCAAACTAAACCATTCCCTTCTCTTCCATAATCTTATCTACTAACCTCTTAAATGCCACCAAACTTGGCGCATCTACAACTGCTGCAGGCAGGGCATTCCACTCCCTAACCATCCTCTGGGTAAAGAACCTACCTCTGATATCCGTCCTATAACTGTCACCCCTTAATTTAAAGCTGTGTCCCCTCGTGCTAGCTTTCTCCATCCTAGGAAAAAGGCTATCACTGTCCACCCTATCTAAACCTCTAATCATCTTATATGTTTTGATAAGGTCTCCTCTTAGCCGCCTCCTTTCTAACGAAAACAACCTCAAATCCCTCAGCCTCTCCTCATAAGACCTGCCCTCCATACCAGGCAACATCCTGGTAAACCTCCTCTGTACCCTCTCCAATGCCTCCACATCTTTCTTATAATGCGGGGACCAGAACTGCACACAATACTCCAAGTGCGGCCGCACTAGAGTTTTGTACAGTTGCAACATGACGTTGCGGCTCCGAAATTCAATCCCCCTACCAATAAAAGCTAAGACTCCATATGCCTTCTTAACAACCTTATCGACTTGACTGCCAACTTTCAGGGATCTATGCACATATACACCAAGATCCCTCTGTTCATCAACACTATTAAGAGTCCTACCATTAGCCCTATACTCTACACATTTGTTATTCCTGCCAAAGTGAATTACCTCACACTTTTCCACATTAAACTCCATTTGCCACCTCTCGGCCCAGCTCTGCAACTTGTCCAAGTCTCTCTGCAAACTATAACACCCCTCTTCACTATCTACCACTCCACCGACTTTAGTGTCATCTGCAAATTTACTAATCCATCCTTCAATACCCTCATCCAGATCATTTATAAAAATTACAAACAGCAGGGGCCCCAAAACAGACCCCTGAGATACACCACTTGTCACCGAACTCCACGATGAATATCTCCCATCAACCACCACCCTCTGTCGTCTACACTTATTATTAGGTTAGAGGAGGGGGGAGGATGGGATACTCTACCTGTGTAGAGTATCGGGTTTCCTCTCTGGACCAATTTATAGAGTCAGAGAGAAAAACTACAACTACCGGCAGCCTCCTAATGACGACTTCCGGTTTCCAGTTAGTTTGAATAAAAACGGCAAAAAACTACCAGCGCTCGCTACTTTAACCAAAGAGAAAAAGTTAAAAATTACTTAACACTCGAACTTTACGCTCTCCCAAATCGCTGCCTCTCCGTGCTGCTCCACAGGAACAATGAGGCCGATACACAGAGGTTAGTACTCATATAGCTTAAAAACTACAACTACTGGCAAGCCTCCTAATGACGACTTCCGGCTGGAAACACCGAGATGTTTTGCGAAGCTAGCCTAGACTGTAAGTTTTATGTTTGATTTTTGGCATTGGTGTGTATAAAAGATTTCACTCTAGGTGTGGCCACCAGGAAGCTTTTATCAAACAAAGTTTACTTCAGAACATAGAATGTAACAAAGTAATTAGGCTAACTTTTACCAATTACAAGATTTAAGCATGACACAGTACATTTAACATCTAGCTATTTATGTTGTTCCAATATAAAAAAAAATCTCCATTGGTATACACTCTTCAGAATTTAGTTAGCATTAAACGTATTAGCAACATGCTACACAAATCTCCCTTCTCCCAGTTGTTTTCCTAAGGGGCTTGCAATGGGATTCAGACATTGCAGAAAGAGAATGAGTCTCCAGGCAAAAGAACAGTTCAGACCAATTTTCTTATTTTGCTAACATACTCTTTTTTTGCTTCCGGATGGGAAGATTACAATTAGGGTCTCCACTTCAGGAAATAGAGTATCAGGAGGGAGAATATGGATAGCACTGGCACAGTGGTTAGTATGATTGCCTCTCAGTGCCAGGAATTTGGGCTCAAGTCCCAGCTTGGATCATTGACCATGCTGAGTTTGCACATTCTCCCCATGTCTGCATGGGTATGCTCTGGTATCCTCGTACAGTCCAGATGATGTGCTAATTGGGCTGCTTTGGCTATGCTAAATTGTGTGCTCTAACAGGCACTGGAATGTGGTGACTTTCATAGTAACTTCATTGCAGTGTTAATGTAAGTCTACTTGTGACACTTAGAGAACTGTAAGTTTATTTATTAATGTCTTGGCTTCAAATATTTCCACTCACCACCAAAAACAAAATTAGGAATGGAATCTGTAGTTCAGAAAAAATCCTACCTATCTAGGGGCAACAATGTGACCTCGCCAGCATTGATCGTATCCCAAAAAAGTGTTTTTTTTAAAAAAAAACAAATGTTTTAATGGTAAAATGAAAAATGCCTCCTGGATGAGGCCCAGGGTAGCCCAGTGATTAGCACTGCCCGGAGACCCAGGTTTGGTTTCTGAGCTTGGGTCACAGTCCATGTGGAGTTTGCACATTCTCCCCATGTTTGCGTAGGTTTCCTCTGGGTGCTCTGGTTTCCTCCTGTGATCCAAAGATGTGCAAATTAAGTTGATTGGCCACGCAAACTTGACCCTTTAAAGTCCTGGGATGTATAGTTTAGTGGGCTACCCACTAGATTAGTGGGCTAAATATATGGGTTTATGGGAATAGGGTCTTTGTGGGATTATTGTCAGTGGAGACTCAATGGGCTAAATGACCATCTCCTGCACTGTAGGAATTCTGAGATTCTGGGACCATGGGCATCCAGTTAATAGAAAACAGCGCATCATGTTTTTCCCAACTAAGTAAGCAGTGAATAGTGGAGTGTTACAGGGTTGAAAACTTCCATCCCATATCTGTTATTTGGACTTTGTATGAAGAACATAATGGTGTTTCACGTATTGGAACCTTGGACCTGACACATTTATACGCCTGCTGTTTAGATCCAGCTGGAAAAGCTGAGATGTTTTGCAAAGCTAGCCTAGACTGCAAGTTTTATGTTTGATTTTTGGCATTGGTGTGTATAAAAGATTTCACTCTAGGTGTGACCACCAGGAAGCTTTTATCAAACAAAGTTTACTTCAGAACATAGAATGTAACAAAGTAATTAGGCTAACTTTTACCAATTACAAGATTTAAGCATGACACAGTACATTTAACGTCTAGCTATCTATGTTGTTCCAATATAAAAAAAAAACTCCATTGGTATACACTCTTCAGAATTTAGTTGGCATTAAACGTACGCTTGTGATTCTAGGTTTCCAGCTTTTTAACACCTAAGGACAGAAATTCAAACAGCAATTTTCAGAGAAGAGTATGTCCTTGGGCAAAACAGCAGTAAATCTAATCTCTAGTTTTCAGATTTTGGAGAGTGGATGGGATAAATCTCTCTGGAGCTTCCGAAACAGCATCTGGAAAAACTAAGCTGGAATTCTCTGAAAGCCTAGCTGTCCCCAGTTATAAAAACCTGACCTGTCACTTATTCTAGTCAAGCTCTATTCTGCTACAGTGGAGTAGATCCCAGGAAAAACAACAGGACAGTAGATTAGTTCAGGTTAAAACAAGCATGATGTCAATTATACTAATTAAGTAACAATAGAGAACAGTGGTCATAGACAACATGGCACTGACAATGCTAGGGACTGCTTGAAACATGATTAAAATAGATTTATAGAAGGCAGTATCATTACATGTACAAATTCCTTCTGATTGAGAAATAATTTGCTGAACTGGAGACTGCTTCCTCCCTCTTGAAGAGCTTGGGGGCACTATTTTAAAATTAGCAGTCACCCTTGTAGGAAAGAAATGGGGATTTTTAAGCATGTATGACAACCCTACAGGATATATATTCATAGCTCCTTGAAAGTGGAGTCACAGGTGGATAGAGTGGTGAAGAAGGAATTTGGCATGCTTGGTTTCATTGGTCAGTATGTTAAATACAAGAGTTGGAACATTTAGTTGAAGTTATACAAGACTTTATATAAGGCCACACTTTTGGAATACTCTGTGCAATTCTTGTCACCCTATTATGAAAAGGATATTATTTATCAAAGAGTGCAGAAAACATTTACCAGGATGCGACCAGGACTTGTTGGATTACGTTATAAGGAGAAGCTGAATAGACTGGACTTTTCTTTCTGGACAGTTGGAGGCGGAGGAGTGACCTTCTAGAGGTCTACAAAATAATGAGGGGCATAGACAAGGCAGATAATCAATATTTTTTTCCCCAAAGGTAAAGGAACCTAAAACTAGAGGGCATAGGTTTAAGGTGAGGGGGGCAAAATACATAAGTGCCCAGCGGGGCAATTTTTTCAGTGTGTCTCTGGAACAAGCTATGATGTAGAGATGCTGGCATTGGACTGGGGTAAACTCAGTAAGAAGTCTGACAACACCAATTTTAAATCCAACTGATTTATTTGATAGTAAACTTGCGAGCTTTTGGCCTTTGTAGCCTTCATCAGGCAAATGAGGTGTTCTATTGCAGACCAGAACATTTGCCTGACGAAGGCTACAAAGGCCGAAAGCTAGCAAGTTTACTATCAAATAAATATCTATTAAATCAAATTGGTTGGATTTAAAATTGGTGTTGTCTGGGATGAGCTGCCAGAGGTGATGGTAGAGGTAGGTAAAACTTTATCTTTTGAAACAGATTTAGGTAGTCATATGGGCCAAATATGGACAATTGGGATTAAGTTAGGAGCTTTTAAAAGACAGCATGGGCAAGTTGGACTGAAGAGCTGTAAACTTCTATGACTCTGACTTTGGTGCTCTCTGCCTCATGCGGTGGAGACTGGGTCACTGAGTATTTTTAAGGCAGAGGTGGCTTGTTGGACAAGAGAATCAAACAATTATCAGGTGTAGATGGGAATGTAGAACGTGACATAAATGGGGATCTACTGTGATCTTGTTGAATGGCAAAGAAGGGCCAAATGGCCTACTTCTATCCCATTTGAACACTTGACTCAGTTTGTCGTGTTCTGCAGGAAGGATTGATGATGTACTCTGGTTCTTACAGTCATCCCAAAGTACTTGGTTTTTTTGTGTTAGCCATTTGCCTGATACCTGATAAGAATTAGTGAAAGTCGTGCATCGTACAATAGTCAGAAATGCTGCCTCAACACCAGGGACTGGGTTTCAATTCTGGCCTTGGATGTCTGTCCATGTGGAGTTTGCAGTTCTCTCCATGTCTGTATGGATTCCCTTCATAGTCCAAAGATATGCAGGTTAGCAGGATTGGCCATGTTAAATTGTCCCTTTTAGTGTCAGGGAGATTTACAAGCTAAATACATAGGGTTATGGGGATAGGGCCTGGGTATGATTATTGATGCATGCTTGATGGGCTGAATGGCCTCCTTCTATACTGTAGAGGTTCTGAATTTATGGAATTTTTAAAAATAAGCATACTCCACAACTCTTTGCTGTTTTTGTAGATGTCAATCCTCTTCCATGTATGCACCTCCCTGTTAACTACAAACCATTGATTGTAAGCACAGCAGAGGCTGGTGTTCAGGTACAAAGGTGCAGATGTGGATGGAAAAAGGTACAACACTATGACTCCTGGTAAGTATTGTTCTCAAGCCCAGGGTGGCAATCGGTTGAACTACAGCATCAATGAATGTACTTCCTTGAGGTTTTGTGTCACAATGAGCAGTCTAATCCAAGCTCCAGTGTCTGAAAGGAAACATCTTTAACTTTTATAGGTTGACCTGCTATTTCATTTATTGTGGTTAGTACTGCTGCCTCACTGCTCCAGGAACCCAGGTTCAATTCTTCATTTGGGTCACTGTCTGTATGGAATTTGCATGTTCTCCCCATGCCTGCTCTGATTTCTTCCCATTGGCTATAACCAAATTGTTCCTTAATCTCCTGGAATGCATCAGTTTCAAGAGATTAGTGGGCTAAATATGTGGGGATAGGACTGAGGTGGAATTGCTGTTGATGCAGACCTGATGGGCCAAATGGCCTCCTTATGCACTGCAGGGATTCAGTGAAGGACCTTGGTGCTTTTGCCAGTTTTTTTTTCAACGTTTTTCTTGTGGTCAACATGAATATTCCTAAAATACTTGTATGGGGTTGCATGGCCATTGCTTGACTTGATCTAAAGAGTGTGTTCAAAGACCCTTTGAATTGCAAAGCCGCATTTTATACAACTAAAAGCTCTGGAAACATAAACTTGTTGGACTGTGGTAGTGATGAGCCAAAGCAAACTGTGCTCAGATTAGCAGTCATCCAGTTCTCCTCCCACTGTTTGTACATCTATCCAACTAAGATGTTCCAGGACATGACCAGTTTTGAAGGTAGACCAAAGAACGGTGTAGGGCTTTGTTTGGAGTGACGTGGATTTGCTGAAATGCAGCAGACCCATTTTGGGAGTCGGGTATTGACTTAATGAGATGGCATGTTTCTTGGCAAAACAAATGGAATAATTTGTGCTCAAGTTGATCACTTCTAGCAGAGGTTGTCATCTATTGCATTGGTCAAAGTTTAGCAGATAACCTGGTACCTCAGCCAGCACTTGTGGACTCAGAGTGGCACTTCTGTTATAGGTACATTGATTTCAATTGATGGCATATTGGTTTTATGATTCAATTATTTAGGACCTTAGTTTAAAAAAAACTTTCGATGATATCTATGGTCAGTCTCTGGAACTGCGTGATAAAATGCAGGAATTAACTTGGTGAGAATTTCACATGTATAATAATTTTCAGTTGATAGTTTGGCAATAATCTTGGGTTTGAAAAAACCTTGATCATCTCCCTCATTGCTGACAAAGTTATGGGATTTGTAAATATAAAGCTAACAACTATCTGATTTTATAACTTGGGTCAATGGTTCAGCCATGGTAAGGCTGCTAAGTAGGATTCTGAAGCTTAAAGTGCTATAGATTGGTATAATTTATTTTCAGAAAGTTCTTTTAAAAACTCAATGCATTAGCCACTTAAGGAAGTCAACACATTGATCAAGAAACCAGAAGTTGATAAACACACGGGCAGGTTAAAGATATGGCTAGCCATTTCTGCGTTGTTCTGCTGTCAGTCATCCATATATCTTGCTGTTCCTAACTCTGGAATAAGGACATTTTCACTACCAAATATAGGCAGTCTCAAGGTGGCAAGAGGCTGTTACATGGATTAGTAGTTTACATGGTTCATGATCTAAATGCCAAGTCTAATCATTGGGAACAATTGCAGCAATTAAATGGCAATTATTTTGTCAATAAATGGGACTTTAAAATATCATGTCTGCAATGGTGATCATTGAGCTCCTATCATCAAAGCCCATCTGGCGCTCAAATCCTTTTTGGGGAAGGAAATAGGCCATTTGGCCCCTTGAGCTTGCTCTACCCTGCATTGCAATCATCGAGCTCAGTAACCTGGTCCCACCTTCTCCCCATATTCTTTGATCCCCTTAGTTCATGAGCTATACAAAACTCCTCCATGAAAACATAATGTTTTGGCCTCAACTGCTTTGTGATGGTGAATTCCACTACCTTACTACGCTCTGGATGAAGACATTTCTCCTCCCCACAGTCCTTAAAAAAAAAAAAAAAAAATGTACTCCGTGTCCTTTGACTGAGCCCTGGTTCTAGACTCCCCTGCCACTGTGAACATAATTTTTTTTCAACTAGCTATCTAATCCTGTTACAATTTTATAGGCTTGAGATTCCCCTACCTCGCTTGTCTGGCCTACAGGCAACTCCAGAGCCACAAATGTTGACTTGTATCTTCCCTCTGAAATGACCTAGGAAACCACTCATTTCATAATGCCTACATCCCATGGGATAATTTATTTTTTTTTTTAAAAAAGATGTTCATATAATATTTCCTTCCCTGACTTCATTTCCACTGACCTACTGGTTAACATTCCTTTTATACGCTTCCATCTACTGGGTTGAAACTTTTTTTTGGGGATTTGCAATGTGTCCATAAATCAATGAAATTTTACGATTGGTCTTTAATTGAGAAGTGAGCTAATGGGTTGCTTATGTTTAGGTGGAAAACCAAAGTTGAAAGTCAAGAGTCAGAAAGCTTGGTTGAACAGCGCCTGTGCGTTAACAGTTGTTGACCTAGGGAAGAAAACTGGTACTAACAGAATAAGGTAGGTCTTGTAGCTAAAATGAATGTTGATTCTGAATAATGGGGTGGGAAGTATAGAGGGTAATGATCAACACTTTAAAATATCATGTCTGCAATGGTGATCGTTGAGCTCCTACCATCAAAGCCCATCTGGCTCTCAAATCCTTTTTGGGGAAGGAAATAGGAGCAGGAATAGGCCATTCGGCCCCTTGAGCCGAAGTGATGAATGAGTCTGAGAATAGTTAAGAAAAACAGAAAAGCCAAATTTGAGGAAGATGTCAATGGATCAGAGCTGGGTAACAAATTGACATTGTGGAACACATTAGAATCTAGTGCTATGGATGGTTAATGGCTATTACTATAAACAGCTCTAATCTCCTTTCATTACCTGGTTATAAATGTTTTATATCAATTATTAACCCAACAGCAAACTTAAGACGGGATAACATGAAGGATTAATTCATTTTAGCACACATGAATTTGGTCTCAATATTGCATTCACACTTGGAACAGTAAGAGGTGCAATAGAGAAAATAAGGTTTCTCAGTGATGAGACCACAGGGGAAATAAATATTTGAAATATAGCACCATTCCTTCAGTCATCAGGTCAAAACTCTGGAATTCCCTCCCTAATGGCATTTTGAATCAGCCCACAAAATATTGGTCAAAAGTGATTTCAGAAGGCAGCTCACCACCACCAGCTCAAGGGCAGCTAGGGATTGACAATAAATGCTGGCCTGGCCAGCGACACCATGTCCCATGAATAAAAAATAGTGATACAGAATCAAAGTCCAATGAGGTATAACTTCAGAAGTTGCTAGGTTGAAGAACAATGCTAGCTCATTCATTTTCCCAGTGGTGTTGACTTCACACGATAGTTGAACGTGGTTCCTTTTTTGACATGCAGAGGTAAATCAGTCTTGTAGGTGCTGATGGTATGTGACTCCCAGCAGAAGCATGTAGATGGAGACCAGGTATTCCACAGAGCACCTTTTTCTGTTGGGTTGCTAATTGGATGGGGAATAGCAGACTGAGTAGCAGTTCATCAAGGCAAAATTACTTGTATTGATTTTTGTGTACATACTGTTATTGTAGATTCCTAATATCCCACTATTTCACTTCCTCAGTGCTGATCATGGAGGAAACTTGGGAATTGTGGAGCTGACATGGAGACTAACTGGGATCATGTTCTGATTAATGGAGGAATTAGTTATGGAATCCGACTCTTGCTCGCTAAGCAAGCTAATAATCCCTCTCACAACTAATAGGAATACAAAATGGATGCCCCTTTATCACACAATGAACATTTTATATTTGAGCCTTGGCTATCATGAAGCACTTTACAAGAAGGGTGTCTATTATTTTTATTTGGGTACTTGCGTTCCACTGTGGAAGGATAAGCGATTTTTACTTGAAAGCTGGTTTGTTTTGGTCCCTGAATGATGTTGAAGTTAGTTTTGAAGTGTTTATAGTTCCATTGCTACTTCTAGTTAGTGAGCTGCATTAAGCGCTCATTCTGATATGAAATGCTGGAGGGCCTGTCCCAAGGAAAAGGTCATGGCCTCTATGGACTCACTCTGTGAAAGAAATGGTGAATCAATTCCATTCTTTCATCTTTTGAATTTGAAATTAGACTTTGTCTCCTACAGTAATTCAAATCGGTAAAGGAGAGAATGTGTGAACACTTTGTTTACTCAATTTTTATATAATTGTCATATTTTGGATCAGTGTTTGGAATAATTTGGAAATGAATGGGCGTGAGTTTTATTGAGAACTCAGAACCCTTGTTTGTTGGTCAACTCTTTACCAATCAATGTTCTCCAGACTTCTCCCTCTTGAGAGGCAGGAATGAACTTAAACTGGGGCTTTCTGAAGTGTGACTCTCAGTTCCGTCTCTCTAACTTGTTTGTATGTTAATTTGCTGATAGGCATGGATTGACATAAAATGTAGGTCTCTATCTTTCAAAATCTTTTTTAATGTTTAATATGAATTGGTTGTGATTTGCATGTGAATTACTCTGATCCCTTTAACAATCTTAGCACTTGAATTTTATTGTATGAATGTAAAACACTTTATTGTACGCAGTTTTCATATTTGGTGTGCACTTTGATTATAATCCTCATGATGGGTACTCGTACACTTGCGTGCATGGACACTGCATTGCTTCCCTAGAAATTCACCTGTCTCACTCAAGAAGAATTACCCATCGCTTGAAGGAGGTCCCAGTCCTGTTTATAATGGGATGTTTTATTCTATTTATTGATCTACCCGTAAATCTTGAATGTGGAAAAAACATTAATATATGTGCAGAATAAAATATTTAACTTTTTGTACAGTGGCTGAGTAATTGAAGTGAATCATTTTGGCTCCCTTTTTTTGATGGTGCTGTTTCATTTAATTTTACATCCCTTGCTTAACTAAGCCGTCGCCAGCGTGGGATGGCCATGGCCTGGTGCTGTTATCAATGGACTATTAATCCAGAAACTCAGCTAATGTTCTGGGGACCTGGGACAGCAGATGGTAGAACATAGAACATAGAACATTACAGCGCAGTACAGGCCCTTTGGCCCTCAATGTTGCGCCGGCTAGTGGACCCTCTATCCTAAACTATTCCAATATCATCCATATGCCTATCCACCGAACATTTGAATGCCCCCAAAGTAGGCGAGTCCACAACTGCTGCAGGCAGGGTATTCCACGCCCTCACCACCCTCTGTGTGAAGAACCTGCCTCTGACATCCGTCCTATAACTACCACCTCTTAATTTAAAGTTATGTCCCCTCGTGTTGGTCATCACCATCCGAGGAAAAAGGCTCTCACTATCCACCCTATCCAGTCCCTTGATCATCTTATACGCCTCAATTAGGTCACCGCGTAACCTTCTTCTCTCTAATGAAAATAACCTCAGGTCCCTCAGCCTTTCCTCATAAGGCCTTCCCACCATACCAGGCAACATCCTGGTAAACCTCCTCTGCACCCTTTCCAATGCTTCCACATCTTTCTTATAATGCGGCGACCAGAACTGTACGCAATACTCCAAGTGCGGCCGCACCAGAGTTTTGTATAGTTGTAACATAACCTCACGGCTCCTAAATTCAATCCCTCTACCAATAAAAGCTAACACACTGTACACTTTCTTAACAACTTTATCAACCTGGGTGCCAACTTTCAAAGAGCTATGTACTTGTACCCCAAGGTCCCTCTGCTCGACAACGCTATTAAGCGTCCTTCCATTAGCCCTATATTTCATATGCCTGTATAAATGGACTGTAATAGTGGCATAAATATTATTCTCAGCTTTCCAGAATTTAAGCTCGAAAATAATTTGAGAGAATCTTTTCCTCTTGCTGAAAACATTTGAATGAAAATTATTTGGTAGAAATTACATTAGAGACCAGGAAAGGGAAATATTCTTTCTGGGAGAGAATTTTTGTGCTAAGAATTTATTTTAAATCCACTTTTAAAGAAAGAATGAGAGTGTACCTTTGGAGGATGGTAATTTGAAAACATTGCTTACAATGAGTAAAGGGAACATTGATTGCAGACTCTCGACCATCTGCTTGGGAACTGCCTTTGTCATCAGTTCATTAACTTCTTGTAGTTATAGGACAGATGGTATATAGGTGGAAGTTATAGGACGGATGTCAGAAGTAGGTTCTTTACACAGAGGGTGGTAAGGGTATGGAATGCCCTGCCTGCTGCAGTTGTAGATGCGCCAAGTTTGGGGGCGTTTAAGAGGTTAGTAGATAAGTTTATGGATGAAAAGGGAATGGTTTAGGTTAGAGGGTCATTGCTTTTTGTTAATTGGTCAGCGCAACATCGAAGGCCGAAGGGCCTGTTCTGCACTGTAATGTTCTATGTTCTTCCTGCTCTGTTATCTTCTTTTGCTGAGAAATGTTTGTTATGATTTCTGCAGGTGTCCAAGAAGCAATTGTGGTTTGCTTAAATAAACAAACTTCTGAGAAAGTACATGACAGTCTTTGCGTAATCCGTCGCTGTCCCCCAGATCTCCTTAAAGTTTGCAATCATAGAACATTACAGCACAGAACAGGCCCTTCGGCCTTCGATGTTGTGCCGACCAAAATAAAAAGCAATGCCCCTCCAAACTAAACCATTCCCTTCTCTTCCATATACTTATCAATTAACCTCTTAAACGCCACCAAACTTGGCGCATCTACAACAGCTGCAGGCAGGGCATTCCACTCCCTAATCACTCTTTGAGTAAAGAACTACCTCTGATATCCGTCCTATAACTCATACCCCTTAATTTAAAGCTGTGTCCCCTCGTGCTAGCTTTCTCCATCCTAGGAAAAAGGCTAACACTGTCCACCCTATCTAAACCTCTAATCATCTTATATGCTTCAATACGATCCCCTCTTAGCCGCCTCCTTTCTAACGAAAACAACCTCAAATCCTTCAACCTCTCTTCATAGAACCTGCCCTCCATACCAGGCAACATCCTGGTAAACCTCCTCTGTACCCTCTCCAATGCCTCCACATCTTTCTTATAATGTGGGGACCAGAACTGCACACAATACTCCAAGTGCGGCCGCACTAGAGTTTTGTACAGTTTCAACATGATGCTGCGGCTCCTAAATTCAATCCCCCTACCAATAAAAGCTAAGACTCCATATGCCTTCTTAACAACTTTATCCACTTGACTGCCTACTTTCAGGATCTATTGACACATACACCAAGATCCTTCTGTTCCTCAACACTATTAAGAGCCTTACCATTAGCCCTATACTCTACACATTTATTGTTCCTGCCAAAGTGCATTACCTCACACTTTTCCACATTAAACTCCATTTGCCACCTCTCGGCCCAGCTCTGCAACTTGTCCAAGTCTCTCTGCAAACTATAACACCCCTCTTCACTATCTACCACTCCACCGACTTTAGTGTCATCTGCAAATTTACTAATCCATCCTTCAATACCCTCATCCAGATCATTTATAAAAATTACAAACAGCAGGGGCCCCAAAACAGACCCCTGAGGCACACCACTTGTCACCGAACTCCACGATGAATATCTCCCATCAACCACCACCCTCTGTCTTCTATCTGCCAGCCAATTCCTAATCCAATTAGCTAAATCACCCTCTATTCCACACATCTGCATTTTCTGTAGAAGTCTTCCATGGGCCACCTTATCAAACGCCTTACTAAAGTCCATATATACTACATCAACCGCCTTACCCCCATCCACCTCTTTGGTCACTTTCTCAAAAAACTCAATGAGGTTAGTAAGGCATGACCTACCCTTCACGAAACCATGCTGACTATCCCCAATCAATTCATTTCTCTCTAAATAACTATAAATCCTATCCCTAATAATTCTCTCCAATACCTTGCCCACAACAGAAGTAAGACTCACTGGCCTATAATTCCCTGGAAGGTCTCTCTTCCCCTTCTTAAACAATGGAACCACATTCGCTATCCTCCAGTCCTCCGGAACCACACCCGTAACCAACGAGGACCTGAAGATCAGAGCCAGAGGCTCTGCAATCTCCTCTCTTGCCTCCCAGAGAATCCTAGGGTAAATCCCGTCCGGCCCAGGGGACTTATCCAACTTCAAACCCTCGAGAATTTCTAGCACATCCTCCCTATCTACTACAATACTTCCCAATTTGCAACCCTGTACCTCAGTGTTCTCCATAGCTACATTTCCAGCACTCTGCGTGAATACCAAAGAGAAATATTTATTCAGTGCCTCACCAATCTCTTCAGGCTCCACGCACAACTTCCCACTGCTGTCTATGACTGGCCCTAATCTTGCCCTAACCAATCTTCTATTCTTAACATATCGAAAGAAAGCTTTAGGATTCTCCTTAATCCTATCAGCCAACATCTTCTCGTGTCCCCTCTTAGCTCTCCTCAATTCACTTTTTACCTCCTTCCTGGCTAATCTATAGCTATCCATTGCACTAACTGAGCCTTCAAGCCTCATCCTGACATAAGCCTCCTTTTTCTTCTTAACCAGCAAATCAACTTTTTTCGTACACCAAGGCTCTCTTACTCGACCATTTCCTCCCTGCCTGACAGGGACATACTTATCAAGGACTTGCAGCAGCTGCTCCTTGAATAAGCACCACATTCCAGATGTTCCCAGTCCCTGTAGTTTCCTAGTCCAATCTATGCACCCTAATTCTCTCCTGATGGCCTCATAATTACCCTTCCCCCAGCTATAACTACTGCCCCCAGCTTCATGCCTATCCCTATCCATCACTAAGGTGAACGTAACCGAATTGTGGTCACTATCACCAAAATGTTCACCAACCTCCAAGCCTAACACCTGGTCTGGCTCATTGCCCAGCACCAAATCCAATGTAGCCTCACCTCTAGTTGGCCTATCTACATACTGAGTCAAAAAACCCTCCTGCACACTCTGTACGAAAACTGACCCCTCTAACGAGCTAGAGCTATAGCTATTCCAATCAATATTAGCAAAGTTAAAGTCCCCCATCACAATTACCCTACTACTTTCACTCCTAATCAGAATTGACTTTGCAATCCTTTCCTCAACCTCTCTAGAACTATTAGGAGGTCTGTAAAAGACTCCCAATTTGAATTTGAATTCAATAAAAGAAATCAGGAATTTAGAATACACTGACGATGAAGTCATTGACAATTGTTGGGAAAAACTCATCTGGTTCACTAATGCCCTTTAGGGAAGGAAACCTGCCATCCTTACCTGGTCTGGCCTTCATGTGACTTCAGAGCCACAGCAACATGGTTGACTCAATTGCCTCTGGGCAGTTAGAATGGGCAGTAAAGCTAGCCAGCCAGTGACAAATGAATAAAAATGCCTCCTAACATTGAAAATTAGTTCTCAAGTATACATCTGAGAGTTCTTCTTCTGGAATTGGCTTAAGAACATAACAGCACGGGAAACAGGTCCTTCAGTTCAACGAGCCCATGCTGCCACCCCGATGTTCCCACCTCTACCCGTGATCCCTGTCTGTTTATAGATTTCTACCAACTTATGTTCTAAATCTTCAAACTTTGAAGACATTTGGTCTCCAGTTCTTTTGACAATTATTTTAAATTTGTGCTGCTTAGGAGGGAAACAATTTTGCCCCTTTTTTTCGTTTCTCTGTTGAAATCCTCTTCAATGTTGAATACCTCTTATCAGGTCTTCTCTATCTGCTGAGAAGAATATCCTGCTTTTGAAATAACTTCATGTTCAAGTGCCTCCATCTCTGGTGTCATCATCTTGTTAATTGTGGTACAGTGGTTAGCACTGCTGCCTCACCACACCATAGACCTGGGTTTGATTCCCAGCTTGGGACACTCTCTGGAGTTTGCATATTCCCCCTGCGCTGTATCTGTGTGGGCTTCCTCCAGTTTCATCCCACAGTCTGAAAGACATGCTGGTCAGGTGCGTTATCCATACTAAACTCTCCCTTGGTGTACACAAACAGAGACCAGAGGGTGGTGACTAGGGATTTTTTATGGTAACTTCATTGCAGTGTTAATGTAAGCTGACTTGTGACACTAATACATAATTTAAAATCTTTTTTCTGCTCTCTACCTCTGGCTTTGTTCCTAAAGTGTGCTGCTGAGAATTGTACACTCTAGAAAGCATTAGCATTACTATTTTTGCATTCAATGCTTTCTAACCTGTCTCCTAAAAGATAAGAATTTGGTACATGGGCCTTTTTACTTGAAGGAATCCAGTCTGAATTCAAGTTTCTCAACTAGACATTCCTGCTTCCTCCACAAATCCCTCTGATTTTACTTTTATTGATGCATTCAACCTTCTGGTGGAAAGATGTGTCTTTTGTAGAATCCTACAGTACAGATGGAGTCATTTCAGTCCATTGAGTCTGTACTAACAATCCCATGCAAGCCCTATCACCATAACCCCATGCATTTATTCCCCTTGGAGCAATTTAATACGGTCAATCCACCTAACTAGTATGTCTTTGGACTGTGGAATGAACCAGAGCACTGGAAAAAAAACATTCTCCCCATGTATGCACATATAAATACTGCACAGCCATGACCCAAGTTGGGAATCGAACCTGGGTCACTAACCCTGTGAAGCAGTAGTGTCAGACACTGCACCACTCATGTTCCTCAGACTGGACACTAACTTGATAATCTAAGTAACTGTTATGGGGCTGTCACAATGCTTTTCTTGTAATTAAAGCTATTGTCCTCCAGTAGTTAGACAAAGGCACAAAGTAGTTTAAGATAGGGTCCTATAGCCACAGTAATAAACTGACAAAATCTTTAAGACTGGCCAGAGTGCAGAATTCAGAACTACACAAGCAATTATAGTTCAAATTTAATTGCCAATAAATGTATGGGAGTTTTCTCCATCTCAGTTATTGATTAAAGTTATATCATCAACGATATCTCTGACCACTGGTATATTAACCTCCCTTTCCATTGTTCCTTGTTCTAATGGGCAAACATGAGCTGCATATAGTTCAATTAAATGCTCCTTGACTCTTATCTGGGTCTGTTTTAATCGAGACTTGTGGGTTTTATATAACTTTTCCTGTGTGACTGAGATTCAGCTTGCAGCTTATTTTTCAAATTGTGTAATTATTAATCCTTTCAGAAATGGTACCATAAACTCATGAATGAACAGAACTAGTCAGAAAATAGTTCTCAAAATGAGCAAACAGTTGCAGCAAAGGTTTGAATGGATATTTCTCCTACTCAGCCTGCTGCTGCTCTTAATATTGCTGTTCCTTTTACCATGCTAGATAATTCCTTATTGTAATTATCCTTTTGCTGGAGATTAAACATCAGCTGGATGTGACCAAGGTTCATTTTCTAAATGCCATTTGGTATAGCCTGCAAAATGTAATTAACATTTTAATATTACTCAAAGCAGAATTCTGACAGGAGTATAGATTAGCAAATTATTCAATGTCATCTTCAATGCTGCGGGGACTTTATCCCATTCCCTTCTGACTGACTATTGCTGAGTCAATAATTTTATTAAGTATGGTTTATTGTAGTGTTTTACTTTCCTGAGAGTGTAACTTACTGCGTGGTCATCATTTATGAGAAATGTCACCCACTTCCCATTTGAAGTATTGCATGCAGTTCTGGTCATGCTGAGAACAACATGGAACCTTTGGAGAGGATGGAAAGAAGGTTCACCAGGAGCTTGCCTGGTCTCAAGGGTATTGGTTATGAGCAGGTTGAATAAACTAGGATTGTTTTCACTGGAAGGACCTGAGGGTGATGGAGACTTAATAGAGATCTACAAAATTTGAGAGGCACAGACTAGGTAGAAGTGTCAATTACAAGGGACACAGGATCAATGTGAGTGGGAGAAAGTTTAAAGGAAATGTAAGGTTTTTCTCACAGAATGGTGGGTGCCTGGAATGGGCTGCCAGGGGTGGTGCTGGGAGCAGATGCACTAGCAACGTTTAAGAAACATCTGGATAGGAATGGTATAGAAGGATATGGACTGAGCAAGCGCAGAAAATTTTTTAAAATTAGGACACCATGATTGGCACAGGCTTGGAAGTCAAAGTATCTGTTCCTGTGCTGTACTTTTCATTGTGGTATTAGTACATGTTTGTAGAGGGCAACTGTGACAGTTCCTCCTCCTCCTCTAACAAATCCAGAGACAAAGATCGATGCAAAACATTGGCTGTGCTGTCTTGTTCTCCATTAATGTCTGAGTGGGGAACAGTTTCTCCCATCTATCCAGATGTCTCAGGGTTTTGGATACTAGTATAAAGGGGTTAATAGACTGCATTACTGATATCAGATGTCTGAACACATAACTGGAAGCTGAGGGAAGAAATTTCTCATGGAATCTTGTAAATCAATGAATGTTCACTAGTTTGCTATTTCTAGTATCACTTCCAGTTCATAGAATCCCTAGAGTACAGAAAGAGCCCATTTGGCCCATCAAGTCTGCAATGACCACAATCCCACCTGGGCCCTATTCCTGCAACCTCACACATTTACCCTGTTAAATCCCCTACGATAGCATCAACATAGCCAATCAAGCTAACCCACACACATCTTTGGACTGAGGGGGGAAACTGGAGTACCCAGAGGAAACTCATGCAGGCATGGGGAGAATGTACAGATGCCACACAGTCAGTGACCTGAGGGGAATTGAACCCAAGTCCCTGGTGCTGAGAGACAACAGTGCTAACCAATGTGCCGTGCCTTTCTCCTATTAGCCTGGAATGCAGTCATAAAGTATGAGGTGGCAGCAGTCTGTGAACCATCTACTAAGATTCCTAGTCAATGGTAAAGAAGCAGGTAATGTGCCAGACATTGAGAGATACTTGCAGCAATCGGAGAAACTAATTGCTACCGGATTCCCGTAGCAGCCGAGTACACAGGGCTCCGGAGAAACATTCAACTCTGTCCCAGTCCCTAAACCAGATGAGGGGCCTTGACCAAACTGCAGAAACTAGCTCAGGAGTCTCTCAGAAACCAGATAAGGATCAACACATGTCTCTTTTGTGCAGTTGGCAACTTGCTGACAGCATTTTAATTTTAATCACTAGATAGAAAGAGTCATCAATTCCTTTGATTGGTTTGGCACTGCTGCTTCAAGCACAAAGGACCCAGCTTCAATTCTGGCTTTGGGTCATTGTCTAATGTGGAGTTTGCATGTTCTCCCCATGTCTGCATGGGTTTCCTCCACGTGCTGTCGTTTCCTCCCACACCCCAAAGATCTGTGGGTTCATTGGCTGTGTTAACTTGTCCTTTAGTGTTAGGGTAAATACATGGGGTTATGGGGATAGAGCCTGGATAAGATTGTTGTCAGTGCAGGCTTAATGGGCTGAAAGGCCTCCTTCTGCACTGTAGGATCTATGATTCTATCACAATAATACAAAAGACCAGTCAAAATTTGGTGGTGAAGTTAGTAACAGGGAGAAAATTATCGATTCTTTTATCAATGAGCTATATCAGTTAGCAGATATCTCTGATGATGGGCCATTGAGGGAAGATCTCAGCAAAGATTACATTGTAATGGGGAGGGTGACAGATGACCATTGTCAGACAATTTTTTTTGCAAAACAGAGAATATCTCACTTTGTCCAAAACAGAACAATTAGCTAGGCAGCCTGATCTCTGCAAACAAAACAGGTGCCTTTTCCGGGAATGCTGAAGAGCTTTCCTGGTGATGGAATACTGGCTCAGTCCAATTCATGAACCATACAGCTATCAGCATCCTGCCCAAAAGCAGAAACACTGTGACGTGACTGTACTCAGTACCATCGTCCTGTGTTTTTGTTGATAGAATCATACAGTGCAGATGAGGCCCTTCAGCTCATCAGTGCTGTGATGAGAAAACTCTCTTGTGTGAAGTCAGCTATAACGTCGAGTGCCACTCCTACCAGAGAAGGGAGCATTTTAAAATAGTTTGTGCAGCATTAGGAAACTTCCACTTCCAGGTCAAAAGCTTCAATTCAGACCATTCCCATCGCAAGTGTCCAGGATTTGACTGAAGTAAAGTGAGGAGAGTGGAAACACCGGGTTGTTTACACAGATGCCACGGTTAATGGCTCATACAGAACAAGGGTGACACAGTGGTAACGCTGCTGCCTCACAGCTCCAGGGACCTGGGTTTGATTCCTAGCTTGGGTCACTACTGTTCCCCATATCTGTCTGGGTTTCCTCCCACAATCCGAAAGATATGCTGGATTGGTGCAAAGGCCAAGCTAAATTAACCTTTAGTGTCAGAAGGATTAGTGGGTTTTTCAAGTTAGGGATTGCTATGGGTGCAGGCCTGATGATGACATCCTGGATCGTTGGGATTATATGATTGAGAGAGCAATTTTAGACTGGACACAGGAGCTAGAATGTCCATTCTTTCCAATACCACACTATGCCTGAAGCCTGAACTTCTCCGGCCACTCGCCCACCATTCTACTTCACAGGAAAGGAGATTTCCAACTGGCGGTGCAAGGATGGATGACTGCTATGTTTTGTTATAACAGTAACATCGATACGCTATCATTCCTAACCAACAGTGCTTCTTGTTGAGCTGAGAGCTTGTTTAGCTTCACATCTTTGTATCAACTGGACTTCCTTCTGTACCTGGTGAATAATGTTGTCAGCCTTCAGAAATCAAGCTTCATCCTTACGATCACAGGAGGACATTGGAGATCTTTCATTTCTCTCTGAGGAGAGATTAGATGGAGCAGGGTCAGGTGTAGCAAGGATAAAGATGACCAGCTGCTGAATGCCATTCTGGATTTTAATGGTGAAAAAGAGTGGACAGGATGATAACCAAGATACGTCTGAGATCGATGACTCATCACAGGAGGAGATCTTGAACTTTGCGTTCTTGGCTGGCAGAGTTGCTCAGTTATTAGCACTGCTCCCTTACAACGTCAGGGTCCCAGGTTCATTTCCTGGCTTGGGTCACCATCTGTGTGGATTCTACACATTCTCTCTGTATTTGTGTGGGTTTCCTCGGAGTGCTGCAGTTTTCTCCCACAGTCTGAAAGACGTGCTGGTTAGGTGCACCGACCATGTTAAAATCTCTCACAGTGAACCCGAAAGGTGATTAGGGGATTTTCACAGCAGCTTCATTGCAGTGTTAATGTAAGCCTATTTATCACGCTAATAAATTAGACTGTGTGGATAATGACAGCAATAGCCCAGATAGCTGGAGGGGGATGTGGTGTCATAGCCCTTTAAGGGATGGGCCCCTGAAAGGGATCAGTGACCTCCTAGACCAATCAGGAGCTGAGTTGGGGACTCATTCAGACTAGCCTGAGCTTATTCCAAGCATCAGAGGTTTGCACCTGTGGGGTTAAGACCTTTTTCCTTGTTCTGTAATGTATATAGTTATTCCATTAATATTCCATTGTTAACTCACTGACCAGAGTTTGAGCCTTACCTCGATACCTTCCAGGGGGATCAACATATTGTTACAGGCAAAACATTAGCTGACCAATGGGCTACCTCCAAAGAAGCAAGAGTTTGAAGGTAGCACAAACAGAGATCCCTGGATGGCCTAACCTACTTTCCTAAACATCTTTTGAATGGTTTTCCTGGCTCATTGCACTGCTTGTAGCACAGTGGACTGGCAACTATCAGCAGGAGGAGAAAGTGCCAGGCACTGCCAGCCTGGCACCCTGGCAATGACAGCCTGGCACAGGCCATGTCAAGAGGGCACTGAGCAATGCAAAGAGATGATGGGGCCTGAAAGGGTGGGGCCTGAGGAGGCAGAGCCAGACTGAGGCTGGGTAAGATAGGAAGGGAAAGAATTGGGGCGAACTGCATATGTGGTGGGGTGGGAGCTGGGGTCAGGGACTGGAGACTAGCCACTGGGGGAAGGGAGTGGCAGAGGTTGAAGGAGGTATCAGAACAGAAAATTTGTTTCTTCATGTGGGAGGAAACCCCACACAGACACAGGGAGAACATGCAGACTCTGCACGGATGGTGATCCAAGCCAGGAATCGAACCCTGACACTGTACTAAGCACTGTGCCACCATGCCAAGGTAGGGCAATAACTGCTGGATGAGCCAGCAATGCCCACATCCCATATATTACAAAATGTATAAATGCAAGTCTTTCTTTGCATAAAATTCAATTATGGGATGACAGTCTTCTGCTCACTTAGTCTCTCAGCCTGCAGAGTAACTCACAAAGCCAGGAAAGCATTGTAGATAAAAAGAAATACAGTGGCAAACCATCTCCAAGGATGGAATCTGATCGCTGTCGTGCTAGTGGTGAGGCTAAAGAATGTGACTTACCCTTCGAATCTCCATAGGTTTCAGCAGGACTGGAAGCTCCCACTAGCAGGAGGGGTTGTAAAATTCTGCCCTGATTTATAAACCTGATCTAACCGTGGGGGAGAGAAAGTGTAAGTTTAAGAGGTCTAACACAAATCAAGGTTATAAAGTTATGCTTCCATCCCATTTAATTTGCAATAATTTCACAAGCAAGCAGTAAGACATAATCTAATTAATGGCTAAGGTACGTGAATACAGAGTCAGCATATTGCTTTTTATAATGTACATCAGTGGTTCTGCCCCAGTAGACCAAATGAGGGAGTGTTGAAAATCAATTTCCTATTTAAGAAAATAGACCTATAGAAACTGCAAGCAGGAGTTTCAGCCCTTCGAGATTGCCCTGCTATTCACTATGACCATAGCTAACCATCAAATTCAATATCCTGATCCCATCTTTTCTTTGATCCTTTTAAGTTTATTTATTAGTGTGACAAGTAGGTTTACACCATCATTGCAAGTAAATTACTGTGAAAATCCCCTAGTTGCCACGCTCCGGTGCCTGTTCGGGTACACTGAGGGAGAATTTCACCTGGCTAACACACCTAACAAGCACATCTATGGTAAGGATGGGAAAAAAACCGGAGCACCCTGAGGGAACCCATGCTGACACAGGGAGAACATGCAGACTCCATACAGGCAATGACCCAAGCTGGGAATCGAACTAGTCTCTGGTGCTGTGTGGGAGCGGTGCTAATCACTGTGCCACAAGAGCTATAGAATTACACTGTGGTACGTGGCAATCCCATTTCTACAGCAAATGTAAAATCAGAACCTTTTTTTTAAACTGATGGAGTTAAAACCAACATTACAACTAAAAGATGCTCCAAATGGACAGTGAGTCAGGCAGCATCAATAGAGGCAAATAGATTTTTAATGTTTCAATCCTTCTTTGGAACTGAGGAAAGATAGAAGTGTCATCAAGTTTGAGCAACTGAAAGTGGAGGGGAGGGGAGAAAGAATAAAAGTGAAGTTTGGGGGGGGGGGGTGGAGGTGCAAGGACAGATTAAACATTGAATAGATCCATGGTGTAAAGGCCAAAATGAATAGGCATAGTTAAGAAACAGAAGATGTTTAAATAGGTTGCAAATAGCTCGAGTTCAAATGGAATTACAACTGAGATAATAGTACATTACTGAGGATGCTGGAATGTGAAACAAAAACAGAAAATGCTGGAAAATCTCAGTAGGTCTGGCAGCATCTGTGGAGAGAGAGAATTGAGCCAATGTTTCAAGTCTGGTTGACTGTTATTCAAAGCTCTTCATCAGTGTTAAACTGATGTTAGGCTGTGAGTTAATGGATATGGGAGCCTGGAAGAGTGGGTGGCTGCTTTCTGTTGCTCTTGTGTGAGATTCCTCCCTCAGTTTTGCAACGTATTTATAACTAATAAATAAACTTTGACTTTACATTGACACTGCAATGAAGTTACCATGAAAATTCCTGAGTCTCCACACCTGTTTGGTACACCGATGGAGAATTTAGCATAGCCAATGCACCTAACCAGCACGTCTTTCAAACTGTGGGAGGAAACCCACACAGACATGAGGAGAACATGCAGACCCATCACAGACAATGACCCCAGCTAGGGATTGAACCCAAGTCCCTGATGCGGTGAGGTTGCAGTGCTAACTACCGTGCCACTGCATTGGAAACATTAAAACTCCATTTCTGCCTCCACACACATTGCTAAAGCAGGTGTGTTTTTTTCAGCACTTCCTATTTTTATTTCAGATTTGCAGCATCTGCAGTTCAAGCATTTGATTGCTGTTTGGCTGGAACTTACTGGAAAACTATCAGTGTGTTATTAAAATGCATTGTTGCAAATGTATGGTTTGGGTAATTAAGAGTTTTACGATAGTTACAAATGTTCAGGGCTTTACAATCATTTCCTACTATGTCACTAATTGCTTTGAATAAATGATTTCTTGCTCTCAGACTTCTCATACTTTTAAGAAATTGCTGGATTGATACATTGGCAGCATGGTGGCACAGTGGTTAGCACAGCTGCCTCAAGCGCTAGGGTCTCAGGTTCAATTCTGACTTTGTGTGACTGTCAGTGCAGAGTTGTACATTCTCTCCCTGTCTGTGTGGGTTTTCTTCCCCAATCCAAAGATATGCAGGTTAGGTGATTTGGCCATGCTAAATTGCCTCTTGGTGTCAGGGAGTTTAGCAGGGTAAAAATATGTGGGGTTAAGGGGATAAGACCTGGATGGAATTGTTGTTGACGCAGGCTCGATGGTTTGGCAGCCTTCTTCTGTATTATAGGGATTCTATAATTAGCTGCCCGTTAATCTCACCACTGCAAATTAGATCTGACAATTAACAATGTAAGTAACCTTTAAACGGTGTATTGAGTATATTATGGAGTGTAATTGATGCCAAAACATTGAATGTATTCAAGCCTGCGACGATATAGCATTTGGGGTGAATGGGATAAAGGTGATGGGGATAAAGCACAATTAGACTATTGAGTTGGATGATCAGCTATGATTATGATGAATGGTGGAGCAGACATAAAGAACCAAATGGTCTCCTCCTGTTCCCATCTTCTATGTTTTTATTTCTGACCTACCTGGTTGTCACAACAAAGATTTGTTCAAAATTCTTTTCCAGTGAATCCATTGTCCCAATCCAAATGCATTTACTTTATGTTGGAGCCAGTTCATCCAGGTTTTCAACAGTCAAAGAACCAATGAGTTTATTTGTTGCTAACACCCAATCTAATTTGAGAAATGTCAAATCCAGAATCACTGGCATTTGTTTCTTCATTCTGAGTTTTAACATCTTCCTTCTGCTTTGCTTCCCTATCAAAATGCTCTTGGGCACATTAACATGGCACATTCTGTGAGCTGTCCCTCTATCTGGCTTTATAGAACATAGAACACTACAGCACAAACAGGCCCTTCGGCCCACAAGTTGTGCCGAACACATCAAAACCTACCCAGCCATAGACCTATCTATAACCCCCAATCCCATTGGATCCCATATACTCATCCAGAAGTCTTTTAAAAGACCCCAGCGAGTTCGCCTCGACCACCACCGATGGCAGCCGATTCCATTCACTCACCACCCTCTGAGTGAAAAACTTTCCCCTAGCATCCCCTCTGTACTTGCTTCCCTGCACCTTAAATCTGTGCCCTCTCGTCGCGACCATTTCAGCCCTGGGAAATAGTCTCTGAGAGTCCACTCTATCTATTCCTCTCAACATCTTGTAAACCTCTATCAGGTCGCCTCTCAACCTTCGTCTCTCCAGGGAGAACAGTCCCAGCTCCCTCAACCTGTCTTCATAAGGCATGCCTCCCAATCCAGGCAACATCCTTGTAAATCTCCTCTGCACCCTTTCAATAGCTTCCACGTCCTTCCTATAGTGAGGCGACCAGAACTGCGCACAGTACTCCAAGTGTGGTCTGACAAGGGTCCTATAAAGCTGCAGCATTACCTCCTGACTCCTGAACTCAATCCCTCGATGAATGAAGGCCAGTACACCGTAAGCTTTCTTAACCACATCCTCCACCTGGGAGGCCGATTTGAGAGTCTTATGGACCCGGACCCCAAGATCCCTCTGCTCTTCCACACAGCTAAGACTCCTACCTTTGATAGTGTACTCATTCATCCCGTTGGATCTGCCAAAATGGACCACAACACATTTATCCGCGTTGAAGTCCATCTGCCACTTCTCCGCCCAGTCTTGCATCCTGTCGATGTCATGCTGCAACTTCTGACATCCCTCCAGACCATCCACAACACCACTGACCTTCGTGTCATCGGCGAACTTACTCACCCATCCCTCCACTTCCTCATCCAGGTCATTTATGAAAATGACAAACAGCAAGGGTCCTAGAACAGATCCCTGGGGCACTCCACTGGTGACCGACCTCCATGCAGAAAAAGAGCCATCCACAACCACCCTCTGCCTTCTGCAGGCAAGCCAGTTCTGGATCCACAAGGCCAAAGCCCCTTGGATCCCATGGCCTCTCACCTTCTCAAGAAGTCTTGCATGTGGGACCTTGTCAAATGCCTTGCTGAAGTCCATGTACACCACGTCCACTGCTCTTCCTTCGTCAATGTGTTCAGTCACATTTTCGAAGAACTCAATTAAGCTTGTAAGGCACGACCTGCCTTTTACAAAACCATGCTGACTATTTCTAATCAACCTAAACTTCTCCAAATGCTTGTAAATCTTGTCCCTCAGGAGCCTCTCCATCAGCTTACCAACCACTGAGGTCAGACTCACCGGTCGGTAATTTCCAGGACTATCCCTGTTCCCTTTCTTGAAAATAGGGACCACATCCGCAATCCTCCAATCCTCCGGAACCTCTCCCGTCTCCATCGACGACGCAAAGATCATCGCCAGGGGCTCTGCAATGACATCCCTCACCTCCCACAATAACCTGGGGTACATCCCATCTGGTCCCGGAGACTTGTCTATCTTGATAGCATTTAAAAGTTCTAACACATCCGCTTCCTTAATATCTACATACTCAATCTTTTCAGTCTGCCGCAAACTTGTAGTGCATCCTCCCAGATCACTTTCCACCGTGAATACTGAGGCAAAGTACTCATTAAGCACCTCTGCCATTTCTTCCGGTTCCATACAGACTTTTCCCCCTTCACCTTTTATAGGTCCTATCCCTTCTCTTCTCATCCTTCTACTTTTCACATATTTGTAGAAGGCCTTGGGATTCTCCTTAATCCTACCAGCCAAGGCCTTCTCATGACCCCTTCTGGCTCTCCTAATTTCCTTTTTAAGCTCTCTTCTATAAGCCTTATACTTCTCTAGATCCCCAACATCTCCTAGCTCTTTGAACCTTTTATACACCTTTCTTTTCTTCCTGACTAGGTTCACCACAGTCTTCGTGCACCACGGTTCCCTTGACCTACCAAAACCTCCTTGTCTCACTGGAATGTTGTCGTGCAGAGCTCCAGACAAGCATTCCTTGAATATCTGCCACCTTCCTTCTGTGCTTTTCCCCAAGAACACCTCCTTCCAGTTTATTCGCCCCAACTTTCTTATCAAATAAATCACTTAATTCCCTTTTAATTTAATAAGGCCCACCAAACCTTGATTTTAATAGTTCACTTGCCATCGATTATAATACTAATACATTATCCGCACTAACAAAACTACACATTTTTGATTTCTTATCCTCTTCTTTTTTCATCACGTGTTGTGCCACTTTTAAATGTTGCTTAGCTAACTCCTCAGCGCTAGTGAAACTTTCCCTAAAATTTGACACGTTGTCAAATAATGTAGTCTCAAGAATGCTGGCTCACCAATTTCTCCTTGATGAATTTAAGTGATTCTCTTACCTCTTACCAAAAATCAATTCAATATTGACTGAATTTAGTTGCTTCATTAAGTGCAGCTCTAATTGCAAAAAGCACAAGTGGAATTCCTTTATCCCAATTCTCTGGATAATTCTGACTGTAAGTCATCAACGTTATCTTTGAAGTTTGATACCACCGTTCTAACACTTCCTGTGTTGTGGGAAGATACGCAGTTATAGAATCATAGAATTTACAGTGCAGAAGGAGGCTATTTGGCCCAATGACATTGTGTCAACAACAATCCCACCCAGATCCTGTCCTATCCCCCTACCCCCACATACTTACCCTTCTAATCTCCCAGATATTAAGGAGCAATTTATCATGGCCAATCAACCTAACGCATGCAACTTTGGAGTGTGGGAGGAAACCGGAGCACTGGAGGAAACCCATGGAGACACAAGGAGAATGTGCAAACTTCACACAATCACCCGAGGCCGGAATTGAACCTGGGTCCCTGGGACGCTATGAGACAGCAGTGCTAACCAGTGTGTCACTGTCCTATTGATTTAAATTGTTTTACTCCTAAACTGTCCATAATCTCTTTGAATAACTTTGATTTAAAATTTGATCTTTAATTTGATTGAATTCATGTGGGCAGTTCAGATTTGTAAAAAAATGAAGTAACTCCTCTACAATCCTTTTAGCTGGAATACGACAGAATGGAATGGCCTCTGGCAACCTAGTAGATGCATCCATTGTGTTTAACAAGTACAATTCCCACATTTCATTTTAGGGAGGGACCCATGCAAAATTTTTGGACACTTGTAAAGTGTTCCTCAAAAATCGGAATGGGTATTAAGATTGTTTTATTACCACTTGAGGTTTTGTTATTATCCGACATGTGACATAGATGGCAAAAGTCAACTATACCTTTATACACTCCAGGCCAATAGAAGTGTTTTCATATTTTAGCTTGAGTTTTCCTTACTCCCAAATGACCTCCTATGGGAACTTCATGTGCTACTAGCAACACTTCATTTCTACAATCCACCAGTAATACAACTTGATGACCTTCTGCCCAGTTTTTATCTGCCTGAATACATAAAGGTCTGCACTTCATCATTAAGACATTATTTGTAATGTAATTACATTCCGTTATATACTCAGATTCTTCTTGTGTGTGTGCTTTCGGATAGAACTGCTTCATCTTGACATCATTCCGTTGCAGTTCTGCCAAATTTCTTGAACTAAAGATATTAACTTTATTATTCATCTGTTCTTGTTCGTTATCAACTCTCTGATCAAAAATTGTTTCTAATAACCGAAGCTCAGCCACCTTACCTTTACTCTTTGGTTTCTCCTCCTTCTGTCTCAACCTATGGCTGTGTGATCTTGCTATCACACAATAGGGAAACATCCAAGGATATATTTCTGTAACATCTCAACTGTTTGATTTTGCACTACCTTTTCAACCACAGGAGGCATCTCTCCCACCTGTAATCCTACTATACAGTTAACCATGACTAATTGTGCTGCTGAAAAAGGTAATTCCTCTATTACTCCTGCACCACTTCACCACTTTTCACTAGACTCTCCAGCTACCTTACATAATGAAACAATACTTTGTCACCATTAACCTACATATTATCACCTTTTCAGGCAATAATCCTTCCAAAATATGTATCACCTCATTTCTCACCACAGATTAACTTTATCCTGCAACTCTTAAGGTCTTAACTTCCTTATCTATTACTCCTTGCACACACCAGTAAACCTCATCCACACAAATATAATCTTTAAAAGATCCAGCACTTGCTTATCAACCAACATCTAAACAGGCTGTGCATTCTTTTGCACCTCTTTCAGCTTTAACTATGATTTCCTTTGCCACATTGACAAACCCTGTTGGTTTATTCCCTTTTACCCCATCTGTCTTTCCAGTGCTTTTCTTAATCCCCCAACACAGCAACTTTGTGTCCAATTTTATTATAATGAAAACATTTAAAGGTTTCTTATCTCTCTTCCACTGTCATCTGTTCTCTTTTTAACCTGAGGTAAATTATCCTTACTGTCTTCGACAAGAGTTCCTTTGCTTTTTCCACCTGAGATTTCCCTTGTTCCCAGTTTCTACCCCTCCCACTGTGAAATTGATTTGAAAATCAAACCTTGATTTGTGAATTAGTTCAAAATCATCTGTCATTTTTGCTGCCACTCTCACTGTTTTAATCTTTTCTACTCTACCATTCCAAGTCAAAATTTTCTTTACAAAAGGTTGTGAATGCAGCCCTGTCCATCACACAAACCAACCTCCCATCCATTGACTCTGTTTACACTTCCTGCTGCCTCAGAAAAGCATAATTAAGGACCTCATGTACCTCCGACATTTTCTCTTCTATCTTCTTCCAGCGGGAAAAAGATACAAGTCTGAGGTCATGTACTAACCTTCTCAAAAACAGCTTCTTCCCTGCTGCCATCAGAATTTTGAATGGACCTACCTCACATTAAGTTGATCTTCCTCTACACCCTAGCTATGACTGTAACACTACATTCTGCATTCTGTCATATTCTTCTCTATGAATAGAATGCTCTGTCTGTGAAGTGCGCAAGAACCAATACTTTTCACTGTATGCTAATGCATGTCACAATAATAAATCAAATCAATCCAAATAAAGCTCTAATGCTCTCTCTCTTTTTCCTGTTTCCCACTCTCTCTTTCCAGTTCACCAGATTCTCTATATCTTTCCTGTCTCATCATTGTTTGAGATCTAACCCACTACGGTGGTGTCATCAGCAAACTTGAAAATTGAATTGTAGAGGAATTTGGCCACACGGTGCATAAGGAGTATAGTAGAGGGTTAAGGACACAGCCTTGCAAGGCACTGCTGTTGAGGATAATCATAGAGGAGGTGTTGTTGCCTCTCCTTACTGATTACAGTCTATGGGCTAGGAGGTTCAGGACCCAGTGATAGAGGGAAGATCCGAGCCTTACGCTATGGTGTTTGGTGATGGGTTTTGTAGGAATAATGATGTCGAAGATTGAGCGGTAGTCAAAGAATAGGAGTTTGACATCAATATCTTTGTTATGTTTGAAAGATGTAATGGGCAATGTTTACAGCAAAGGCTCTCTTGTTAAAGTATAGAAGAAGATTGTCCCTCAGCAGTATTCATAATGGACTGACCAAGGCCATTATGCTTTAAATTTATTAATATACTGACCGCAGCATATTGCTGCTTGATGATTAAAGGATATCACTCAGGAGACTAATAAGGGTATTCCTTAGAAGAATCAATAAGGGTTTGGCCAATGACTAGAAATAATGTGTTGTACCAGAGGAATGCGGCAAAGTATTTCCATATTGAACTTGATGGTTTGTAAGATTGCATCTACTTTGTGAGAGGACTTTGTCACTGGCTTTCTATAGATTGTGCCTTGTTGCAACAACAACTCGACTAAGATGTACCTCACTCCTTACAACTGACGAGGCAAAACTCAGAGTTCAAGATTTTTATTCGAGTTACAGTAATAGAACATAGAACATAGAACATTACAGCACAGAACAGGCCCTTCGGCTTTCGATGTTGCGCCGACCAATATAAAAAGCAATGGATCTACCCATCCACCATGTGGCTTACTAACTCTCCGAACACAGGATTAGATTGGTAATTATACCTTCAGGCTTAACTAATATATACTAATCAAAAGAGTAAATTTGTTCAGGTATTATCTATATCCATTCACAACTAATAGTTAGGATTACTAAATTCATGACTTACAAGTGCAGTTTTCCAATTACAACTTTTGCACGTCTACTTAATTATAATATCATCATCCACATATTTTTCACTACTTACCTCCTAACTTCTCCTACCTCCTACCTCCTAACTGTGTTGATGAACAGAGGGATCTTGGTGTATATGTGCATAGATCCTTGAAAGTAGGCAGTCAAGTCGAGAAGGTTGTTAAGAAGGCATATGGAGTCTTAGCTTTTATTGGTAGGGGGATTGAATTTCGGAGCCGCAACGTCATGTTGCAACTGTACAAAACTCTAGTGCGGCCGCACTTGGAGTATTGTGTGCAGTTCTGGTCCCCACATTATAAGAAAGATGTGGAGGCATTGGAGAGGGTACAGAGGAGGTTTACCAGGATGTTGCCTGGTATGGAGGGCAGGTCTTATGAAGAGAGGCTGAGGGATTTGAGGTTGTTTTCGTTAGAAAGGAGGCGGCTAAGAGGGGACCTTATCGAAACATATAAGATGATTAGAGGTTTAGATAGGGTGGACAGTGATAGCCTTTTTCCTAGGATGGGGAAAGCTAGCACGAGGGGACACAGCTTTAAATTAAGGGGTGATAGTTATAGGACGGATATCAGAGGCAGGTTCTTTACCCAGAGGGTGGTTCGGGAGTGGAATGCCCTTCCTGCAGCAGTTGTAGATGCGCCAGGTTTGGTGGCGTTTAAGAAGTTAGTTGATAAGTATATGGAAGAGAAGGGAATGGTTTAGTTTGGAGGGGCATTGCTTTTTATTTTGGTCGGCGCAACATCGAAGGCCGAAGGGCCTGTTCTGTGCTGTAATGTTCTATGTTCTATGTTCCAGACATAGATATGGTGGGATTATGTTTCAACCAGTGATGTATCAACTCCCTTGCCTATTGTCCCCTATTTTAGTGGATACACGTGAGCTATATCTGCACCGTGTTCAGTTGAATTCTTGTGTGCAAGCTGTGTGAATCCTTTACTCTTATCTCTCAACTGTCTGCGTGAAGGCAACTGGTTTTTCATCAGTGATTCACTGTTGTTGAACATTCAGCAGTGAGCAGCTTGTGTCATTTTTAAATGTGAATGACTTTTAACCCTTTCAAACTTTGTGAAATGCAACCTGTTCTCCTGTAACAGGAAAAGTAAATTAACATCATCCATTTTCCACCTCTCCTTTGGTCATTTATCACAGAGTACGATTAACACCACTTCTGCACGTGCCTTGACTTCAAACCACCCTGCTGCGTCTTGATGATTATCACAAACAATGATCAGATGGAGTACAGGAACTGAGAGAGAGAGAATCTGGTGAAATGGCGCGACAACAATAGTCTCTCCCTCAATGTCAGTAAAATAAAGGAGATAGTCATTGATATCAGGAAGTGAAATCCTGATGCCACTGTCTACATCAGTGGGACAAAGTGAACTAGCTGAGAGCTTCAAGTTTCTAGGTGTTCAGATCACCAATAACCTGTTCTGGTCCCTCCACACTAATGCTATAGTTAAGAAAGCCCACCAACTTCTCTACTTTCTCAGAAAGCTAAGGAAATTTGCCATGTTCACTAAGATTCTCACCAATTTTTACAGATCCTTTCCAGATGTATCACAGCTTGGTAAGGCTCCTGCTCAGCTTAAGACTGCAAAAAATTACAAAGGGTCATGAACATGGTCCAGTCCATCTCAAACCAGCCTCCCATCCGTTGACTTTGTCTACATTTCCCTTTGCCTCAAAAAAGCAGCCAGCAAAATCAAGGTCCCGACGCACCTACACATACTCTCTTCCAACTTCTTCCATCCGGAAAAGGATACAAAAGTCTGAAAACAAGTAGTGACCGATTCAAGAACAGCTTCTTCCTGCTGCCATCAGACTTTTGAATGGTTCTATCATACATTAAGCTGATCTTCCATTACACTCCACCTGTAGCAACTACACTATATTCTGCAATTTCTCTTCTGTGTACTCTACGAATGGTATGTTTTAACTATATAGCAGGCAAGAAACAATACTTTTCACTGTATCCCAATACATATGACAATAATAAATCAAATGTTATATATTACATATAGTAAGTAATGTCACCATAGTCCCAGATGACTATAGGCTGTGATTTAACCTGAGGATAACCAAACCTCAGGCAAAGGGCAAGGTTGAGAAGTTGGGACCTTCATAAATGACCTCAGCCAGTATGGGAATTGAACACATGTTGTTGGCATTCCTTTACGTCACTAACCAGTTGTCCAGCTGATGGAGCTAAACCCACCCTGACAAGTGTTTCAAGTCTGCAGTGTGATGGAATATTCCCACATGTCAGGATGAATGCAGTTTCAACAACACTCAAGAAGCTTCAAAACATCTAGACAAAGCAGCCCTGTGTGGTTGGCACCATATCCATAAACATCCACTCCCTCTGCTACCGACGCTCAGTAGCAGCAGTCTGTACTATCTACAAGATGCTGCAAGTCGCTAAAGATTCTTAGACAGCACCCTCCAAACCTATGAGCACTTCCATCTAGATGGACAAGGGCAACAGAAGCATGGGGAATACCACCAACTGCAAATTCCCCTTCAAGCCACTCACCATCCTGACTTGGAAATATAATCGCTGTTCCTTCTCAGTCGCTGGATCAAAATCCTGGAATTCCCTCCCTAACGGCATTGGGGATCAACCTACGGCACATGGACTGCAGCGATTTAAGAAGGCAGCTCACCATCACCTTCTCAAGGACAACTAGGGATGGGCAATAAGTGCTCGCCTAGCCAGCAACATCCATGACCCATGAATGAAAAATAAGGGAGGAACTGGGATAAAAGAATGAAACAAATATTGGACAACATGTGTTTATTAATGTTGGAATGAAATAGACAAATCCCACAGGCATTGATTTTTCAATACTATGTCGTGAAACAAGAGATGAATTAGGATAAGTAATAACTGATCTGGTTACAGGAGCTGCACTCAGCAATTCTACAGTCAAATAACATGTCCCAAGGGCTTCACATAATCTCACATTTACTTTAAAGATGTTCTAATTGCTATCAGGCAAAGACTTGAGTGCACTGTGATACAGCAACAAACTAATAAAAGACATCTGCAGGACATGATGAATACAACAAGTTAGCATGAAAACTGATTGACTAGAAATGGAAGAAAGCAGTAATGCTAAATTCAAGGGATCATAGAATCCCTCCAGTGTGGAAGGAGGTCATTCAGCCCATCAAAGCTGCACGGACAACCATCCCACCCAAACCCTATCCTTGTAACCGCACATATTTATACTTTTAGCCTCCTGACATTAAGAACCAAATTAGCATGGCCAATCAACCTAACCTATATATCTTTAGAGTGCGGGAGGAAATGGGAGCACCCAGAGAAAACCCACACAGACACGGGAAGAATGTGCAGACTCCACACAGACAGTCACGCAAAGCTGGAATTGAACCTAGGTACCTTGTGCTGTGAGGCAGCAGTGCTAACCACTGTGTCATCCAATCTCAACAATCCAAGGTGCAATTAATTGGAAGTGATGTGATGAAAAAAATTAGGTTGAGCTCCTGTGTTGATGAAGAGGACCCTGAGAAAGTCTTTGGAGCTTGACTATTGGATACAGTGACTCCCCTTCAAAACTTGGTGCTGTCAAAATCATAGTCTGAGAATCATTATAGAATCCTCACAGTGCAGAAGGAGGCCAGTAGGAGCTCAGTAGGAGCTGCATTCTTGAGAATTGCCACTCTAAATGAAACCCCTTCAAGTGATGCATGATTATTTAAAGTTTTTTTAGAAGTTAATTTATTAGTGTGCTAAGTAGGTCTATATTAACATTGCAATGAAGTTACTGTGAAAATCCCCTAGTTGCCACTTTCTGGTGCCTGTTTGGGTACACTGAGGGAGAATTTAGCATGGTTAATGCATCTAACCAGCACATCTTTTGGACTTTGGGAGGCAACAGGAGAATCTGGAAGAAACCCACTGGGAAAATGTCCAGACTCCGCACAGTGACCTGAGCCGGTAATTGAACCTGGGTCCATGGCACTGTGAGGCAGCAGTGCTAAGCCACTGTGCCATCCCATAGGAATTAATGTTACAACCAAAGTTAGGTTTCTATGGACAAATTTTGCACAGAAAATTTAAAGTGGAGATTTAATCATTGTTCACCATACAGTCTGGAATATTGTGTTGCACAGGTACCAGAAGTTACTTTCAAATTGCTACCTTGTTTAACTCACATAGAGTCCTTTTTAAAACAGGTTCCTCAAACACAGGTATTGTATAGTACGGTTTCCTTGTATAGTGGGGGAATTCGCTGAAGAACGGAAGTCCACAGCAAATATTCAGGTATGTACTTTACCAGCGGCAAGGTAGAGTGAAAAATAAAGTTAACAGTATAGTTTTGGTTTTGTCAGATATAGTACCTTGCATAATTCTTTCAAAAAAACAATTCCACAGTGTTCTTAAACTAGTACAGGGTACAGAACAAAAAATAGTTAAAAATTTAAATTTAGTTTAGTACCTCGTAATGCAGCAAAAATAACAATGTTAATCGAATGTACAGAAAGGACAAAATAGCGCTGATCACAAGCCATTCATTAATTCTATCTATGCTTCCTGCTGCCTCGAAAAAGCAGCCTAGCATAATGAAGAACACACACCCCCCGGACATTCTTTCTTCCACTTGCTTCCATCAGGAAAAAGATACAAAAGTCTGAGGTTATATACCAACCGACTCAAGGACAACTTCCTCCTTGCTGCCAACAGACTTTTGAATGGACCTACCTTTTATTAAGCTAATCTTTCTCTACACCCTAGCTATGACTGTAAAACTACATTCTGCAACCTCACCTTTCCTTCTCCTCTATGTACTCTGAAGGATATGTTTTAATTGTATAGCATGCAAGAAATAATACTTTGTGTATCCCACAATAACAAATCAAATCAAATCAAAAAGCTACACTCTACACAACATCACGGATTTAATTGCACAATAATGTCATCACACTGCTCACACACTTTAAAATGGGGAATACTGAAAAAATGGAATCCAGACAAAAAGAAATAAAGCCTTTTAAAATGAAACCATTTTAAGGAGGGACACTTCAAACGGGTTTTGAGTCCAATTGCAAGTCTTCCTTTTTTGCTTTTTTGCAAAGTAACAGCATAGTGAGGAGGAAAAGACAGAAATAGAGGGTTGGCATCAGAGGCAACATGTGCAAAACCTTCTCAGGAGAGAAAGATCCTATATATAAATAAAACCAAGAAAAGGAAGCAGTTAAATGGATTACTAATGCACTTGTGGCACACTGCCCTTTATAGATCTATGTATATAGGCAAAAGATTGCTGTTAATCCAATGTTCAGCATGTTCTGAGGCATCTCAGCCAGAAGTGTTGAGTGAATGATCCATCCCAGGATCCTCCTGAGGATTCCCCCTTCGCAGGTGCCAATCCTCAGCTAATGGGATTCACATGGCTGAATTTGCTGGATGCAGCAAAGACTCTGGGCCCAGATAAAAGCCAGGTTGAAGGACTCCAGATCCTTCCTTTTCATTTATTCGTGGGATATGGCTGGTCAGTATTTATTGCCCATCCCTACTTGCCCAAGGACAGTTGAGAGTTAACCATATTGCTGTGGTTCTGGAGTCATAGAATCCCCACAGTGCTGAAGGAGGCTATTCAGCCCATCGAGTCTGCACTGACAACAATCCCACCGAGGCTCATGTCCAAAACCCCATATATTTAAATAAATTCAAATTCCACCATTTGCTGTGGTGGGTGCCTAGGACATTAGCTGAGTTTCTGGGTTAATAGTCTAGTGAAAATACCACTAAGCCATTGCCTCCCTGAATCCATCACCGCCCCATGCCAATCTATTCTAGTATGGCTCAGATATGATCTGTCCAAAACAAAAGCAGAACTAATTCAATCCAGTCAATTATGCACCCATCAGTCTACTCTCAAATGTCAGCCTAGGCATGGAAAATGGTGCCAACAGTGCTATCAAGTGGCACTTGTTCAGCACTAACCTGCTTACAAAAATACAGTTTATATCCTGTCATGGTCTCTCAGCTCCACATCTTATTACATACATAAATAAAAGAGCTGCATTCCAAAGAACAAAGAACAATACAGCACAGGAACAGGCCCTGCTGCACCACTCATGTGCCCAACTAGACCATTCGTTTGTATCTCTCTATTCCAGTCTGTTCATGTCACTATCTAGATAAGTCTTAAACGATCCCAATGTGTCTGCCTCAACTACCTTGCTTGGTAGCGCATTCCAGGACCCCACCATCCTCTGTGTAAAATATGTTCCTCTGATATCTGTGTTGAACCTTGGCCCCCTCAACTTGAACTTGTGATCTCTTGTGTTCGTCACCTCCGACCAGGGAAAAAGCTTCCCACTGTTCACTCTATCTATGCCCTTCATAATTTTATGTGCCTCTATTAGGTCACTCCTCATCCTCTGTCTTTCCAGGGAGAACAACCCCAGTTTGCCCAACCTCTCCTCATAGCTAAGACCCTCCATACTAGGCAACATCCTGATAAACTTTTTTGTACTCTGTCCAAAGCCTCCATGTCCTTCTGGTAGTGTGGCAACCAGAACTGGTCGCAGTATTCCAGATGTGGTCTAACCAACTTTCTATATAGCTGCAACATCATATGCCAACTTTTATATTCTATGCCCCATCCAATAAAAGCAAGCATGCCATATACGGTCTTCAACACCCACTCCACCTATGCTGCCACCTTTAAGGATCTGTGGACCTGCACCCCTAGATCTCTGTGTGGGTCTATACTCCTGATGGTTCTGCCATTTATTGTATAGCTCCCCCTTAGATTAAATTCCAGTGGTGATATGAGGTGAGAATGACAGCCTTTGATATCAAAGCGGTATTTTGTTGAGCTTTAATAAAGTAAAGTCAGCGGATATTGGGGGAGAGGAAGATTTCACTTGCTGGAATCATGCCTGGTTGTGGTTATTGGAGATTCCTCAGCCCCAGGATTTTGCTGGAGGCATTCCTCAGGGTAATCTCCTAGGCCCAACCATTGACGTGGTGGCTAATATGTGCACATGTAATATTAATCCTTATTTTCATCTAATAGTCAAATAATATATTGAAAACCTTCAAAAAGGTTTTTACAAAGAAAACAAAGACACTGACTTAAGATGGCTGCCATAGGTCACCTATTATCTGGTACTACCTGTTGGCTGGTTCCTGAAAGGTTTCAATATGAATTACAGTACAGGCATATCAAGACAACCTCCGATGGAATTTTATACCTGTCACTATTTGTATTTCTATGAAGCTATCCTTCAAGACAGAAGCAGAAAGTCTACCAGGAAAAGGACTATATAGGTGATTTCCTGGATCAACTCAGGGAAGAATGGTCAATTCCGAATTGATAGAGAAATTAATCCTCTAGGTCATAAAACAATAGCATGGTCTATCTAGACAAGAGCTATAAGAACATAGAACATAGAACAATACAGCACAAACAGGCCCTTCGGCCCATGAGTTGCGCCAATCACATCTACCAATCCACAGACCTATCTCTCACCCCCTATCCTATCCTTTTCCATATACTCATCCAGAAGTCTCTTAAAAGACCCCAGTGAGTTTGCCTCAACAACCTCCGACGGCAGTCGGTTCCATTCACTCACCACCCTCCGAGTGAAAAACCTACCCCTGACGTCTCCTTTGTATTTGCTTCCCTGCACCTTAAATCTGTGTCCTCTCGTAGTGACCATTTCAGCTCGGGGAAATAGTCTCTGAGAGTCCACCCTATCTATTCCTCTCAACATTTTATAAACCTCTATCAGGTCGCCTCTCAACCTACGTCTCTCCAGTGAGAAGAGTCCCAGCTCCCTCAACCTATCTTCATAGAAGACTTCAAAGAAGTCTCACAACACTAGGTTAAAGTCCAACAAGTTTATTTGATAGTAAACCTACTAGCTTTCGGGGGGGGGGTTTGCCCCTTTGTTAGGTGAGAATAGCTAATCAAACCCCATTTGAAACCATTATGTAATCAATTTGAAATGTTTTATATTACAATGCCCACCTGCTAAAAACACAGTCTGGAATTTTACTGGCTCGCCCGCTACAAGAATCGGAGCAGGCGAGGGATGGACCGTGGAAAGGTTCATTGATTTTATGGTTTCGATATGAGTTAAGCTGTAAAATCCCACCCAGGATAAAAAGGATTTTCAGACACTATCTCTCTCTCTCCCCTTCTCTCTCATATTCACAACCCAATTTCAGTTACAGTTTGAAATCCATCACAGAGCTAGAAAACCTTGATCAGAAGGAGTGACAAGCACAATCTCATCAACTTTTGGAAAATACAATACATTTAAAGAATGAATTGTAGTTTACATCACCTTCAATCCCAGTGGAACTTTTAAGATCATCATGTAAAAAGCCATGGACACTGGTGAAGGACCCAGAAACAGTGAACTCTATTTTATTTTTACCAGTTATCATCAATTCTTAATTTAGCCAAAGAGTAACCTCGAACTGTCGAACTTGTTTTTGTGCATGTGTGTTTGTTGCAAAAGTTAAGACATACTGAAATATCTCTTTTCTTGAGGTATGTGCATTTTCAGGATAACAAAAAGTAACCCCTTTGTGTTTAAATTCAGGGAGCCTGGCTTACTGGGTTCTTTGCAATTAGCATGTAAATGGTTATGAACAGACATTTATTTGATAGTTTCATCCTTATAAATTACATAAAACCTTGTTATAATCAATCGAAGGATGGGAAAGAAAGGTTGAATCCTGACATTGGCCCTCAATGGTTGTAACACAATCTTCAATCGCTCCATCAATGACCTTCCCTCTATCACAGGCCAGAAATGGGGATGGTCAGTACCCTATTCATTACGTTTAACAATCACTGTTTCTGTCACTGTTTCCAGTGCATGTCGGCAGTAGTAGCGTGCACCATTTATAAGGTGCACCATTTATAATGTGCATTACAGAAACACATCAAAGCTTTTTCAACAGTACTTCCCAAACCATAACCTCTAACCCCAAAACAGCAAAAGGCAGTGGGTGCATGTGAATGCTATTTCCTTTACATTCTTCATCTAGACACACCATCCTAACTTGGAAATACAGCGCCTTTACTGTTACTAAGCCAAATGTCTGAAACTCCCTCTCAGCATTCTGGGCTACACCACAGGAACTATAGATGGGGCAAGAAGACCATAGACTTCTTACGGGTAATTAGGGATAGGCAATAAATGTTAGCCTGACTAGGGAAACCCACATCACATGGCAGCATGGTGGCACAGTGTTAACACGACTGCTTCATAGTATCAGTGACCCAGGTTTGATTCCTAGTTTGGGTCACTGTTTGTGTGGAGTCTGCACATTCTCCTAATGTGGATATGCTCTGGGTACTCTGGTTTCTTCCAACAGTCTGAAAGACGCACTGGTTAGGTGCATTGGCCAAGCTAAATTTTCCTTCAGTGTACCCAAACAGGTGGCAAAATGTGGCAAATAGGGGATTTTCACAGTAACTTCATTGTTGTTTTAAAAATTATTTATTTATGTCAAAGTAGGCTTACATTAACATTGCAATGAAGTTGCTGTGAAAATCCCCTAGTTGCCACACTCTGGCACCTGTTTGGGTGCACTGAGGGAAGATTTAGCATGCCTCAGTGTGCTTAGCCAGTGCGCCTTTCAGACTGTTGGAGGAAACGCCAGCACATGGAGGAAACCCATGCAGACATGTGGAGAACGTGCAGACTCCACATAGACAATCAAATGTGCCATGTTAATGTAAGCCTACTTGTGACTAATAAATAAAATATAAACGTTACTCTGAATAAAACAAGCTAGCATGAGCAAGCAGCAAGAGGTACGAGGAATGGAGTTTTTATAATGGCTGAAAAACATCTTTCTTAACTATTAAGTAAATAGCCCAGTAAAGGCTATTAATGATGAATAAAGCAGAACAGACAATGGAAATAAAGCATATAGGGAACATATATGCAATAGCAAACTCAACAAAGCATAATTGAGAACAATTTAAGATGGGCCGAACCCAAAGCAATCAATTGGAGAAAGCTGATTTTAAGGTATTGTGACTGGAACTAGTGAAGATGAACTGGAAAAAGTTCCTGATGAACAAAGGAATGGAAAAGCAATGGAAATCATTTAAAATGACAATCAGCAGAAATCTATGAAAAAGCCAGCAGAAATTAACCATTATGAAACACTTTGTAACTGATCTTACCTTCTCATCATGTTGTCCGAGCTGGTAAGATGGCATGAGACACAAAAAATTGGCTTTGCACCCAGATTCTCTCCTTTCACGATCTTCCTTGGCCTGGATTTCCGGTGAGATCAGCCTCGTGCCTGGGAATATGCCTTCTAGTGTGAGCAGCTGGTTTTCCCACGAACATAGGCCTCACTTAGATACTGCACCCCCACCCCCACTCCTGGCTGAAAACAGATTGTTCATCATTTTTTTTGTACAAAGTGGTGTAAAATTTTATTTGTAGCCTCGCCAAAAAAAATTGATCTGAAATTCTCCCATTTTCACACCCGTCTGGCACTTTGATTTTTTTTTGTAAGATCACCTCCTATGAATGAATAAAGCAATAAGGGAAGAACTGAAACTAAATTAAAAACAAACAGAGGTGTATGGACAGTGGAGAGATGGTGAAAAACAGTCAAAAAAGCAACTGAGAGTTAAGGGAAAGAAAAATTGGAAGAGTAAATTACCCATAGACATGTAAATAACAAATATAAATCAAAATAGCGATGGGGTCATTAAGGAATACATCCAATAAATTCATATTGGCAGAATTAGTAAATAATCATTCTACCTTGATATTTACTGGTATAATTGACATGGTGAACATGACAAAGAACAAAGAACAAAGAACAAAACAGCACGGGAAACAGGGCCTTTGGCCCAACGAGCCCACACCGCCACCCCGATGTTCCCGCCTCTATCCGTGATCCCTATCTATGTTTATAGATCTATGGATTAAAAACCAAATTTGAGACAATTTAGGGAGAATTTGTTTTGCCAATTAGCCTAAGAGCACATCTTTGGGATGTGGGAGGAAACCGGAGCACCCGGAGAAAACCCACGCAAGCACGGGGAGAATGCGCAAACTCCCACAGACACAGGCCCAAATCCATGTATCTGCACAGCACAGAGATAGTCACTGAGCTGTTGTGTTGCCAGTAGAAGTAGAAAATGAGATCTGAAAAAGATATGAAGATATTTAAGATACTAAGGCGGTGGTGGGAGGGGGGGGGGGGGGGGGGGGGTGGTTAGTGATGATGGGATGGGAAGGGTCAGGGGGAGTTACAGTTGATAATCTAATCAAACCATGACAGGCTGAAATTCCAGCTCCAGATTCAGATAGATCTTACCAGACAGGCGAGCTAGAATCCTCCAGCCATTTACTCTGGTGGGATTCTCCAGTCCCGTGTGGATGGGGTGATGTCCATGGGAATTCCCACTGACAACAGCAGGTCAGGAGAATCCCACTGCTAACAAACAACACGCCATCACTCACTGACAGGAAACATGTGGCTGAGAGGATGGAGAATCTCGCTCGGGGTCTTTAAGACAATGAAAGGGTTTGTTAGGATAGACATAGAGAAGGTATTTTCTCTTGCAGATGGGGCCAGAGCCATGGAATATAAATCTAAGATTGTTCTTAAAAAAAACCAGTATGAATTTAGGAGAAGTTCCTTCGGGCAGAAAGTAATCTGAATGTGGAAACTGTTGCCACAGGGAATAATGAACACAGAGGGTTAGATAAGCATACACGAGAGGGGAGATGGAAAAATATGCTGACAAGTTGGACAATGAAGGTTGGGAAGCAGCTTGCATGAAGCAAAAAAAAAAGCATGGACCTATTGGGCTGAATGCCTACTTCTGTGCTGTACGTACTTTACAATACTATAGCTCACAGTATAACTGAGCCCTATTACGCGGAATTGTAGTGCTCAATCACTGCTGAACAGTGTTTGATACCTCATTCATCATCACACAGACATGTAGTCTGCCATCACAATATTACTGAGCCCAATTCAATAATTGTTCAACAGTTTCTCATCCTTCAAAGATCTTGTCTAAATATATCTTTTCAACTGTACTTTGGTACTCACCCTGCTACTCCGCTGAGGTCAGAAGCCAAACTCTGAAGTGCCTTGGGTCTGCTCATGATGCCGAAGGCGCCAAATAATGGAGTGAGTATTGACAGTGCTTTGCAGTGTGTCAGTCAGTGAGTCAGGACTTAGAACGAAGCCACTATTTTACAGATAATAGATCTGAGGACAGAAACAAACTCTCCTGAATTAGAGCAGGGTGATTTGCCAGCAAAATACAATGGATACAAATACAAATCATATCAAAAGCTTTTCAGATGGGGCCAAGTTACTGTGCTTTAAATAAAGTGAATTTCTCAGGGTTAAAAAGGAAAGGTTATGTATTCCTGGCAATTGGAGGTTCTGAAACACTTTGGGTGCTCCCTGCTGGCTACTACTGCAACTTTTGTTAGATGAATGGTTAAGGAACTGGATGCTAGCCATCACTGAGGGGCATGCTCTCCCTTCTTTGGGTTAGAAGATTCTGGGTGCAGATCCCATTCCAGAGATTTGAACACCAAGGTTAAGGCTGACATTCCAGTGCTGTACTGAGGGGAGTGCCACATTGTCTCAAGTACTGTCTTCTGGGTGAACTGTTAAACCCAAGGTCCCAATCTCATCCACTGACTCCGTCTACCATCCATTGACTCTGTTTGCAATTCCGCTGCATCAGAAAAGCAGCCAGCATAATTAAGGATGCCACATACCCCAGGCATTCTCTCTTCCACCTTCTTCCATCAGAAAAAAGATACAAAAGTCTGAGATCACATACCAACTGACTCAACAACAGTTTCTTCCCTGCCACCATCAAACTTTTAAACAGGTCTACCATGTACGAAACTGATCTTTCTCTGCACCCTAGCTATGACTGTAATACTATTTTTTGCATCCTGTCCTTTCCTTCTCCCCTATGTATGTTTTGTCTGTATAAGCAGCATGAAATAAAACTTTTCACTATATCTCAATACTTTTGACAATAATAAATCAAATTAAATCAGCTACGTTCTCAGATGGATTTAATGACACAATTTCAAAGAACAGCAGCAGAGATTTTAGAAAAGAAAAAGTTGGATGGGATATTCCAGCCTTCCACCTGCATATTTCCCACTGGCGGAAGGTGGCACATTGTTTGCTGGCAGTGGGATTGTCTGGTCAATAGGAATTGCATTTAGACAGTTACATGAGTAAGAAGGTGATAGAGAGATATGGGCCAAATGTGGGCAATTGGTGCTAGCTTAATGGTTAAAAAAAAGGGTAGCATGGACAATTTGAGCTATAGGGCCTGTTTCCATGCTTAAACATCTATGATTCTAAGACTATAAACTGAAAAGTTAACTCTCTTTCTGTCTCCACAGATGTTGCCCAACTTGCTGAGCATTTCCAGCATTTTCTGTTTATGTATCAACAGAAATATCTCTGGTATCCAGGCAAATAATTACTCTTCACGTACAAAACAAATGATCTAGTTATCATCATATTGCTGTTTTTGGGATCTTGCTCTTTAATAGCCATATTTCCTATATTGTAACAGTGGCTACATTTCAAAAGCATTTCACTGGCTGTGAAGTATTTCATTGGGTGAAGAGTGCTCCGTCTTGTATAACTCATAAGGGATAGGTCATTTCAGATTGAGATGAGAAGGAATTTCTTTACTCAGAGGCTGGTGAATCTTTGGAATTCTCTGTCTCAGAGAGCTACAAAAGCTCAATTATTCAACATGTTCAAAACAGAGATCGATAGATTTCTGGAGGCTAATGAAATCCTGGAATATGGTGGTAGTTGGAAAAATGACAGCTGAGGTAGATGATTAAAATGGCTGAACAGGCTTGATGGGCTGAATGGCCTTCTCTTGTTCCTGTTTCCAATGTTCCTATAACACTGGGTCAGGCTACATCGTGGCACTTCTGTTTCAGTGTCTGGACACCAGGTTCAATTCCTGGCTTGGGTTAGTGTCAGTGTGGAGTTTGCACATTCTCCCCATGTCTGCACGGGTTTCCTTCAGGTGCACTGGCTTGCTTCCACAGTCCTAAGAAGAGTGGGTTAGATGCTTTGGGCGTGGTAAATTTAGTGAACCAAGATGTGAAGATTAGATTTTAGCCATGGTAAATACATGGGGTACGGGGATAGCGCATGGGTAGGACATTCTGTCAGAGAATCAGTGTAGACTCAATGAGCCAAATGGCCTCTTTCTGTATTTTTCGGAATTTCATGAACTTTTTTACTAAAAATCTCTGGATACTGTGCAGTTCCACTCCAGTGCAGTACAGAAGGAGCATCATACTATCAGAAATGCCATCTTCCACATAAGAACTAAATCAAGGCACCTACTACTGTCTTCTGTGGGTGTCTAGTGATGCTATTCAATGGAGTATTGGGGAGTTTTTCCTAGTGTCCTGACCCATATTTATCTCAATCAGCATCGCTAACAAGCAGGTTATCGGAATAGTTATTATGCTGTTTGTCAGATTTCGCTAAATGAAGGTAAACCTGGCTACATTAAAAAAAAAATCAGTGACTGAGCAGTAAACATTGTAGAGAAAGGGGCAGCACAGCACCAGGGTCCTGGGTTTGATACCCGGCTTGGGTCTGTGTGGATTCTGCACGTTCTCTCCATGTCTGCATGGGTTTCCGCCCATACGCCAACTATGTGCTGGGAGGTGCATTGGCCATTCTCCTTCAGTGTATCTGAACAGGTGTCGGTGTGTGATTTTCACAGTAACTTCACTGTTAATATAAGCCGACTTGTGATACTAATAAATAAACTTTAACATTATATAAATGCACAATTTCTTTCAAAAAAGTCTCTTAATCCAGTGAGCATAGCCATGCCACATGAAGAAATTGCAGTTCGGAATGCCAGAGGTGTGCAGGGAGTTAATAATTTCATGTTTGGCCTCTGACTGGTGACGGAATTGGTTACAAACAGTTCCCCTCTCGGTGGTAGATACTTCACAAGATTTACACACAGCTTTTCAACTTTCCACTCATCCTGAGCAGCGTCAGGGGAGATCAGCTGGATGGGAGTTAGACCAGACACTGTGTCAACATCAATCTTCACTAACTTTTGAGTTGGCTTCGCTTTCCCTAAAGAGTTAATTTCCATACAGTCTCTTTCAAGTATTTTATGCTGAACGGAAGCGTGGTAGAGTCTTGGCAATTATTCAACCTTAGCACTGGGGATAGCTGTGTCCACTTGCCCGATGCTGGAAGTGTTAGTTTTCTTCATCCTTTACTCAGTGCCGAGGCTGGGCTTGTTACAGAGACGGTGCCCGCGATTCCCGCTTCCCTGCAGGCATCCCAGCCAAGCAGTGACAGCACCCCGCCTGTAGCTGCTGCTCTATCCGGAGATCAGACCCCTTCCTCGGTAACATCATCCCGCCGCCGCCGAGCGCAGAGAAACCAACAGCTGGAATTGAGCAGGCGGCACTCCTCAAATTGACCGAGTTTGGGGCACCGGCGAATCTCCCCTTCTTCCACCTCCAGGGTCTGTGAATAGACCCCCCATCCCTCGTCCAGGGTCTGTGACACAAAACCCCCCCACCACTCCCTCCCCAGAGTCTGTGCCAACTCCCCCCCTCAGCCAGAGTCTGTGACACAACCCCCCCATCCCCTCACCCAGAGTCTGTGACACAGAACCCCCCCATCCCCTCACCCAGAGTTTGTGATACAGAAACTCCTTCAACCAGAGTTTGTGACACAGACCCCCACTTCCTCACCCAGAGTCTGTGACACAGACCCCCCACTCCCTCACCCAGAGTCTGTGACCGAGACCGGCCCCCTCATCCAGAGTCTGTGACACAGACCCCCCACCCCCTCACCTAGAGTCTATGACGCAGGCACTTCCACATCCCCATCCCCTCACTCCCTGACTCCCCCCCCCACCCAGATTCTATGACACAGACATCCCCACCCCATCACTCCCTCATCCAGAGTCTGTGACACACAACCCCCACCCGATCCTCCCCTGACTATGACTTGTTCTTGGTGATGGCTTCTGTTATCCTGTGTGGGTTAATCTTCAGATTGCTGCTACCTCTCTGTCTACTGACAGGTAAGCAAGTGATATTTATATTCTAAATCCAAAAGCAGCCAGTTTATAGAGTGGAACTTTCAACCTGTTAAAACAAATCGTCCATTTAATCCCTTCAGCCCAAAGTTAGATCTGTTAAGGATTTGAGTTGTCTTCTTCACTGGATATATTTGGGGGCAGGAGCTGAAATAAGGTTCATGTTAACAGGGGTTTTAGGTCAATTGGGTAGAGCAGTGAGGGAAGGGGAGCTCAGCGGATACATAAACAGGGATCATGGGTCGAAGGGGGAACGTTGAGGTGGCGGCGTGGGCTCGTTGGGTCGAAGGGCCTGTTTCCCGTGCTGTTTTGTTCTTTGTTGTTCTTTATAAGCCCTTTCGCCCCATCTCTGAAACATGGTACTGCTTTTGATCCCAGGCACCTCAATCCCATGGACACGTGTCAGTCTTGTTTACTGCTTTGTTCTGTTTGTATTTTATTGGAAAGGCTGTTCTTGTTGCTTGCCGCTTTGCTGAATAAATCCTAACCTAAGTCCATTAATGTCCGCAAGCTTGAAATTTGTGGAAGTTGATGGATTTAATCATCATCCAGAAAGCTAACCCAGAACCTTTACACCCATGAAGACCATATAAAAGAATGTTGTGCTCTTTAGGTCTTTCCCAGTCATTGTAATAACCTCTAATTAACTTTGAACTATTGAGGATAAATTAATTGGGCAGCATAGTGGCACAGTGATTAGCACTGCTGCCTCACAGCTCCAGTGACCTGGGTCTGATTCCTGGCTTGGGTCACTGTCTGTGCAGAGTCTGCACATTCTCCCCGTGTCTGTGTAGATTTCCTCTCACAATCCAAAGATGTGTGGGTTTAGGTGGACTGGCTGTGCTAAATTGCCCCTTAGTGTTCAGGGATGTGTAGGTTGGAGGAATGAGAGGAATAAATTTGTGGGATTGCGTGGTTAAGCCTTGGGTGGGATTGTTATTGGTGTAGAATTGATGTGCCAAATGGCCTCCTCCTGCATCACAGGGATTCTATGATTTTATGAATTAACCACTGGGTGTATTGAAATTCAAATAATCCCTGTTTAACCAAGAAACGTGTTAAAGAATTAATTTTTGATTTGCTGCCAGAAATATCAAACAATTAAGATCTGATGAATCTCTGAACGTACTGGTGAGACAGTGGCCTTTAGGTGATTGATCCACATTAATATTCAAGCGAAATACTGCGGATGCTGGAATCTGAAAAAGAAAGCAGAAAAATGCTAGAAAATCTCAGCAGTTCTGACTGCATCTGTGGAGAGAGAATAGAGCCAATATTTTGAGTCAGGATGATCCCTCGTCAGAATCCAGTTTCACACCCAATTTTGAAATCTTCTTGTGTGGCTGCAAGTGCTGCTACACATCTGTCACCTGTTCCCTTTCCCAGGATCCCAAACGCTTCTCCAGATAAAACCGATTTAATTGTGCTCGTTTTGGTTTTGTACACACTGTAACCTTTAATATATAATCCCCATTCACCATACTGTGGAGACAAAATGTGGGAGATTCTGATTATTTCATTTATTCCTACACTTTTCCAGTAAAGCTCAACTGTAAGCTCACAGTGAGGTTTTTTTTGTAGCCATCCAGATGTAACATTTGAGTTCAATAATTTCATACAAACATTGCTCCCATTACTTCAGACAACTGGGTAAAGTTTACTTGTTAATGTCACAAGTAGGCTTACACTAACAAGGCAATGAAGCTACTGTGAAAATCCCCTAGTCATCTCTGTGCCTGAGGGAGAAATTAGCATAGTCAATGCGTCTAATCGGCATGATTTTCAGACTCTGGGAGGAAGGAAACCCACACAGACATGGGGAGAATATGCAGACTCCACAGAGTGACCCAAGCCAGGAAACAAAGCCAACCACTGTGCCACTGTTGGTAATGATCTTGTTGTTGCCGTGGACCCAACTTGTCCCAGTACCATCTCTTTTTGTCTTGCACCCACCATCCAATTCATTATCTCTCCTGCCTTACACCTGATCACAACTCTTATCTTTTGCTCTTTTAGGATCATAGCATCATAGAATCCCTATAGTACAGAAGGAGGCCATTTGCGGGGTAAGGTATAATTTGGATGCTAGTTTTTTCACACAGAGGGTGGTGGGGGTATGGAATGCGCTGCCAAGTAAAGTGGTGGAGGCAGGCACTCTGGAGTTATTTAAGAAATACTTAGGTGGGCACATGAACAGAATGGGAATGGAGGGGTATAGAAAACTGATTTAAAACAGGGATCATGAGCCTTGGGAGTCCCAGGGAAGTGTGTAAATAGATGATGATATTGATGAACTTGTTTTTATCCCACAGGTGCTTTGGTCCACCTTGTTGTCTAACAAGGGGCATACACGCGATGTGTCGTGAGAGGGCTGCTCTTGGATTTCTTTTCAAGAGTATCTTAGTGCTTCATGTCATTAGTGTACGCTTGACCTGGACCATTTGATGGGCAACACGACAGCTCAGTGACTATCGCTGTGCTGTGCAGATACATGGATTTGGGCCTGTGTCTGTGGGAGTTTGTGCATTCTCCCCATGCTTGCATGGGTTTTCTCCGGGTGCTCCGGTTTCCTCCCACATCCCAAAGATTTGCTCTTAGGCTAACAGGCAAAACAAATTCTCCCTAAATTGTCTCAAATTTGGTTTTTAATCCATAGATCTATAAACATAGACAGGGATTGCGGGTAGAGGTGGGAACATCAGGGTGGCGACGCGGGCTCGTTGGGCCGAAGGGCCTGTTTCCCGTGCTGTTTTGTTCTTTGTTCTTAGGTCCTATTCCCGTAACCCGCATATTTACCTTGCTAATCCCCCTGCAACTAAGAGTCAGTTTAGTATGGTCAATCAACCTAACCCACACATCTTTCGACTGTGACAGGAAACCGGAGCACCCAGAGGAAACCCATGCCATCATGGAGAGAAATGTGCAAACTCCACACAGTGTGCAGTCCTTGCACATTCTCTGCTAATCTGGTCTAAAGAGTGTTGACTGAGAGATGAACATTGACCAGGATATAAGGGGCGATCTCTTTTTTGAACAATGCTGAGGGGCCTTGGACATCCACCTGGAGGGCCGATAAAGCACTCAGTTAAAGTCTCCTCCATTCCCCAGTATTACCATGCTTCCTTAATGTAATCATCACCCTGGATTAGGAGCTCAGGTCACTGAAGCTTAAGGCCCTAACCTTCTGCCTCAGCAACTAGAGTTGAGGGTGGTCATTATTTCTCTTGATAATATCGGCAAGGCAAAGGTCGGGAGTGCAGAAATTCCCATGTATATATTCCTCCAACCCCCCAAAGATGCAGAAAAGGAAAATCCCAATTACGATCATTGGGAAATGCAGAACAAGAAAGATTTGTCTTTGAGAAAGTGATGTAGAAAAGGTTATATGGATAAGAAGGAGAAAAGCTGGTAGAATTGATTTTCTTTGATTTGATTTATTATTGTCACATGTATTCAGATATAGTGAAAAGCACTGTTTCTTGCATGCTATACACACAAAGCATACCCTTCATAGAATACATAGTGTAGAAGGAAAGGAGAGGGTGCAGAATGTAGTGTTACAGTCATAGCTAGGGTGTAGCGAAACATCAGCTTAATATAGGGTAGGTCCATTCAAATAGTCTGACAGCAGCAAGGAAGAAGCTGATCTTGAGTCGATTGGTACGTGACCTCAGTCTTTTGTATCTTTTTCCCAATGGAAGAAGGTGGAAGAGAGAATGTCTGGGATGCATGGAATTCTTGATTATGCTGGCTGCTTTTCCAAGGCAATGTGGAGTGTAGACAGAGTCAATAGATGGGAATCTGGTTTATGTGGTGAACTGGGCTACATTCATTACCCTTTGTAGTTTCTCATGGTGTTGGATAGAGCTGGAGCCATTACAAGCTGTGATGCATCCGGAAAGGATGCTTTCTATGGTGCATCTGTAAAAGTTGGTGAGAATCATAGTGACATGCCGCATTTCCTTAGCTTCCGGATAAAGTAGAGGCATTAATGGACTTTCTTAATTATAGCATTGGTGTGGAGGGACCAGGACAGGTTGTTGGTGATCTGAACACCTAGAAACCTGAAAATGAAAGGATCAATTAGCCCAAAGTTAAAATTCTGTCCTATTCACGCTAGGACTGGGCAAATCTGAGAACAAAAATGAAATGCCAGTCCTGGTTGATTTGTTTTCCTCTAATGGTTTGGTGAGGAGTCTGGGGTTGGCAGTAGCCCAGGCTCAGTGCTAGTGGCTCAAGCCCGAAGTGAACTTATGCAGAAAGTTCAGAGAGTTCAGTGAGAGATGCTAGCAAGACTTTTTCTCTTTTGAACAGATAGTGAGAATCTGGTACAGTAACATGCAGAGTGGCAAACATTCTAATGTTGACCCACCACATTGCAATGGTGAGGTGAGTTGGTGAGGAATCTCCCTCATCTTGGTAGGAATGATATAGAAGGCTAGCTACCTGTTGGGGAAATGTCAGTAAATAGTGAAGAGACCAAAAAGGTTGGATAGAACCTGAAGTATGCTGGCACACTGACTCTAACATGAATGGTGGCATGGTGGCGCAGAGATTAACACTGTTGCCTCACAGTATCAGGGATCCTTGGCTGAGAGTGTGGAGTTTGCATGTTCTCCTTGTGTTTGCGTGGATTTCCTCTGGGTGCTCTGGTTTCCTCCCACAGTCCGAAAGACGTGCTGGTTAGATGCATTGGCCATGCTCAATTCTCCCTCAGTGTATCCAGACAGGTGCAGGAGTGTGGCAACTAGGCAATTTCATTGCAATGCTGGTGTAAGCCTACCTATGACACTAATAAGTAAACCTAAACATAAAAACTTCCCCTGGATGGTCCAGTTTCTTCCCACAGTCCAAATGATGTGCAGGTTACCTGGCTTGGCCATGCTAAATTGCCCCTTAATGTCTAATGATGTGAAGGTTAGATGGATTAATTGTGGTAAATGTGTGAGTTTACAGAAATAACATACACTCTGTCACTGTGTCACCATGCTCACCATCTTCAATGTATTCAGACAAGATTCCTTTGTTACTTTAAGAATATTAATTCACAAACATAGATAGATATATTTAAAATTGCTAACAAAGGAATGTGATAAAACATGGTGATTAGTAATAGAGGAACATTAGGAATTGGAGGAGGCCATTCAGCCCCTTGACTCTGCGGCACAATCCAATTAGACTATGACTGATTGCTTATTTCCTCTCTCTTCCACTATAATAGATAGGAATAAGCGAGTGACACCAGTATCTGTTGAGGGTGTATGTGACAATTTACTTCCCATTTAAATATGCCTCTTATTTAAGTTATGGCTGGATGTAAAGGAAAATAACATATTGCTAAAACAAAATTTGAGTTAAGACTGTAAGAAACATTGAAAAGAGAAGCTGAATGGGAGAGGAGAAACATTAAAGAGTATTGGTTGCCAGCAAGAAGAGCTGGGAGAATGGAACCACAAGATCCAATGTGTTAGCTAACCTGAGCTGAGGTGGTAGTCAAGGTTCTACAGTTGTCCTTAGCATCTTTACTCAATCAAAGGGGAAAGAATTCCAACTAGGGCCCCATTCCTGATTTCCATCTGGAATGAGTAGTTGTGTGATTGGCAGCGGGTGCGACTATCCTCATTCATATGCCGCTGATCAAATTAGCCAGTGACACTTAGTCAAATTCCAAATAGTGTGATGGAATACTCCCCACTTGCCTGGATGAGTGTAGCTCCAACAACACTCAAGAAGCTTGACACCGCCCTGGACAAAGCAGCTTGACAAAGCAGATCTATAACCATTCAATCTCTCCACCACTGACGTTCAGTAACAGCATGGACTATCTACAAGGTGCACTGCAGCAAGATCCTTAGGCAGCACCTTCCAAACACACAACCACTTCCATCTAGAAGGACAAGGTCAGCAGATAACTGGGAACACCATTACCTGCAAGTTCCACTCAAATTCACTCACCACACCCCAATGATTTTATCATCAATTTAATTTGGGACACATCCATTAATAACTTTTTAATTGACTCTGTCCTGACTTGGAGATATATTGCCATTCCTTTGCAGTTACTGGTTCAAAATTCCAGAATTTCCTCTCCAATGGGATTGTGGGTAAATCCATAGCACATAGACTGCAGCAATTCAAAAAGGCAGCTCACCATCATCTTCTCAAGGGCAATTAGGGATGGGCAATAAATGCTGGTCAGCCAGTGACACCCATGTCTCACGAGTGAATTAAAAAAAGATAAATATTGGATTATTGGGTGACGTAGCAAAGGATGCATGGCTCGGCTGAAACTATCTCAGCACAGAATCAATGTCATAAGAACAGAAGGAATGAATGAAGGAGGAAACTGATAACAAAATCATAGAATCCTTACAGCGCATTTGGCCCATTGAGTGTGCACCGACAATAATCCCACCTAGACCCAATTCCGGTAACCCCTGACGTTAAGAGGCAACTTATCATAGTCAATCAACCTAACCTGTACATCTTTGGAGTGTGGGAGGAAACCATGCAATCTGGAGGAAACACTTGCAAACACAGGGAGAATGTGCAAAGTTCACATAGATGTGACCCCTGGCTGGGCTGAATAACCTAACCCTGCTCATATTTCTTAGATTCTTATTTTCTTAAAAAGGCACATAGACATCAGTTGAGCTGTGTGACCACCTCAGTAGGGGAGATCCTTTGTGTGAGTCTGTGTCTATCTCAGTAGGGGAGACCTTCTGTGTGAGTCTGTGTCTATCTCAGTAGGGGAGACCCTCTGTATGATTCTATATCTTTCTCAGTAGGGGAGATATCCTGTGTGAGTCTGTGTCTATCTCAGTAGGGGAGATCCTTTGTGTGAGTCTGTGTCTATCTCAGTAGGGGAGACCCTCCGTATGATTCTATAACTTTCTCAGTAGGGGAGACATCCTGTGTGAGTCTGTGTCTATCTCAGTAGGGGAGACCCTTTGTGTGAGTCTGTGTCTATCTCAGTAGGGGAGGCCCTCTGTGTGAGTCTGTGTCTATCTCAGTAGGGGAAACCCTCTGTGTGAGTCTATGTCTATTTCAGTAGGGGACACCCTTTGTGTGAGTCTATGTCTATCTCAATAGCGGAGACCCTCTGTGTGAGTCTGTGTCTGCCTCAGTAGGGGAGACCCTCTGTGTGATTCTGTGTCTATCTCAGTAGGTGACACTTTCTGTGTGAGTCTGTGTTTATCTCAGTAGCGGAGACCCTCTGTGTGATTCTGTGTCTATCTCAATAGGGGAGACCCTCTGTGTGAGTCTGTGTTTGTCTCAGTAGAACATAGAGAACATAGAACGTTACAGCGCAGAACAGGCCCTTCAGCCTTCAATGTTGCGCCGACCAATTAGGAACAAGCAGTGACCCTCTAACCTAAACCATTCCCCTTTCATCCATAAACTTATCTACTAACCTCTTAAATGCCACCAAACTTGGCGCATCTACAGCTGCAGCAGGGAGGGCATTCCATACCCTTACCATCCTCTGGGTAAAGAACCTACCTCTGACATCCGTCCTATAACCACCATCCCTTAATTTAAAGCTATGTCCCCTTGTGCTAGCTTTCTCCATCCTAGGAAAAAGGCTTTCACTGTCCACCCTATCTAAACCTCTAATCATCTTATATGTTTCAATAAGGTCTCCTCTTAGCTGCCTTCTTTCTAATGAAAACGAGGATCTAACGAAAGTAGGGTAGAACCTCTGTATGATTCTGTATCTATCTCAGTAGAGGAGACCCTCTGAGTGAGTCTGTGTCTATCTCAGTAGGGGAGACCCTCTGTGTGAGTCTGTGTCTATCTCAGTAGGGGAGACCCTCTGTGTGAGTCTGTGTCTATCTCAGTAGGGGAGACCCTCTGTGTGAGTCTGTGTCTATCTCAGTAGGGGAGACCCTCAGTGAGTCTGTGTCTATCTCGGTACAGGAGACCCTCTTTGTAAGTCTGTATTTATCTCAATGATGGAATATGTGAGGACTGTTATATTATAGTCAATTCAGTGAAGACATTACGCTATAAAGACTTTAGAGTCAGAAAGTGAAACTGAGATTGTGTTTTGAAAAGCTGAACAAGGAACACTAATTAGTTCCAAATTGCTATAAGCTGCTGAAGAAAAACAGACAGAAAGAGCTAACAGAGGCTGCAAGTCAAATACTAAGTGAAATAAAAAATGGCTGCAGATTTTCCACTGCCAGCTCCAGTTGAAATGAAAGGAGATATGTGACAAAACTGAAAATTTGTCCACTTGCAATGGGAAATCATGATTTTGCAACAGATTTAATTAAAATGCTGGAGGCAACACTTGTAACATTATTATGGAGAGACTGCTACAAGTTGTATTCCATCCAACATCTGGCATGTGGGAGGTTTTCAAGTGTAAGTTGATAGGCATTCAGGACTGGCACATTCCTGTAAGGATGAGGGATAAGTATGGCAAGTTTTGGAAATTTGGATAATGAGAGATATTGTGAGCCTAGTCAAAGAGAAAAAAAGGAGCATTTCTCAAAGCTGTGAGGTTAGGAACATACAAAGGAAGTGTGGAATACAAGGAAAGTAGAAAGAAACTTAAGCATGGAGTAAGAAAGGCTAAAAGGGGTCACGTAAAAGCATTGGCCAGCAGGATTAAGGAAAATCCCAAGGCTTTTTATACATACATAAAGAGCAAGAGGGTGGCCAGGGTTGGCCCATCAAGGACAAGAGAGGGAATCTATGCATGGAACCAGAGTAAATGGGCGAGGTATTAAATGAGTACTTAGTGTCAGTGTTCACCAAAGAGAAGGATTTGGTGGATGATAAGTCTGGGAAAGGACGTGTAGATAATTTGAGTCATGTTGAGGTGAAAAAGGGGAAGGTATTGGGATTCTTGAGAAGCGTTAAGTTTGACATGTCCCCAGGGTCCAATGGATTTACCCCAGAATACTGAAAGAGGCAAGGTAGGATAGCGACGAGGACCATCAGAGGATACAGCAGGATACAAATCAATTAGCGACTTGGGCAGAGAGATGTAGATGGAGTTTAATCCGGCTAAATGTAAAGTAATGCATTTTGGAAGGTCTAATACAGATAGGAAATATACGGTAAATGGCAGAACCTTTAAGAGTATTGATAGGTAAAGGGATCTAGGTGTACAGGTCACTGAAAGTGGCAATGCAGGTGGAGAAGCTAGTCAAGAAGGCATACGGTATGCTTGCCTTCATCGACCAGGGTATTGAGTTTGAAAATTGGCAAGTCATGTTGCAGTTTAATAGAACCTTAGTTAAGCCACACTTAGAATCTAGTGTTCACTTCTGGTCACTACACTACCAGAAGGATTTGGAGGCTTTGGAGAGAGTACAGAAAAGATTTACCAGGATGTTGCCTGGTATGGGAGGCATTAGCTATGAGGAGAGGTTGGAGAAACTTGATTTGTTCTCACTGGAGCAACGGAGATTGAGTGGAGACCTGATAGAAGTCTACAAGATTATGAGAGGCTTGGATAGAATGGATAGACAGAAACTTTTTCCACATGGAAGAATCAATTAGTAGGGGCATAGTTTAAGGTGCGAGGAGCAAGATTTAAAGGAGATGTACAAGGGAGATTTTTTTATACAGAGAGTAGTGGGTGTCTGTAACTTGTTGCCAGGGGAGGTAGTGGAAGAGAATATGGTAGTGACTTTTAAGGGGCTTCTTGACAAGTACATGAATAGGATGGGAATAGAGGGATATAGTCCTCAGAAGGGCAGAAGGTTTTGGTTAACTTGGGCAATGTGGTCAGTGCAGGCTTGGAGGGCCAAAGGGCCTGTTCCTGTGCTGTAATTTTCTTTGTTCTAAATCTATCCAAAGAAAAGTAAAACAGACAATAGAAATTTTGAAAACCTAGAAGGCACACTTTGAATCCCGAGTGAATGTAACTTATAGACAGTATATGTTCAACATTAGGGCTCAGCGTGATAAAGAGTCCAGTGATCAGTATATACTGCAATGAAACAGCTTGCAGAATCATGTGAACTTGAATAACTAAAATATGATCTTCCTAGAATTGTCTTAGGCATAAGAGATGCAACAGTGCAAGTGAAGTCATTGAGAGAAGAGAAACTTACTCTCAAAGAAGTGATAGCTGTGTGTAGAAATGTGCTAGTTGTAAAACATCAGCTAAAGCACGCAAAGTTTTGGTGACCTTATCTCGGAATGATGTCTTTGCTATGGAGGGAGTTTAGCGAAGGTTCACCAGGCTGACTCCTGGGATGGAGGTCTGTCATGTGAGGGGCGACTAAGTCAATTAGGATTATATTCACTGAAGTTTAGAAGAGTGAGATCTTATAAAATTCTAATGGCAGATTCAGAAATGATGTTCTGATTGGTGGGGGAGTCCAGAACTCTGGGCCATAATTTGAGGATAAGGGGAAAACCTTTTAGAACTGAGATGAGGAGAAATTTCTTCACCCAGAGGGTGGCAAATGTTTATTTATTAGTCACAAGTAAGGCTTGCATTAGAACTGCAATGAAGATACTGTAAAATTTCCCTAGTCACTACTAACTAACTAACTAACACGTCTTTTAGAATGTGAGGGAAAATCCACACACAGACATGGGGAGAACGTGCAAACTCCACACAGACAGTGACCCAAGCTGGGAATTGAACCTGGGTCCCTGTTGTTGTGAGGCAGCAGTGCTAACCACTGTGCTAACCACCATGTTTCTACATTTGGTGGAATTCACTGCCACCAAATGTAGTTGAGGCCAAAACATCATCTGATTTCAAGAAAAGACTAGATATAACTCTTGGGGCTAAAGGGTTTAAGGGAGATGGGAGGAAGGAAGGATCTGGATATTGAATTTGATGATCAGCCATGATCAAGATAAATGGCGGAGCAAGCTCTAACAGCCAAATGGCCTACTCCTGCTTATTTTTACATTTCTACGTATGGCAAAACAGAGCAGGCGATAAGTTATGCTGTTAGATATTCTGGGCTGAAAGAGCAGAACAATTGTGGACAATAGGAAGAATGCAAAGACTGCGGAGGAAATCGTACAAGGGAAAAGTGTTCCAGTGTGGAAAAAGCAGTGTTCTAACTACAAAGAGATAAATCAAATCACAGACATGTTTGTGGCTCGAAAAAAGCAAATCAAACCTTTACAAATGGTTATTGGAGAGATATTTGCTAAAGGTTCTGAAGAATTATTACACACCATCCAACACTTTGGTTCCATCAAGCGATTCATGCTTTGTGACGGTTAGAATGATGACTGCAGAAGAAGACCATCAATAAACCTCAGATAGACACTGGTGCATTATGCAACATCTTGATCTTCACAGATCTGTACAAAGTGGCTGAATAGGATAACCCAAACCCTTGAAATTAAAATTGAGTTACACGATGACATGAAACTCGTACCGTTCATCTGAGGGCAAGGCAAGAATGAAGATTTGAAGTTTCAGATTATAGGCAGTAAGGAAAAAATCACTCATTTTGTCCAGAGCAAGTCTGAAGCTTTGGCTGATAATCCTGAACGTGCCAACAGAGATCTCACAACGCAAAAGCAGTGACTGTTGAACCGATTCTGGAGGAGTACAAAGATGTGTTCACGGGATTGGGATGTCTACTATAGAGTATCATTTAGAAGTAGGTGAGATTAAAAAGGCAATTTAGGGGGCAATATGGTAGCACTGTGGTTACCTCACTGTTACCTCTCAGTGCCAGGGACCTGGGCTCAATTCCAGCCTCAGGTGAGTTTGCAAATTCTCCCTGTGCCTACGTGGGTTCCTCGAGTGCTCTGGTTTCCTCCCACATGCCAAAGATGTACAGGTTTGGTTGATTAGCCATGCTAAATTGATTCTTGATGTTGGGGGACTAACAGGGTAACTGTATGGGGTTACAGGGATAGGGCCTAGGTGCGATTATTGTTGGTGCAAACTCAATGGGCTGAAAGTCCTACTTCTGCATTGTAGGGATTCTATGGTTCTATGATTCTATGTCTCTAGGTGTAAGACCAATTCAATGTTTGCTGGGAAGCTACCCTTCAGTTAAGCCTGAACAAAATTGAAGAATAAAGTAAAATGAAGTTTAGTTATTAGTCACAAGTAGGCTTACGTTGACACTGCAATGGAGTTACAGTGAAAATCCCTTAGTTGCAGTACTTGTTCAGATACACTGAGAGAGTATTTAGCACAGCCAATTCACCTGACCTGCACACCTTTAGAGTGTGGGAGGAAATCGGAGCACCCAGGGCAAACTCACGCAGATGTGTGGAGAACGTGCAAACTTTATACAGTGATCCAAGCCAGGAATCAAAACCAGGTTAGCAGTCCTAACCATCATGTCACAGAAAAGTGTGAAAAGAGGGGAGTAATCGAGGAATTGGCAAATTCTCCAGACTGAATTAGCAGCATGGTAACAATAAAATAGCCTGGAAAGCAAAGAGTATGCTTAGACCCAAAGCAGTCTAAATAAAGCGTTGAAGAGATCTGACTACCCCATGCTGTCAGCTGAAGGAGTTTTGCCATCATTTGCTAAGGCAAAGATCCTTATTAGTTTGGATACAGAGGATGGTTACTGGCAGTGAGGCTGGATGAAAGCAGCAACTTACTAACTATGTTCTGGATACTGTTTGGGAGGTACAGACAGTTGAGCAGGCATTTGGCATTTCCAGAAAAGTAACAATGCAAACTGCATGAGATAGTCAGGGAATGGAAGCCTAAGCTTATCCATTCTCTACAAGGCACAAGTTAGGTGTATGATGGAATACTCCCACTGGCCTGGAGGGGTGCCGCTCCAACAGCACTCAAGAAGTTCAACACCAGCCAGAACAGCTGGCACCCATCCACAAACATTCGCTCCCACCTGATAAGTAGCAGCAGTGTGTACCATCTACAAGATGCATCACAGGAATTCACCAAAGCTCCCCTTCAAGGATATACAGATTAGGCAAATTGGTCATGCTAAATTTCCTCTTAGTGTCCAAAAATGTGTAGGTTAGAGGGATTAGCCATTGTAAATTTGTGGAGTTACAGGGATAGGATGGTGTGAGTAGTCAGGGTAAAATGCTCTTTCAGAGAGTTGGTGGAGATTCAGTGGGCTGAATGGCCTCTCTCTGCACCTTGGGGATTCTATGGCTCTACCTTCCAAATAATCTCTACTACTCAGAGGAACAAAGCAGAAGATGCAAGTTCCCCTCCAAGCGTATACCAGCCTGACTTGAAACTTTATCTTATTCAGTCTCTGCGTCGAAGTCCTTCCTAACAGCACTATGAGTATACCTACACCTCAGGACCTACAATTATTCAAGAAGATAGCTTAACCACTACCTTCTGAAAGTCAATAAAGAATGGGAAATAAATGCCCGTTGTAGTGCCCATAACTCGTGAAGGAAAACAAAAGGAATGATAAATTTTATGCTTCTTTTCAGATTTAAGACAATTGAATAATTTTCTGCTAATTGAGGCTGGCTTGAGCCCCCGTGTATTTACAATATTTCCTGTTCATGTATTATTTAATGTGTTTTGTGCAGCTTATTTGTTTAAAAGCACCTCATTCTTGTTCTGGTAAGCTATCTAAAATCAATGTTAGATTAATCTCTAAGAGGCAATGCTATTAGGTCTGTAGAGCAGAGAAGGATTCGGGTAGCTTTAGACAAGGATAACTGATGGGATTCATAACTTTGTTCCTTTAAATATTGATTTTCTTTATCGCTGTCTGATTATTTTTCTTGGGAGCCTCCCAGGAGATCTCCTGCGTAGTCACTTGCAGGCAACCTGCAGTATGTGTGTGACAGACACACTCCTAATCACTGCTGCCCCATTAAATTTGCTGCTCAAATTACATAGTGTGAAGGCAGGTAAATGTGGCTGAGTGATCCAGAAATCCCTCATTGATTTAAAGCTCTAGGTTTGTGTCCTGCAAAATATGAAATTTTTAAGAAATTAATTTATGGAATTGCTGATTGGGACAGCATTTGTTGCTTTTTTGAAGAACTGCTTCCCTAATTGTCCTTGAACTGAATGTCTGTCTTGGCCATTTCAAAGGACAGTTAAGAGTCAACCACATTGCTGTGGGTCTGGAGTCACATGTAGGCCAGACCAGGTAAGGACGGCAGATTTCCTTCCCTAACAACATCAGAATATAAGAACTAGGAGCAGGAATAGGCCATCTGGCCCCTTGAGCCTACTCTGCCATTTAATAAGATCGTAGCTGATCTTTTTGTGGACTCAGCTCCATTTATCTGTCCACTCACCATAACCCTTAATTCCTTTGCTGTTATCTATCCTTGCCTTAAACACATTCAGCGAAACAGCCTCAACTGCTTCACTGGGCAGGGAATTCCGCAGATTCACAACCCTTTGTGCGAAGAAGTTCCTCCTCAACTCAGTCCTAAATCTGCTCCCCCTCATTTTGAAGCTATGCCCCCTTGTTCTAGTTTCACCAGCCAGTGGAACCAGCTTCCCTGCTTCCATCCTATCTGTTCCCTTCATAATCTCATATGTTTCTATGAGATCTCCCCTCATTCTTCTGAATTCTGACGAGAATAGCCCCAATCTACTCAGTCTGTCCTCATAAGCCAACCATCTCAAGTCCGGAATCTCTCTGCATCCCGCCCAGTGCCAGTTTATCAAGTAAGGAGACCAAAATTGTACGCAGTAGTCCAGGTATGGCCTCACCAGCACCTTATACAGCTACGACATAACCTCGCTGTTTTGAAACTCTATCCAAAATTCCCTTTACCTCCTTAATTACCTGCTGTACCTGCAAACTGACTCCTTGTGATTCTTGCACAAGGACATCCAGGTCCCTTTGCACAGCAGCACGTTGCAATTTTTTACCATTTAAAGAATAACATTTTGCAGTTATTCCTACCAAAATGGATGATCTCATATTTACCAATATTGTACTCCATCTGCCTCACCCACTCACTTAGACTATCTGCATCCCTTGAGGACTTTCAGCATTGTCTGCACACTTTGCTCTGCCACCCACCTTAGTGTTATCTTTCAATTTTGACATATTACACTTAGTCCCCAATTCTAAATCATTTATGTAAATCGTAAATAATTGCAGTCCCAACACTGATGCCTGAGGCACATCACTAGTCACTAATTGCCAATCAGAAAAACAACCATTTATCGCTACTCCCTTACCTTCCTGTTGGTCCCTCCAAACAGTCTGGATATTTAACTTCCAATTGTGACCATCTTGCAACCATATCTCTGTAATGGTCACCAAATCAAATTCATACGCAATGATTTGTGCCGTCAACTCATTCATCTTGTTTTGAATGCTACAAACATTCAGATAAAGAGTCCTTATGCTCGTTTTTATATCGTCTTTTGAATTCTAACACTTCCATTAATAATATCTCCCGACTTGTTCTTCCTTTTAACTTTTCTCCTGATTTTTGATGTAGTTGGAACCTTCTCCCTACATTTTGTCCTTGCTCCCTCCTTCTCAGTCTTCTTAGATATGTTCCCATTCCCCTGGCGTATCGGTTTAAACCCTCCACAACCGTTCCAGCAACCCCCTAGGACATTAGTCCCAGTCCTGCCCAGGTGTAACGTGTCCAATATGTACACGTCCCATCTCCACCAGAACTAGTCCCAATGCCTCAGGAATCATAGAAACCCTACAGTGCAGAAAGAGGCCATTTGGCCCATTGACTCTGCACCGACCACAATCTCACCCAGGCCATACATCCACATATTTACCTACTAATCCCTCTAACTTCCACATCTCAGATACCTAACAGTCAATTTAGCATGGCCAATCAACCTAACCCGTGCATCTTTGGACTGTGGGAGGAAACTGGAGCAGCTGGGGGAAACCCATGCAGACATGAGAAGAATGTGCAAACTCCACACAGACAGTGACGCAAGCCGGGAATTGAACCCAGGCCTCTGGAGCTGTGAAGCAGCAGTGCTAACCACTGTGCTACCATGCCACCCACGAATCTGAAACCCTTCCCTCTCTTCAACCATGTATTTATTCGCTGTATCCTGTTATTTCTACTCTGACTAGCACGTGGCACCAATAGTAATGATGAGATCACTACGTTTGAAGACCAATTTTTCAACTTTGTTCCCGGCTCCTCATACTCTGCTTTTAGGACCCCATCCCTTTTTTTTTAAACTATGTTGTTTGTACCAGGTACTATGACCACTGGCTGTTCGTTCTCCTTCAGAATGTTCTGTCACCATTCTGAGACATCTTTAATCCTAGCACCAGGGAGGCAACATACCATCCTAGAGTCTCATTTGCAGCCACAGAAATGCCTGTCTATCCCCTTGTGACTGAATCCCCTATAACTATTGCTTTGGCACACTTGTTACCCCTCCCCTCTGCAGCAGAACTAACCGCGGTGCAATGAGTTTGGCTGCTGCTTCTTTCCCCTGAGAGGTCATTCCCCACAACAGTATCCAAAGCAGAATATCTGTTTTGCAGGGGAATGGCCACAGGAGATTCTTGCACTACCTGCCTATCTCTCTTCCTCTGCCTGGTGGTCACCCATTCCCTTCCTGCCTGTGGAGTCTGAGCCTGTGGTGTGACCACCTCTCTGTATGTGCTATCCACAATACTCTACGACTTGTGGATGCTCCACAGTGACTCCAGCCACTGGTCCAGCTCTGAAACTGGAGTTTCCAGGAGCTGTAGCTGGAGACACTTTCTGCACATGTGCTGTCTCAGGGCCCACTGCCTCAGAAAGCAGCCAGCATAATCAAGGACCCCATGTATCCCGGACATAATCTCTTCCACCTTCTTCCATTGGGAAAAAGATACAAAAGCCAGGTCATGTGCTAACTAACTCAAGAAGAGCTTCTTCCCTATGGCCATCAGACTTGAATGGACCTACTTTGTTAAGTTAATTTTTCTCAATCCCCTGCCCCCAGTTATTACATTCTGTACCCTCTCCTTTCCTACCCTTGTTTGTAATCTGAATGGTATGCTCTGTCTGATAAGCGTGCCAAAAATAACACTTTTCATTGCATACTAATACATGTGGCAATAATAAATCAAATCAAAAGTCCATGATGGGATTTGAACCCAGGCCCTCTGAAGCATTCCACTTGATCTCTGGATTATTCGGCCACTGACTGATACCATTGAACCTTGCCTCCCCACTTCAACCACATCTCTAACTTCATGAATAATCTTCTCAAACCCCACCTCTCCAGCCAAGCTATCAGCACTCTATCTAATCTCTCATTTTGTGGGCCATCTTCTATATTTGTTGCATCTTTCTGAGAAGTGACTTGTGGGATGTTATATTAATTTAAGTTATTATGATTATCCAGATTAAGATAGACATGTGTGGGGCGCATCTCCGTGTGTAAAATGTTTTATGTATTTCCTCCAAGTGTTACGTTCATGGCAACAGTTTAACTTTCAAATTATCCTCCCATTTCTATCAAAAGGTTTACTGTTGCTCATCTTCAATAAGGTCCTCTGTGTTTAATTGCCATGGTGTGACAACACTGTGTCTTTAAGAAGTGTATTTGTGTCATGTTTCTTGTGCGGGATTTTCTTTTAGCAGTCGTTCTATTCATCCGATGCCACTTTGTCTGCATGTTGATGCTGCAGAAGCATAAATGATCCTAATTGCTGGAATATTTGTTTTAATTTGGACTACTGCAATGTTGTTACTTTTGTGTTTTCCCTGGGATTTTCCAGAAAAGGGTCTGATTAGGTTGATTGATAGGAAATTCATGTGAGCAGTTTGGAGGGGGTGGGGGTGTGCGGGGGGCAGGAGGAGTCTCGGCTCACAGACTGACACAAGCTCAGTTGCTGTTTAGGATCTTTAGAGAGAAGTAGCTCTCTGTCTCTTTGTTCCTCTCTCTGTGGATTGGAGACGGGGACCTTCCAGAAAATGTGTCTCTTTTTCTGAACTTCTCCTGTTTGAAGATAGACCTTTTCCTGGAGGCTGCTCTATGGGAGTCAGAAGACAGATATCTTCCTGTATCTGTCCAGAAGGATTAAAAGGCTGGAAATCTTGTTTAAATGAGCCTTTTTATTTGTATACTGTTTATTTTGTATACTACTTTGATTGACAGGTGTAGGTTAGAAAAAAACACAACCAACAGGATCAGACTTTAAACAGAAATTTTTGTTGACATTTCCCAAGGACTTTTGTTTGTCTTTATGAATTATTGGCTGAGTTTCAAAAATAACAATTACCTCATCAAGGAGGTTTGAATTCACAGTTTGACTGACAGATTAATGAGACTTATAAAGATTTCATTGTTTTTGATGTGGCTATTGAATACTTTAGAGAAATACATTTCTTTATATAATTAACCATTGTGGAGATTTAAAAGTTTCGATTGGGCTTTATGAATGAGAGTTTTTCTTTCACTATCAAGCCTGTATGACAGAGTGCTAAATTACACTATTGGAAAGTTTTGTTATCTTCACATGTGGTTCCATATGTTTGTCCGTGTTTGATACCAGGGCATGGCAGTGGAAGTAACAGGGAGTGTGAGGGAACATAGAGGTAGCTGGGGGCACCAGCTGACCTGAGCGTATAAGTGGGTAGAGGATGATGAGGTTAAGGAGGAGTGTGGGATAAGGGCTAGAGTCATGTACATAAGCCCTCTAACTAGCATAGGTCAGCATCCATCCACCTATATGGCCACCCATGATCAACCTTTAGCACCATGGGCCTTTCTCTATATCCTGAACTACCATCTCACCCCTCCACCATGCCTCCTCAGAGTGAAATAAGAACATTTCTTTAAAAGTTCAGAAGGTCTGATAGCATCTGTAGCTAGAGAAAGAGAGCTAATGTTTCAAGTCTAAATGAATCTTCTTTTAAACAACAATTCGTATTCCAGTTTATATAAGGATAATTAAAATTCCCCATTGTGACTACTCTATAGATCTTATACATCGCTATATATTTCCTGGTACATTTGCTTACCTATATCTTTCCTGCTATTTGATAACCTACAGACTACACCCAGTGTAATAGCAGCTCTGTTGTTTATTAACTCCAACCAGTTAGATTCTGTCTTTGAGGCCATCCTCTCTCTCCAGCCCTGTAATATTTCCCTTATTCAATACTTCCTGCTCCTCTTCCTTTTTCCTGGAGTTCCCATCTGGCACAGGATATGCACTCTGAGGTTGAAGTGAGCAGCTGTGCCGCTATAATATAATAGTAATAGACTTAATAGAAATATACTTAAGGCTTAGTAAATAAAGACTTCCGAATAGCTATTCCCACATTGTTCACACCATTATATTTTATACGGAAGTTGACGCTATTGCTTAACTCCTATTTTATGCAAACTTTTTTTTATTCATTCATGGGACATAGGTGTCGCTGGCTGGCCAACACTTATTGTCCATCCTTAATTGCCTGAGGGCAGTTGAGAATCAATCGCATTGTATGCATGGATTGTAAATATTCATGAATTATCAAATTGCCTTCGGTTTCTGTGTTAACTAGTTGATCTAGTCTTACTTTAAATTAAAAGCTTGGCCAATCTAATCACCCTATTCACCTTTCCCATCTATGATTGTTCTCTTGTCTGCTATGCTTACAGCCATTTTGTTCCGGTACAATGGACTCTCGGTTGCCTATCTTGTCTTCCTCCTCTTGCTGCCATTGTTCTCTGAGCCTACAGCCATCGCAATGCAAGGTAGGAGTTCCACATGATGTTATTATTGATCTAGAAAATATATTCTTCCAAGGCCCGTGGGCATCTGGCACTTGTTCCCATAACTAATTGTCCTTGAATTTCGTGGTTTGTTAGGCCATTTTCAGAGGGCAGTTGAGAGTCAACCACATTGCTGTGGTTCTGGAGTTCATGTATGCCAGGCCAGGTGAAGATGGCAGATTTCCTTCCCTAAAGGCCATTAGTGAACAAGATATGTTTTTAGCAAGATTCAATGGTCACCATTACTGAAAGTAGCGTTATGTTCTAGGTTTGATGAATGAATTGGGTTTGAACCCGTGTCTTAAACCTAGGATCTCAGGATTACTAGGTCAGTGATGCTAGAAAATGGGACAAAATCCTGGTGGGGACTGGAATTACCTGCAGCAAATGGGGAGGCACTTTTTAAAATTCATTTGTGAGACATGGGTATCACTGACTGGCTAGTAATTATTGCCCATCTTGAGTTGCCTTTGTTCTGAGGGCAGTTAAGAGTCAACCACATTGCTGTGGCTCTGGAGTCATATGTAGGCCAGACCAGGTAAGGACAGCAAATTTCATTCTCTAAAGGACATTACTGAACCAGATGGGTTTTTTCAACAATCGACAATGGTTCCATGGTCAGCAGTAGATTTATAATTTCAAATGTTTTTAATTGACTTTAAATTACACCACGTACCATGGTGGATTTTGAACCTGGGTCCCCAGAACATTAGCTGAGTTTCCAGCGTAATAGTCTTGTGGTAATACCACGAGGGCATTGCCTCCCCAGCATTAACAGGGTCCGTGTGATCTCCTGGGCTACCTTTTACTAATATGTATGTGACAAAGCGGGATTTTCTATTGTTCATTTTGCTAATTGACTGTGCTTTTCTCAATTAGCACTTCAGACAAGAGAACCTGACCTGTTGAGTGCATTAATGGGCATTAAGACACATTCAACCTATAGAGGGGCAGACTCTTTGCCAACTGTGTCCCTCCAACTCTCCACAACTTGCTCACCATGTCTTGCCAATCGCAATGTGATTTTGTATAATTGTCCTGCTGTATGGAATCATCACTTAGCTCATCAAATCTGTGGCCGAAATTTTATCCTCCTCCATTGGTGGGTTTGTAGTGGGGTGGAAGCTTCAAGTCGAAAGAATGGGGCTCCCTAGTGGATTCAGGACCATTGGGGCAGATGAAGCCTTATTCGAACCCATCTGTCCTTGCCCCAGTTGAGGTTCTTTACTGGCTAATTATTCACCACTTGAGGGTCATTTTCAATCTTTAGGCTGATGGGAGAATTTCCCAGTGTTGGCACAAATCTGAAAATAATCAGGAAGGAAGAAGCAGGTAGCTCCATCAGAAACCCCCTTTTAACCTCAGGCTTCACTTCCAATAAGGTCCAGTGGTCACTAGGTCACCATCCTTCATCCTCAGCTTCTCCTGTAAGACACCAAACCCCACTATTCACACCTCCACCAGGTCTCCCCTACCGCTGTGGCACAGTGGTTAACATTGCTGCCTTACAGTGTCAGAAACCCATGTTCAATTCTGGCCTCGGCTCACTGTCTGTGTGAAGTTTGCACATTCTCCCCATGTCTGCAGGAGTTTCCTCTGGGTGCTCTTGTTTCCTCCCATAGTCCTGAGATGTGCGGGTTAGGTAGATTGGCCATGCTAAATTGCCCCTTTGTGGCAAAGGGATTAGCAGGTTAAATGCATGGGGCTATGGGGATAGGGACTGGATGTGATTGTGGTCAGTGCACACTCAGTGTACAGATAGAATCACAATCTGTACTGTGTGATTCTATGATTCTTTCATTCAAAATCCCCAAGGCTTACCTTCTTCTGGAACCTCGGGATTTAAGCTCCAGGGGCTGCCCTGCAGTACCAGCCTGGTCCATTTCAGTGTGTGGTGCTGCAGGGACCAGAGAGTTGCAGGCCAACCAGATTGCCTCACAAGTGAGGGATACAGATCTGGCCGGGCTACATATTACTCATCGGAATGCAGACTCTCAGTGGGACAGGCACATCCGTGAGAAATCTTGCCATCCAAAAAAATCCCACTGTTCTAAAAAAATCCTGGCTTGTGTTTCGTTTATTGAAAACATAGGAACAGGAGGAGGCTATTCAGCCCCTCCGTACTATTCTGCCACTTGTGGCTTCAAAATTGCAGAATCATTACAGTATAGAAGGAGGCCATTCATCCCATCACATCTGCACTGACTTTTGGAATAAGCATCTTGACTTTGTGCCATTTCTCCTGCCTTTTTCCCTGTACCCCTGCACATTGTTTCTGTTCAAATAATCACCCAATGGCCCTTGAATTCCCCAATTGACCCTAACTTCTTGCGCTGGAATTTTGTCTCCCAGTGGAGCTGAATTGAGGGGACAAAATGCTTTTCTTCATGCTTGGGAAACTATTTTCCCATGCCTTCCCAATTCCACACCATTCTCGTGAGGCCAACATGCATTGTGAGGACCTGGGAAAAACTGTGTTTCCTTCACACGCTAGTTGTGTGCGCTGATGTGAGTTTTGGCAGATCTGAAATCACGCACTTCCCTGGATAGTTTGTGACCATGGGGAAGACTACTGACAACTCGTAAACATTCTGAAAAATAACTGAAACTTTCCACATTAGTTGCATTTTTAATTAATATTTTCATAAAATATACCTGCATTGCAAGAGTAAGTTAATCCTTATACTGACCAGCAATGTGTTATTCTCATGCAATATATTATATTTTCCATTGTCAAAAGTGCTATAATGCACTAAAAATGTAAACAGTAGACCTGTTGTCATACTTTGTACTGTGATTTAAATCAAAAGACAGCTCTGGCTGTTCAAACCAAAACACTGCTTTTCAAAGTTGCAAGAGAAATTGCTGTATTTGTTCCCTCTCATTGATTGACAGACACTTGCATTGAAAATAGAAAGCAAAACCATTGTTTTTTAGTAGCATTTTTTCTGACATCTGCAACCATTATGAATGTCCCCGGCTGGGTCTCAAAACTACTAATGTCTTCAGCTCAGCAGGTAGTCCAGTGTTCCAAGAATGATTGAGACTTTGAAGAGTCTGTAATAATAGAATATGCCTTTGATGCAGTTTTTTGTTTAGCAACCTAATAGGTACTTAAAGAATTACATTTTTTTAAATACTGCAACAGTTCCCCCCCCATACCCCCCCCTCCGCCCGCAATAATGAGTATGCTTGAATTCAAGGACTGATTAGATTTTGGAGGTTCATTTTTAAAATAATTACCTGGCTTGTGAGGACTGTATGGGGTGCATATTTGGTGAATGGCTAAGAAGGATAGAGGGAGGTATGGGGTCAGTTTTGGCATGGCTAATCTGAGAGGATATGGGCTGGCCTGGAAGATATGAGGGGGGATGGAATAGCATGGGGTGAATGAGGGTGTGGGGGGGGGAATGGACAATCTGAGATGGCGTTGGGGCATGATGGGCAAATGGAGATGGATTGGTGGTGAAGAGTAATATTTAGAGGGCAGGCTTTAAACAATGTTGAAAGGTGGGCTGCTTTGCTGGATAACCAAGTTGGGTTTTGGCACACGTGCTCCTCCTGCATTCCTTTGTGGCTCACACCATGAGCCCAACCCTTGTGTGAAAAGACAAAACTCACCAGCAAAGGCAGGTGTGGAAAGTGCAGGGGTCCCATAGTCAGATTTCCTTGACATGAGTAATATTTAAGTATTGGGTACAAGAGTTGGCAAAATCATATTGCAGCTGTATAAAATCTCAGTTAGACTGCATTTGGAGTATTGTGTGCAGTTCTGGTCACCACACTATCAGAACAATGTGGAAGCTTTGGAGAGAGTGCAAAGAAGGTTCACCAAGATGTTGCCTGGTCTCGAGGATATTGACTATGAGGAAAGGCAGAATAAACTAGGATTGTTTTCACTGGGAAAATGAAGGCAGAGAGGAGACCTAGGATCATAGAATGATAGAATCCCTCCAGATACAGAAAGAGGCCATTTGACCCATCAAGCCTTCACTGACAGCAATCTCACCCAGGATCTGTTACCACACATCCTTACCTTACTAACCCCTCTAATTTAATATGGCCAATTAACTTAACTTGCGGATCTTTGGAGTGTGGGAGAAAACACACGCAGACATGAGGGGAATGTGCAAATTCCATATAGACAGTGACCTGAGGCCAGAATTGAACCAGTGTCCCTGGCACTGTGAGGCCTCAATTTTCTGTGCTAATCATTGTGCTATCGTGCTCCCTGATAGAGGGCTACAAAACTATGAGAGGCATGGATAGTCAGAGCCTTTTTCCCCAGGTTGCAAGTGTCAATTAGAAGAAGACCCAGGTTCAAGGTGAGAGGGGGAAAGTTTAGGGAGATGTGCGGTGGGGGGGAGGCAGGAGTTTTTCACGCAGAGAGTGATGGGTGCCTGGAACGTGTTGCCAGAGGAGGTGGTGGAAGCAAACACATTAGCAACATTTAAGAGGCATCAGGATGGGTACATGAATAGGGAGGAAAAAGAGGGATACAGAGTGAGTGAGGCCAGAAGGTTTATTTTTAGTTTAAAAATCGGCAAGGGCTTGGAGGGCCCGTTCCTGTGCTCTACTTTTCTTTATTCTTTATTCCATGATGACGATCACCCTCAGTTTTGATGTTTTCAATTGGCTCCCAGCCTTAACAACTTCCCACGGAAAGGGAAGGTTCTAGATTTCCACCACACCTCTCGTGTGAAGAAATACTTGCTGACGTCCCCCCGAACAATCTTGCTCCAGTTTTATCTAAACTCTCCACTAGTTTTCTGCTCATCAGAACCCAGTGAACCCAGGAAAACAATCTAAGCCCCCTGCTGACCTTCCCCCCCAAGAGAAGCTGACTGCTATATATTTATGTATCATTGCTGTGAAGTGATTTACTAGGGACCAATATGATACTGATATATAAAATTAATGGTGGCACGTATTAGGAAAGAACTGGTTATTCATGCATTGAATAGAATGCTTCTTATCATTCCAACAACCATTTTATTAAAGCCATATTATTTATTTATATAAGTCCATTGTCTATGTTATTAGCCTTGGACTGTTACTGGCTTATTAAATGGTTTCATCAATTTTACAGCAACAGATATAATTTTATTTTATTCTTCGATCGAATGCAAGTATCAGTGACAAGGTCAGCATTTCTTAATTGTCCCTAGTTGTGCATTGGAAGGGTGGTGGGTTGGGCTGTCTTCCTGAATTGCAGCAGTCCCTGCGGTGTAGGAACATGAAGAAATCCCAAAACACCACTTTAAAGTCCAAATAGGTTTATTTCCAGCAAAAGCGTCAAGTTTTCGGGACAGCCTGTCCCAAAAGCTTGAGGCTTTTGCCAGAAATGAATCAGTTTGGACTTTAAACTGGTGTTGTGGGATTTCTTTGTGTTCTACCTCAGCCCAACGCTGGCATCTCCACATCGTGTGGGTACATCATAGCGCTGTTAAGTGGGAATTCCAGGGTTTTGTCCCAGCAACAGAAACAGATCTTTCCAAGACAGGATGATGAGTGGCTTGGAGGGGAGCTGGCAGGTGATGGTGTTTGTGTCTGCTGCCGTTGTCCTTCTAGGTGATGGAGGTTGTGGGGCTGTAAGGTACCATCAAAGGAATCTTGTTAAATTTCTAAAGTTAAAGTTAGAGTTTATTTATTAGTCACAAATAAGCTTACATTAACACCGCAATGAAGTTATTCCCCTAGCCACCTCAGTCGGCACCTGTTCAAGTACATTGAAGGAGAATTTAGCATGGCCAATGCACCTCGTCAGCATGTTTTTTGGACTGTGGGAAGAAACCGGAGCCCCCGGAGGAAACCCAGACAGGCACAGGGAAAATGTGCAAACTCCACAGAGACAGTAACCCAAGCCGGGAATCAGACCCGGCTAATCACTGCACCACTATGCTGCCCATTCTACATCTTACAGAAGGAACACACTACTGACAACGTATGCCAATGATAGAACATTTAAGTTGGTGGTTGAAGAGCTGATCAAGTGAGCTGCTTTGTCCTGGAAGATGTCGAGCTTCTTGAATATTGTTGGAGCTGCAACCATCAGGGCAAGTGCAGGGTTTGCATGCTCAATATGGGCTTACTGTTGACCTGAAACTCAACCAGACTCACCACATAAACACAGTGGCATCAAGAGCAGATCAGAGGCTAGGAATACTGTGGCATGAAATTCACCTCCTCAAAACCTACAGCATCTATAAGGCACAAGTAGGAATGCTATAGAATACTTCCAACTTATCATGATGAATGCAACTCCAACAACACTCAAGAAGCTTGATACCATCCAGACAAAGCAGCCCCGCTTGATTGGCACCACATCCATAATTATTCACTCCCTCCACTACTGCGCTCAGTAGCAGCAGTGTGTACTATCTACAAGATGCACAGCAGCAATTCACCAAAGATTCTTAGACAGCACCCTCCAAATGACCACTTCCAAATAGAAGGACAAAGGCAACAGAAGCATGGGGAATACCACCACATGCATTCTCACCTCCAAGCCACTCACCATCCTGACTTGGAAATATAATCACCGTTCCTTTGCAGTCGCTGGGTCAAAACCCTGGAATTCCCTCCCTAACAGCATTGTGAATCAACCCACAGCACACAGACCGCAGCATTTAAGATGGCAGCTCACCACCACCTTCTCAAGGGCAACTAGCAATGGGCAACAAGTGCTGAACCAGCCAGTAACATCTACGTCCCACGAATGAATAAAAAAAGTGAAGGAAAGTTGCAGTGGTTTCAAAAATGTGCAAAAAAATGCAGTACACAAAAAGCAAGGGTGCATTTGAAGCAAAAAACAGCAGATAAATTGAAATTACATGATGCTTGTCATGGTGAGGGAGCCACCTGCTGCAGGAAGTGACCTCCAAAACCCCCAAATTACCCTAAATTACTCTTGTTACTCATGTTTAAAGAGTAAACTTGCACACGCTTGAAGGCTATTGTGTAAACTTAAGGGGTGAATCACAAACTGTTGATTTCTTACAAACCAGCAATAATAGATCTATTTAAATGTGTCCACACTGCTGGCTTGGAAGCTGCAGTAACTAATGGAAGAGAATAGTTAGCATCATCATATTATTTCACAACTGCTTGGCGTATTTAAGGCCAGCTGTGTCTCAGCGAGAGCATCCTTACCTCTCAGACGAACATGGATTGAGACCCTGCAGCACAGACTTGAGCACAAATCCCTGCGGCACCGTCTTTCAAATAAGACGTTCAACAGAGATCCTATCAGGTGAATGGGGTGATCCACTATGTCGGAGGATAGAATAAAATCAAAGAATACCAACAGTGCAGAAGGAAGTCTTTCGGCCTATCGACAACAATCCCACCCAGGCCCAATTTCCTTAATCTCACATTTTTAACCCTGTTAATCCCCCACAATACTAAGAGTTAATTTACTATAGCCAATTCACCTAATCCATATATCTTTGGACTGTGAAGGGAAACCAGAGCACCTGAAGGAAACCAAAGCAGACATGGGCCGAATGTGCAAACGCCAAGCAGTCGGTCAGTCAATGCTGGAATTGAACCTGGGTCTCTAATGCTGTGAGGCATCAGCGCTAACCACTATGCCACTGTGTGCTACCCCAGAGTAAAATAGGGCATGCTCACTACAGTATCTTGACCAATATTAATCCCTCAACCAACATTGCCTGAAACAGATTGTTTAGTAATAATCACATTGGGAGACAATAGCCTAGTGTTATTATCACTACACTATCACATTACTACTAGCCATTCAAAGAAGCAGGCACACAGTCATCTCCTCTCAGAAACAGCGGGTGGGAAATCAGTGAGGGAGTTGCCAGCCATCTTTGCATCCAATTGTGGGAAAAACCATCTGGTTTACAAATATCCTTTAGAGAAAGAAATCTGACATTCTTACCTGGGCTTGACCTATATGTGACTCCAGAGCCACAGCAATGTTTATTTGAAGTTTACTTGTTGTCACAAGTAGGCTTACATTAACACTGCAATGAAGTTACTGTGAAAATCCCCCAGTTGCCGGACCCTGTTGCCTGTTCAGGCACACTGAGGATGAATTTTGTATGGCCAACGCACGTAACCAACAGAGTATGATAGGAAACCAGAGCACCCAGAGGAAACGCATACAGACATGGGGATAACGTGCAGACTCCACACAGACGGTTTCCCAAGCTGGGAATTGAACGTGGGTCCTTGGCACTGTGAAGCAGCGGTGCTAACCATTATGCCACTGTGACTCTCAACTGCCCTCAGGGAATGAATGTTGGCCAGCCAGTGATACCCATGTCCCATGAATGAATAAAAGAAATTATTTGTGGAAGCTTCCTGTGTCCAAATTGGTTGGTGGGTTGCCAGCAATTCAAAACTGGCTGCACTTCAACAGTACTTTACTGCATCCAGGATATCCTGAACTGGGCAAGGTCACTTTGGAATTACAATCATTTCCAATTTTTTTTTACTCTTCATTTCTCTTTTTTCCTTTTCATGGTTTGAACAAGTCCATCTCAATGCCAAAATGAGAATTCAGCGCCTAAACTGTTTTTACGCTACAAAAATATTTGCTCCAATTCACCCTCCGTCCTAGGGTGGTACAGTGGTTAGCACTGCTGCCTCACAGTGCCAGGGATCTGGGTTCAATTCCTAGCTTGGGTCACTGTCTGTATGGAGTTTGCACATTCTCCCTGTGTCAGTGTGGGTTTCCTCTGGGTGCTCTGGTTTCCTCCCACAGTCCAAAGATGTGTGGGTTAGGTGGATTGGCCAAGATAAATTGCCCTTTAGTATCAGGGCAGATTAGTGAGGGTAAATGTATGGGGTTATAGGGATAGGGCTTGAGTTGGATTGTGGTCAGTGCAGACTCAATGGGCCGAACAGCCTCAGTTGCACTGTAGGGATTCTGTGATTCCAGATAATTCTGAGGGACACTGTATTTTTCTCAATCATAATTGCACCTAAAACAATGGAGAGATCACAGGGAAAGTACAATCTTATTCAAACACTGCAATGAATAATTTATGATGGTGATTTCAGTGATTTTACTGTTTGAGGGTCATGGCAGAAAACTGTGTAATGTGTGAAGGGAAGAAAATCAATCCAGTCTATTATATCTATTTTAATGCTTGCATAAGTAAAATAATCATTTTATGAAGATTGTAGAGCATATACAATATTGAAATAATTAATTTTGTCACTCATGTGCCTCAACTCCCCTTCCATAAGACCATAAGATATAGGAGCAGAATTAGGCCACTCGGCCCATCGAGCCTGCTTCACCATTCAATCATGTTTGACATTTTTCTCATCTCCATTCTCCTATCTTTTCCCTATAATCACTGATTCCCTTTCAGCTTCTGTTCCTTCCGCTCTTGTGTGTCTATCACTAAACATCTTCACGATACTCGCCTCAACTTCCTGTGGCTGCCTGCTCCTCATTCTAACCACTCTGTGGGTAAATTAACTTCTACTGAATTCCCCATTGGATCTATTATTGAGTGTTTCTTTTTCATGACTTTTTGCTGTGATGAGTAGTGTTTAACACAGGACTGAGTTTTACAGCGCGTTACAGGAGTCATTTTGCAAAATGGCTGACTTACAACTAAGATGGCTCCGCAGTGATAACATGCTCGGGCCGGCCTAAATGCACAGCGGGGAACCTTCACAGAATTGTCGCAGCGCAAAACAAGGCCATTCAACCCATCACATCAGTCCCAGCCCTCCCGATTAGCAATTCACAGAATGCCATTCCCAGCCTTTTCTCACGATCCTGCATCTCTGTCCTGTTCGGATATAAGTGGGTGGAAGATCCATTGTGGCAGGATGTGCTGCCCGCTGGAGCTGATGGCCAATCTGATTCGCTGATAGCCCTGGCAACCCGAGCGGTGCTAGAACTTGGTAGGTGGCCCCCCCCCGGGAAGAAGGGCAATGGATCCCAGAGTAAAGTAAGACCCAGACTTTCAGGTTGGGAAAGATACCTTTGAGAGAGAGCTAGAGGGAAGGGTGAGGTGATGGGAAGTCAGCTGGGGAAGCACAAAAGATGGAGTGTTATCTTGCACAGGAGGGGGGAGAAAGACATTGGTTGCCCATCTCCCCCCACCAACTTCTGCTCATCCTCTCCAAAGGATATATCTCTTCCTTCCTTCCTGCCTATAAACCAATAGAGTTAAATAAAATAGCCTGCCAGGCCAACTCTTTGGGCAATGTAACATTCATCTCAATGTCTTGTCAATTACCCATTAATTATTCTCTTTAAAAATGGGTGTGTTTCATTGAAACTGAGTTGGGGGGTGCCGAGAGGGTAAGAGGGCAGCTAACCACCCCTCACCTTCCATGCGCTCGCCCTGCCAGACACGCGCCTGGCAGGGGACTCATGTGAAAGACTGCATCACCGACAACCTCGAACTTATGCTGGAGTGTGGGAATTAATCTGATAGTTCTCTAACTCGGGAATGGGTGTGCTACCACTGAGAGATAGCTGAACATGTCAAAACCCTTTTCACAATCTTATAATGGCACAGTGGTGACACTGCTGCCTCACAGCACCAGGGAGCCGGGTTCAATTCTGGCCTTGGGTGGCTGTCGATGTGGAGCTTACACGTCCTCCCCATCTCTGCGTTGGTTTCCTCCAAGTGCTCCGGTTTCCTCTGAAAGATGTGCTGGTTAGGTGCATTAGCCATAGTAAATTCTCCCTCAGTGTACCCGAACAGGCGCCGGAGCGTGGCGACTAGGAGATTTTCAAGGTAACTTCATTGCAGTGTTAATGTATGCCTACTTGTCAAACTAATAAATGGTTTTCAAACTTTATCAGATCACCCTTCAGCTTCCTGCTCTTACAGGAAAGGAGCCCAGTCTGTTCAACCTGCCGTGATGCCTTCAGATGTGATTCCATGGTCGAGTGCCACTTACTGAACAATCATGAGCACGCTGATAGCCACATCTTAAGATCATCAGTGAAGCTCATGATGCAGTTCAATAATGTTTTCTGAAAGTAACATTCTGTGCAAGACATATTTGGGGGAATTTCGCCATCTTGCTTGCCACAGGAGTCGTAGCAGGTGCAGCGAATCTTTCCTGATGATTTCCTGATGGACCCAGGTTCGATTCCCAGCTTGGATCACTGTTTCTGTGGAGTTTGCACATTCTCCCAGTGTCTGCATGGGTTTCATAGAACATAGAACATTACAGCGCAGTACAGGCCCTTCGGCCCTCGATGTTGCGCCGGCCAGTGGACCCTCTAACCTAAACTATTCCAATATCATCCATATGCCTATCCACCGAACATTTGAATGCCCCCAAAGTAGGCGAGTCCACAACTGCTGCAGGCAGGGCATTCCACGCCCTCACCACCCTCTGTGTGAAGAACCTGCCTCTGACATCCGTCCTATAACTACCACCTCTTAATTTAAAGTTATGTCCCCTCGTGTTGGTCATCCCCATCTGAGGAAAAAGGCTCTCACTATCCACCCTATCCAGTCCTTTGATCATCTTATACGCCTCAATTAGGTCACCGCGTAACCTTCTTCTCTCTAATGAAAATAACCTCAGGTCCCTCAGCCTTTCCTCATAAGGCCTTCCCACCATACCAGGCAACATCCTGGTAAACCTCCTCTGCACCCTTTCCAATGCTTCCACATCTTTCTTATAATGCGGCGACCAGAACTGTACGCAATACTCCAAGTGTTTCCTCCAAGTGCTCCAGTTTCTTCCCACAGTCCAAAGCTGTGCAAGTTAGGATCATTGACCATGCTAACTTAGCCCTTAGTGTTCTTAGTGTTATGTAGGTTAGTGGGGTAAATAATGAAGTTATGGGGGTAGAACCTGGGTGGGGATTGTTGTTGGTGCAGACTTGGTGGGCCAAATGGCCTCCTTCTACTTACAGGGATTCTATGATTCTATGATAAAACATTTTGGTTACAGTGGCATCCTCATACATCTGTTTCGTATCTTCTCCAGTATTTTGACATCTTGTTTAATATCCAGAGGCTAGACAGTGTGCACAGGACTCCCACTGTGGTCTAACCCAGACTCAATACAAGTCTAGCATAATTCAAATATTGATCCCAATGCATTTTGAACAGTTTAACGAATCAACTTTTAGCGTTTATTTGGTAATTATTCATTGAAGCATTCAGTGAAAACAGAATTTTCTGGGGTTTCACCCAGTCAAAAGGATTTTCTGTTTTGCTCAGTGGATGTTTAAATCTGTTATAAAAATATATTTTTCCAAGGGAGAATTTACTGTACATTCAATGAAATTGATTGATCTTTAATCCACACTGATCATGGGACTAAACTGGTTTGAGGTGCATTGGGATTTTTTTTTTTAGAGCAACACAGCACAGGAAACAGGCCCTTTGGCCCAACGAGCCCGCGCCACCGTCATAACTATATAGTAGCAATTCCATTATCATAATATAAAATTAGGTTATTCCTAATATGGAAGACTCTCACTATAGGGACAATTTGTTTCCCAATCAGCCTAAGAGTGAATTTTTGGGTTGTGGGAGGAAACCGGAGCGCCCGGAGAAAACCCACGCAACCACGGGGAGAACGCGCAAACTCCCGCAGACACCGGCCCAATTCCAAGTGTCTGCACAGCCACATCGATAGTCTCTGAGCTGTCATGGTGCCCTTCAGATGGTCCACATAAAGCACTCATTTACGACATGAGGTACCAGGCAACCCATGAATCAACATCCAAGAGCTGTCCTCGCACCACCTGCCGAATGCATGCTCATTGTTGGTCAAGTATGGACCGAATTACCTGTGGGAAAAAAGCCGTAGTTAAACAGTCCTACTATATCCCTCTATCTGCATACCGCTCATGTGGCTGTCCAAGAGACCCTTAAACAGCCCTAGCGTGCCTGCTCCCACCACCTTACTCGGCAGTGCATTCCACACCCCCACTACCCTTTGTGTGAAAAACTGCCCTCTAATATTCGTCTTATACATAGCCCCCCTCACCCTATGGCCATGACCCCTCGTCCTATCCATTTCTGAAGGTGGAAAATGTTTACCTCCATTTACTCTATCTATACCCCTTATAATCTTATACACCTCTATGAGATCCCTCTAAGCCGACGTCTTTCAAGGGAAAACAACCCCAGTCTATTTAATCGTTCCTCATAAGACAGTCCTTCCATACCAGGCAGCATCCTGGTAAACCTCCTCTGCATTCTCTCCAAGGACTCCACATCCTTCCGATAGTACGGCGACCAGAACTGGACGCAGTATTCCAAGTGAGGCCTAACCAACGTTCTATACAACTGCAACATCAAACTCCTACTCTTGTATTCTATACCCTTTTCTATGAAAGCTAACATACTATACGCCTTCTTTATCACCTTCTCCACCTGTGAGGACACCTTCAGAGACTTGTGAACCTGCACCCCCAAGTCTCTCTGCATCTCTATGCTACGTATAGTTTTACCTTTTATCCTATAACTCTCCTCTACGTTTTTCCAGGAGCTTCAGGTATTATTTAAGACCTGAAGACGTAGGAGCAGAAGTAGGCCATTTGGCCCATCGTGTCTACTCACCCATTCAATGAGCTCATGATCGATCTGATATAATCCTCAACTTCACTTTTTCACTGTATCCCCATAACCCTTGATTTCCTTACCGATTAACGATCTGTCTATCTTAGCCTTGAGTAGAGGTCAATAAGTCATAGTGTCATTGAAGTTTACAACATGGAAACAGGCCCTTCGGCCCAAGTTGTCCATGGCACCCCTTTTTCTCACCCTCCCCCCCCAACCAACTTTGGGTCATATCCCTCCATACCCATCATACTCATGTAAATGTCTAAATACTTTTTTAAAAGACAAAATAGTACCTTCTTCTACTTCTACCTCTGACAGCTTGTCCCAGATACTTACCACTCTTTGTGTGAAAAAATTGACCCTTTGGACCCATTTGTATTTCTCTCCTCTTACCTAAACCTATGCCCTCTTGTTTTAGACTTCCCTATCTTTGGGAAACAATATTGACCAGCTGACCTATGCTCTTCATAATTTTTTAGACCTCTATAAGATTACCCTAAGCCCCCTAAGCTTTAGAGAAAGAAAATCCCAAACTATTCAGCCTTTCCTTATAATTCAAATCATCAAGTCCTGGTAGCATCCTAGTAAATCTTTCCTGCACTCTTTCCAGTTTAATAATATCCTTTCTATAATAGGGTGACCAGAACTGTACACAGTATTCCAAGTGTGGCCTTACCAGTGTCTTTTACAACTTCACCAAGATGTCCCAACTCCTATATTCAATGTTCTGACCAAAGAAACCAAGCATGTCGAATGCCTTCTTCGCCACATTGTCCACCCGTGAGTCCAATTTTAAGGAGTTATGAACCTGTACCCCTAGATTTCTTTTTTCTGTAACTCTTCCTGGTGCGCTACCATTAACTGAGTAAGTCCTGCGCTGGTGCGCTCGACCGAAATGCATCACCTCACATTTATTTAAATTAAACTCCATCTGCCGTTCGTCAGCCCACTGGCCCAATTGATCAAGATCCCATTGCAATCCTAAATAATCTTCTTCACTATCCACTATGCCGCCAATCTTGGTATCATTTGTAAACTTATTAACCATGCCTTCTTAAATTCTCACCCAAATCATTAATATAAATGACAAATAATGGTGATCTCCCGCACTGAATATACTTAACAATCCAGTCTCTACAGCTCTCTGTGATAAAGTACTCCAAGATTCACTATCCTCTGAGAGAAGAAATTCACTCTATCCCTGACCTCTTTCAGGGATTATAGCCTCTGGCCCTAGGTTTGTTACCCCATGTAACTGACTCTCAAAATCTACTCTGTCAAGCTCCCTGAGAATCTGTATGTCATCTCCCATTCTTCTAAACTCTATTTTAAAATTTGGAAGCTAGTAATATATGGAAACAAATCGTCACTTGGTAATACAGAACATAAATTATACTGAAAAAAGAGAGATGCTGCTGAAGCTTTTCAACTTGCATCCATCAGGACAATACATGAATACCACATTTCAAATAATCACAACAATTTATACTACGGGAGGAAAGGTATGCTGATTGCTTGGAAGTCACAGGTTTCTTATAGAGTCTCTACCATGCGGAAGGAGGCCATTTGGCCCATCAAGTCTGCACCGAACATAACTCCACTCAGGACCTGTCCCTGTAACCCCACATATTTACTCTGATAATCCACCTGACGTTAAAGAGTAATTTAAAATGGCCAATTAACCTAACAGGCACATTTTTGGAGTATAGGAAGAAACCGGAGCACTTGGAAGAAACCCATGAAGACACAGGGAGAAGGTACAAACTCCACACTGACAATCACCGGAGGCCAGAATTGAGTAGGGTCTGCTTTTTGCCCGGATTCCTCCAGCGGTGTATTTTTCATTTGAAAACTTTATTGAAATATTTATACCACTCTTCTTGAAACCTCTTGTTGACACAGTGGGACAATTGTTAGCACTGCTGCCTCACAGTGCCAGGGTTCAATTACAGCCTCAATCACTGTGTGACATTTGCATGTCCTTCAGGCACTCGGTTTCCTCCCATAGTCTAAAGATGTACAGATTGGGTGGATTGGCCATGGTAAATTGCCCCTAGTGTCAGGGAGATTAGCAGGGTAAACGTGTGGGGTTATGGGGATAGGGCCTGGCTGGGATTGTGACCGGTACAGACTCGATTGGCTGAATGGATTCCTGTACTGTTGGGATTCCATGATTCTATAAACCTGTTTAGATGATGCCAATCTTACTAACAACCTCCAGTGCATCATAGTGTGGGGCCAGACAGACATAGGCTTTACTTGCAACAGCTTGACAACCTGTTTTATCTGATGTTTCTTGGCTTTGATATCAACAATGAAAACCAAAGTGTGTTGTCCTCAGTTTTCATCATTGCGGACTTAGTGGTCAGAGAGAACTTAAATGATAGTATAATGGTTTAATTTGTTTGTCCTGGGAGTATGCTTTCTGAGCTACTTATTGCCTCCTCAGTCTGAGTGTCTTTGCTTCCCTGAAGGTAGATGTTGTTCCACATTTTCTTCTACCTGTGACTATGAATTCCCTTCAAAATGCTTTGAAGGCCTTAAATTTATTTCGGGTGCCGCAAGTTGTGGGCTGGTTGAGTACGGCCCTCATTCTGCCCATGTTCCTCGGTAGATTACAAATGGCGGTTAACCATCCCTGGGGCTTGCAGAAGCTGGAACAAAAAACATTGGCAATGGACGTACCCTGGAATCGCAGGACTGGCCGTGTGTGACGCTGTCTTGTAGCCAAGTGTGCTGCAAATCTACCAAATGACTGCCCAGTTCACGTTTCCAGACTGCAAAATGCTGACCCGAGGCTAAAGAATGTCTAAATTAGGCCTGTTGTCCATCAAAGCTTCTCAGCATTTTGGACATTGTTAATCCTTTTGATATTTGAGATACCTTTAATATTTCTGATTTCCTTACATTTGGAATGCTGGATCTTTTGCCCTCGGTCTTTATTATATGACTTGTGCATTTCAGAATAAATAAAATGTTTTCTTATTCATTAGTGAGAGGTTTCCCCGTTGGAATTTGAAGGAGAATGATAACACTCTTTCCTCACTCTGCAACTTTCCCTGATCTCCATGTGCAGGAAGCCAGCCCTGTTTTTCTTCTCCCTCGATGAGACGAGATAGTTTCGGAAACTGAATGAGTACCTCGCCATTTGTTTTGCTTTTTCTTCTCTGTTTTGCAGCTCCGGTGTTTGTAGAATTCTGCAGTGCAGAAGGAAGTCATTCAACCCAGTAACATCAATCCCACACAGGCCTTCTCCCCATAGCCCCATGTATTTACCCCACTAACCCTCATGACACTAGGGTCAATTTTGCATGGTCAATCAACATAACCTGCATATCTTTGGAGTGTGAGAGGAAGCTAGAGCACCTGGGAGAAACACATGCACACATGGGGAGAATATGCAAGCTCCAGACAGACAGTGACCCACAGCTGGAATTGAACCTGGGTCCCTGGTGCTGTGAGGCAGCAGTGATAATCACTGTGCCACCCCTAACTAAGGCCTTCCTACTTGCCTTTCTAGCTACCAACTCAACCTGCAAGTTAACGTTAAGAGAATCTGTTAATAGGGTTTTAGTTGCATTTGCCTAATGCCTTTCCCATTCACAGTGCTAACCACTGTGCCCTTGTGCTGCCCGTGGTGCCTTCGTGTGTCATCAGGAGGCTTTGATCAATTCTTGTTGTCCCAAGTCTCGGGGGAATAAGCAGATGAGGAAGGGAGTTATCATTTTAACAAATCCATCCATTTTACACATCATCCCATTTTACTCTCTGTAAATTGCTCGTGTGAATCAGACTGTAAAGCAGGCATCCAATTCCAATACATAAAAAGGCAGGTTACGTTCATCTTAAAGTACCCACCCTCCTGCATGCTATGACCCCTCCCCCGCCCACCTGTTCATTTCCACTCTGTTTAGAATACTTGAAGCATTCACTTCCCGAAAGCCAATTCCAAGTGCCAAATGTTTTCCAGGAGAGCACATCTCAGTCTTCTTGAGTCAGGAGATGATGGGCTCACATCCCACTGCCCATTTCTGAGGACACACCCCTGGCCGACACTCCACTGAGAGAGAGCCGCCCTGTCAGAGGGACTGTCTGTTGGGTGATAGAGGAAATCAAATCCTGTCATCCCTCTGGTAAATATGAAAGGCAATAAGAAGTCTCACAACACCAGGTTAAAGTCCAACCGGTTTATTTGATCCAAGGTTTCGGGGTTTACCTCTTCGTCAGGTGAATGGAGTTGAATGGAGAACTCTCCATTCACCTGACAAAGGGGCAAACCCCGAAAACTTGTGAGTTTACTATCAAAGAAACCTGTTGGGCTTTAACCTGGTGTTGTGAGACTTCTTACTGCATTTATCCCAGTCCAATGCCGGCTTCTCCTCATTATACATGAAAGGCTCCATGATGCTGTCTCTAGAGTTTTTAAGTTTAAGTCTTTTATTAGTGTCACAGGTTGGCTTACATTAACACTGCAATGAAGTTACTGCGAAAATCCCTAGTTGCCACATTTTGGCGCCTCTTCAGGTACACTGAGGGAGAATTTAGCATGGCCAATCCCACCTAACTGCTCACTGGTGTTCTAGTACCTGGCTAATATTCATCTCTCAATTAACATCACTCCAAGCAAAACAAAATCTGCTGATTTGTCTTTCAGCTAATTATGGGACTTCGCTGTGCACTATGGTACAGTGGCCAACACTTACAGCGCCTTGGATCCGAGTTTGGTTCCGACTCTGGGTGACTGTCTGTGAACTTCACTCATTCTCCCTGTGTTTGTGTGGCTTTCCTCTGGGTGCTCCGGTGTCCTCTCACAGTCCAGGGATGTGCAGGTTAAGTTGACCGGCCATGCTAAATTGCTCCACGTTGTCTGGGGGATTAGTAGGGCAAATACTTGGGGTTACGGAGATAGGGCCTGGGTGGGATTGTTGTCGATGCAGGCTTGATGGGCCAAATGGCCTCCTTCCACACTGTGAGGATTCTATGATTCTGTGAAATTGCATGCGGCATTGTCCACGTTACAACCAATGGCAGCAATTCACTGCCCTTCATTGTCACTTTCAGGCAAGCTGTGGATGGGTGAGATGTTAGGTAAATGCAGATCAGCATCAACCTGCTTTGCTTCACCAGATGCACACTCCTCACTCCCTGTTCATTTTGTTTCAGGGCACACTGGACGTCTGCTCAAAGCCCTGACTTTCATCAGCTTCATCTTCGTCCTGCTGCAACTGGGATCACAAGTAATGTTCCACTACATACCAAACAATGGTGAGACATACTGCTAGCCACATACTGCTACATCTCTAACAGTACATTATTACTGATTCTAACACTAACTGCAAAGAACTTCATCCTGCCATCTTATTTTTATTTGAATATTTGTGATTCTCTCGTATGGAATAGGGCAGCACAGTGGAACAGTGGTTAGCACTCCTGCCTCACAGTGCCAGGGACCTGGATTCTATTCCCAGCCTTAAGCAACTGTCTATGTGGAGTTTGCACATTCTCCGTGTCTGCATGGGTTTCCTGCAGATGCTCCGGTTTCCTCCCACAGTCTAAAAGTGTGCAGGTTAGGTGGATAAATGGTCCCTCAATGTCCAAAAATGTGTATGTTAGGTTAGGTTGATTGTAAGTAAGTAAGGATATAGGAAAAGGGTCTGGTGGGATGTTCTGTTGGTGCACCCTCGATGGGCCAAATGGCCTTACTCTGCACTGTAGATATTCTGTGGTTAATACCGCAATTACTGCAAATGCTCTTTGGCCAGGGTTCCTGTAAAAAAAAAATATCTTAGAGCCCAGCAGGTGGGAAAACAGGAAAATTTTCCCACCTGGTTTTTTTGGGCGTACTTAGTGAAATGAATCTCTGGCATTCTGTGTGCCTCCTCCACAGGGTGCCTCCGGGAGGATTTACACCTTCATTCCGCTGGAGAGGCCAGAATCAGCATGCTGAGTGGACCACTGTGCACACACTGGTCTGTCAGCGTGGGGATCGGCACATGCACGCTAGCCCCCAGTTTCCGGCCTCCCAGTTGCCGATCTCCCAATTGCCAGCCTCCTTCTCCTGATCGTCAGCCCTATTCTCACAAATATCTAATCACCCACCCCCGACAGCTGGCCTACTCAAATCCCCAATCCCCAGGTCAGCTCCAATTGCCAACCCTCTGTGGCCAGACCCAACTCACCCCCAACTGTAGCCCCAATCTCCTCCTCCCTCCCTTTCCCACCAATCCCAGTGCACAGCAGATCCCCAGTATGCCCCACCCCCCAGTAGAACCTTCCCCCTCAGGCCCTGGCACCTTGGCACTGCCTTGGTGCCCACTGGGCAGTGTCTCAGTGCCAGCCTGGCACTGTCAAGAGCAGCCCCCTCGCCCCCAACCTTCCAGGAGAACCTTGTTGGACTCTGTCCCCACTTGCGGGATGATTACATCCCGTTGTTGGGGACCCATTGTAATCCCCACTGATGGGAACTCCCCCCCTGCTTGAGGAACAACACTCATAACCGCAGAGACAACCGTCCCGGGCTCATTCATCATATTGCAACTGGAATACCTGACCACAAACCCACCCGGGTCTTATCCCCATAATTCCATGCATTTATCCTGCTGGTCCCCGACACAAAGAGGCAATTTAGCATGGCCAATCCACCCAATCCGCACATCTTTGGAGCGTGGCAGGAAACCAGAGCACCAAGAGGAAACCCACACAAATATGGGGAGAACATGCAAACTCTACACAGACAGTCACTCGAGGCCAGAATCGAACCTGGGTACCTGGTGCTATGAGACAGCAGTGCTATCCACTGTGCCATTGTGCCACCTTTAGTAAAGATAGGACAAGTTTGTGAAATGTTAATATAATCAGAATTTACAATCCAAGATTTGAACCTGTTCTGCTTCATAATTAGGTTTTATTACGAAATAATAAAAAAAAGCATCATAAGAATACTGATCGGCAGACTGTCTATTTTGTTTTGACAGGCACGGATTGGGAGAATGTTTTGTGGCATATCGGAATAGTCAGGTACGTTCCAGCAGGAAACAGAACCCACAGTTGTTGGATTACCCAGAATTCAGTGTGTCTCATGACCCTAGTCTCCATCAATCAATCCAAATTCACACAGCAACCGTAATTTTATTCCCCAGGGATCACTGGGTTTGTGTCACTTGGGAAGTTTTAAAAACATTACTTTCCAATAACCCCTCATCCTGCCCCATCTCTGCTCCACCCCCTCACCCTTCTTCGTTACCCCCTTTTGTCATCCCCTCCCTATCACCCCCTTCCTGACACCAGTACCCACCACCTCCCTGTCAACCCATCTCATCCTACCATTTTCTTATTACCTCCTCCACTCCACCAACCGTCCCATGTCACTCCACCCATCCCTCCATCTTCAAGCATTCCTCCTCTGTCACATTTTGCTTGGACTCCTTGATGCCACACTCATTCAAATGATGCCTTGATGTCAAGGGCTTTCACCTTCACCTCAGCTCCAACACCCACTGCCAGTCTAGAACAGTAACAGCAACACTCCAACACCCACTGCCAGTCTAAAACAGTAACAGGAACACTCCAACACCCACTGCCAGTCTAAAACAGTAACAGGAACACTCCAACACCCACTGCCAGTCTAAAACAGTAACAGCAACACTCCAACACCCACTGCCAGTCTAAAACAGTAACAGGAACACTCCAACACTCACTACTAATCCAGAACAGTAACAGGAACACTCCAACAGCCACTGCCACTCCTGAGTAGGGAGTTATCCATCCCCATGTACAATCTTAAAAGTAAGTTTTGGACTATTGATGTCCTCCAGGTTGAATGAAGCAGATGTTGGAAATGCCATTCGTTTGGTTTTCCCAGACATTGGAATGTTTGTCGGAAGCTTGGCTGCTTTCCTCGTATGCAGGAAACTGCTGAGTGGTGCAGAATCGCGGAATATCGCCCAGAATCTGCCTCATGCTAAGGGAGAGGTAAGGAGGAATTTTTCTTCAGGGATTGGGGCGTTCAATCTTCATTCCACCTGGAAACATAAATTCACAGGTCATTCTGGCAGTGATAGTGTTCAGCAGATCGGTGTCAATACAGAAGGAGAATTAGTCTAAAATTAAACTTTAGCTTTTTTAATAATAATTGACCTGTGTGCTTTTGAAATAGCGAAATCAGTTCACCCATCAGTTCATTCCTTCCGTCCTTGCTGGTCCGTGCCCATGAAACACTTGTTGCTCGATGTTCACGTGTTAAACTTTCAGTGAGACGTCAAAATCACACATTTTTATCATTGTATTTATTTCCGTGTTCAATTAAAATATTTATTTCAGCTTTTTTCAGTTGGGCTATGGGAACAGGACAATACTGTTCTGTCCCTCCAAACTGTTTGACCGTACAATTAAATCATATTTGTTCCTCCACTCCAGTTATTCACCTTTGCCCCATATCAGGCGGCACAGTGGCATAGTGGTTAGCACCGCTGCCTCACAGCGCCAGGGACCCGGGTTCAATTCCTGATTTGGGTCACTGTCTATGTGGAGTCTGCATGTTCTTGCCGGATCTACATGGGTTTCTGGTGCTCCGGTTTCCTCCCACAGTCTGAAAGACATGCTGCGTTGGCCATGCTAAATTCTCCCTCGGTGTACCTGAGCAGGCACTGGAGTGTGGTGACTAGGGGATTTCACAGTAACTTCATTGCAGTGTTAACGTATTTATACTTGTGACACTAATGAATAAAATGTTTGTTGATACCTAAAGTAATAAGTTATCTGGGGTTGATGTTCCCAGTCTACTGCGCTTTAACATTATCTGCACTGATTTAAATGGAGTATCTTACTGGCGCGGGTCAGTAAGAACGGGAGAAATGAACTGAGTATCCTACCCAGCCTCTACAAGTGTAACCTCACGTATTTGCCCAGCTAATTCCCCCTAACTTTCATACCTTGGGGAACTAAGTGCAACTTAGCATGATCAATCCACTTAATCTGCACATCTTTGAACTATGGGTGGAAACCAGATCACCCAGAGGAAACCCATGCAGACGCGGGGAGCATGTGCAAACTCTGGAAAGACAGTGACCCAAGCAGGGGATCGAACGCGGATCCCCTGCTGTGAGCAATAGTGCTAACCACTGTATCACCATATTGCCCCACTAAAGGTGATTCGGAAATTGGGAGGTGTCTGAGGCTCCATGCAACTGAAACATCGCTCCCACATGCTTTGTTTTCCAACTCTTTTGAGATAATGGGTGCAAACCCTCATCCTTGCTCATGGCTGGGATCCTTCAGTGCTGCTGAAAGTGAATGAAGTTTTGGCTGGAATGGCAAATTCTCTCTTTTCACTCGTAGCAGAGCGGGCATGGACGAGGTTGGAGACTCTCCCCCATGGACCAACATTTCATTGAATTATCTTTTGATCTGTGCAGTTAGGTTGGAGAAGTGGAGCTTGTACATGATCATGCATGTGTTTGCGTCGCCCCCTGCCCCCAGTCCACCACCTCTTACCCAACACATTGAACTTTGACCTTCTGTGCTCCTCAGGAGGAGATGGAAGAAACAGATTCAGAGGCAGAGACCGACTCTGAGACAGGCCCTGAGGAAGAAATACCGGGAAAACGAAGAAACAAAAATAAGGCTAGCCTCACCCAGAAATTGGCCCTTCTCATGGCAACAATGAAGGATATAGTTGGACATCTGATAACGACAGCCGGGAAGGTTGTGGTGACTATTCTACTTGGATTCGCAGGTCTGAATTTGTCACTTATTAAAAACACACGTGCTTCTGAAATATATATCTGTATATATTTTTAAATGGTTACCAAAAGGAAGGCTTGTATTTATGCAATACCTTTGGTCGTGTATGTGCTATAATGATATAAAGGCAGCAATCGCTTATGTAGATTGTGCAAATACTATGTGGGATCAGTTATTAATTTTAAGCGCAGGTCAACAGCTAAACATGGATAGAAAGTTTGAAAATGTCAGACCCAGGATGATAAAGCAATTCAGACCAGTTTTTTTCCTTCCCCGTTTTACTGGTGTTCTGTTTTAAAGTATACAAGACCAGTTCATATCAGTATTCTTATTTTCTCTGTTTTAATGATGTTCCATTTTAAAGTATATAAGACCAGTTCAGACCAATTCTTATTTCCCCATTTTACTGGGGTTTTCCTTCTGGGTGAGCCATTGTGTGATTTTGAACCAAGCTGAAGTGAAGTGAGGGCAGCCCTTGAAGCATCTCCTTTCGGTTGTGCAGCTAATCATTAAAGGCCTATTACACCACCTTTCACAATCTCAGGATATCTCAAAGTGCTGCACAGTCAATGAATCTTCCAGCCAAACATTTTTGAAGTCTACCCACTGCTATAAATGTGTTCACAGCATCAACTCCCCTGTCCCCTCTCCTCCCCCACACAAAGAGGGGTGCGGTGGCAGGGGGAAACAATTCACCCGTCCTTCAAAATAATGCCATGGGATCATTTATACCTATCAAGAGGACAAAGCTGGGCCTTGGTTTCACATCCCATCCAAGACAGAGTACCTCTGACAGTGCAGCACTCCCTCAGTCCTGCATTGGTGTACCAGCCCAGTTTATGGATGGAAGTTTCTGAGTGAGGCTTTGCATTGTTAGTGCATTGGCCATACCAAGTTCTCCCTCAGCCAGGCGCCAGACTGTGGTGGCAAGGGGATCTTCATAGTAACTTCATTGTTTAAATAAGCCTACTTGTGACACTAATAAATAAACCCAAACATTTAGAGGTGGGGGTGTTATACCCACTGAACCACTGGCTTAATGTGTTCCTGTAAATGATAGATTTCCCTCTGATTAATCTGAACCAACAGAACTTGAGATGAAAAATCCTCTGGTGATTTACTGATGTGCCTGGTGACACATGAGCAGACAAAGCACACACTCGTGTCTGTTTCTGAGGCTTGTCTGCAACAGTTTGCTAGCCTGTCACCCGAGGCTATTAGCTCAAGGGGCACCACTCCACATCAAGTGTGGCTGACTAGAATTCTCACCCAATCAGGCCATGTTTACAGACTGATAATTGACCTTTTATCAACCCACCTTCCTTGGCTATCATGTCTTGGAGTGAGACTTGAACCTAGAGCTTGTGGTTCAGAGGTAAGCACACTAATGACTGCAGCACAAGATTTCTTCATATAAAGGAGTAAGTGCAGTTCGTAGAGGTTGTTCGCCAGGTCCAGCACAGATGGCTGATACTGTACATGGGCAGTTAGGATCTTGCTCCCCTAGACATTGTGTCAGGTAAAAGCATGGCATACTTACTGGTGACCTTCTGAAGAGCCAGTCTGGTTCTGCTTATTTGTGTACAGTGATGTTTTTGGGGGTTTGGTAAAGCATCCTTTGGCATGAGATGGCTTTACCAGTGCTAAAGCAGACAAAAGGAGTTTTTGTTTTAATTCATTCACAGGTGTCACTGGCTGGGCCAGCATTTATTGCCCATCCCTGAGGGCATTTTAAGAGTCAACCCCATTGCCATGGGTTTGTAGGCCAGACCAGGTATTGACCACAGATTTCCTTCCCTGAAGGACATTAGTGAACCATGAGTTTTTACGACAATTGACAATGGTTTTGTGGTCATCATTAGACTTTCTTTTCAAATATCAAATTCATTTTTCACTATCTGCTGTGCTGGGATTTGAACCACAGCACTACCTTGGGTCTCTGGATTACTAGTCCAGAAAAAATACCACTGTGCCACTGCCTCCCAATTTATTTTGTCATGTCAGATGTAAATGTAATGTTCTAGGCACACAGGGCAGCCCTTAGACAGACTGACTGACCTTCACCTCTCATTTGTTTAGTCCTCACCTTCCAAACACCTCAACTATTCCCCACTGGATAACCAGTCAGTACCAGGGAAGGTGGAGCCAAAATATATCAGAAATAACTGGCAGATTGACTGGGACAGCTCAGAGTGGAATTTTCCAACCTCCACACCCCTACACCAACCTTCCCCTCCCCAAGCCCATAGATGGGATATAAAGTAGGGAGAAATGGCAGCAGTGATGCAAGCACCACCTCAGAGAGTTATAGAGTCAGAGAGCAATGAGCTTAGAAACAGGCCTTTCAACACTACTGCCCACCATGGTGCCCTCCCAGTTAGTACCAATTGCCTGCATTTAGCCCATATCTTTCTAATCCTTTCCCATCCATGTACTTACCCAAATGCTTTTTAAATGTTGCTATTGTACCTTCCTCAACCACTTTCTCTGGCAGCTCATTCCATATATGCACTCTCTCTGTGTGAAGAAGTTGCCCCTCCCATCCCTTTTAAATCTTTTTCCTCCCATCTTAAACCTATGCCCTCTGGTTTCCAGTTCCTTACCCAACTCTGCAGGAATTTGCAGTATCAATAGGTACACGGAGTGCAGGATGAGTAATTCTCACTGGCCTTGTTGCTAGTTGAGGGGGGAGACGTTCCACATTTTCAAGCTCGCTATCACCCTCCCCTTCTGAATGTTATTCATCACCCTTCCTCCGTTCTGACGGCTGCCAGAATGGCCCCAGCAAAACTCCCCACTGCCTTTGGATCCAGCTCTGTGGCCCCTCACCTCCTGACCTGTGGCACTGTTTGGTAAAGAGGATTACTGGCCGTTTGATTGGCCGGCAGCTCTCAGAGGCAATACTTGTTTGCCGACAAAGTCCAGTCTGAACCAATCAACAGCTTGATATTTGTAACATCAGTTCAGAATGTCCTCGCCGTGTGGGGGTGGGCTTGACTTTGACTGAAGGACAGGGGTTGGTGTCACCTCTCTGAAAACAATGTAGCCCAAAGTGCTAACAGGAAGAAAAATACAAGAGAAGGAACCACATGAACAAAATGGACCAGAAATAGAACATAGAACATAGAACATTACAGCACAGAACAGGCCCTTCGGCCTTCGATGTTGCGCCGACCAATATAAAAAGCAATGCCCCTCCAAACTAAACCATTCCCTTCTCTTCCATATACTTACCAACTAACTCTTAAACGCCACCAAACTTGGCGCATCTACAACTGCTGCAGGCAGGGCATTCCACTCCCGAACCACCCTTTGGGTAAAGAAACCACCCTTTGGGTAAAGAAATGGTTTGCCATGAGAGAAATAATTTGTTTAATAATAGCTTGTTCATGTGGGTGGGGTCTGCAGGATTCCCAAAGCTCTTACAAATTATATTTACTGCAATAATTTAGGGAGCACAATAACTAATTTATACAAAGCAAGGTTCCTCCAATATTGAAATTAGGAGCAGAAGTAGGCAATTCAGCCCCTTGAACCTCCTCTGACAATTCAATCAGATAGTGGCTAATCTCTCCTTGGTCTCAAATCCACCTCCCCATCTGTTTCCCGTATCCTCTTAACCCATTTTTAATTAGAAATATATCTATCTCCTTCTTGAAGCCATTTAATGATTCAACCTGCACTGCTCTATGGGGCAGCGAGTTCCACAAATTCAGCACCCTCTGTGAGAAATAGTTTCTCTGTATCTCAGATTTAAAACTACTGCCTCTCAACCTGTACCTGTGGACCCCTTGTTCTAGATTGCCCCAGAAGAGGAAATGTTTGGTCTACGTTTACTCTATCAATCCCTTGATCACATTCCCTCTCATCCTCCTAAAACTCCAACAAATATAAGCCCAAAGGATGAGATTTTACAGCCTCACTGATTCTGACAAGGTAAAATCCCGCCTGATGTCAACAGACCTTTCCATACTGAGCTCCTCATCTGCTCTAATTTCCGTGACAGGCAGGATGGTAAAATTCCGGCTAAACTCTTTAATCTCCCCTCGTACGTTGACCGTTTCATCCCCAGAATCAGTCTGGTGAACCTTCACTGAACGGCCTCCAATGCCACCACATCCTCTCTCAAATAAGGAGGAGATCAAAACTGGACACAGTGCTCCAGATGTGGTCTCATCAGCACCCAATACAACTGCAGCAATATTCCAATGCTTTTATGCTTCAATAAGAAAATGATACTGTGTGTTTATAATGTTGGTTGGCCATGCTGTTGTTTTGAAATGATACGTTTGCGTGTAGTCTCTTGGTTTGTACCAGATGTGTGATGGACTTTTGTCTTCCAGGTATTGTGCATCCATCTATCACCTCTGCAGTCTACTTCTTCCTGTTCTTGGGATTATGCTCCTGGTGGGCCTGTGGTCGCATTTTCAGCTTGTTCTTCTTCAAACGTTTGTGTCTTTTGATGGTCTTCTTCAGTGGAGGACACTTGGCTATGATCTACCTCTACCAGTTACCCCTCATTCAGGAGCAACTTCCCGCTGACCGGATTCATATGAGGTAGAATGTTTGGAGAGAAACTTTACCATAATTGCTTCTTACGATAAGAAAACTTAACTAGAAAATGGTTCTTGATTAGTATGGTGTTAGTACCATGCCTCACATTGCCAAAGATCTGGGTTCAATTCCAGTTTCAGGTCACTGTGTGTGGAGCGTGCATGTTCTTCCTGTGTCTGCATGGGTTTCCTGCATGTGCTCCTGTTTCCTCCCACAGTCCATGGATGTGCAGGTTAGGTTGATTGACCATGATGAATTGCCCCTTAGAGTCAAGTGGATTACAAAGATCAAAGAACAAAGAACAAAACAGGACGGGAAACAGGCCCTTCGGCCCAACGAGCCCGCGCTGCCACCTCGATGTTCCCACCTCTACCCGTGATCCCTGTCTATGTTTATAGATCTATGGATTGAAACCAAATTTGAGACAATTTGGGAAGAATTTGTTCTGCCAATTAGCCTAAGAGCACATCTTTGGGATGTGGGAGGAAACCGGAGCATCCGGAGAAAACCCATGCAAACACAGGGAGAATGCGCAAAACTCCCACAGACACAGGCCCAAATCCATGTATCTGCACTGAGCTGTCATGTTGCCCATCAAATGGTCCAGGTCAAGCGTACACTAACGATGTGAAGCACTAGGATACTCTCGAAAAAATTCCAAGAGCAGCCCTCTCACAACCCATCGCATGTATGCCCCTCGTTAGACAAGGTGGACCAAAGCACCTGTAGGATAAAAACAAATGCATCAATATTATCGTCTATTTACACACTTCCCAGGGACTCCCAAGGCTCATCATCCCAGGGTAAATATGTGAAATTATGGGAATAGGACCTGGGTTGGATTGTGGTTGGTGCAGACTTGATGGGCTGAATGGCTTCCTTCTGCAGTGTAGGTATTGTATTTAAGGGGATCAAAGGTTACAGGGAAAATGGGTTGAGAAATATCAGCTATGATTAAATGGTAGAACAAACTCGATGGGCCAAATGGTTATCTTATATCTTATGGTCCAAAATGTCATATACTTTGATTTAAAATGGACTTCGTAAATTGCTTATGAATTTTGAAGATTCTGTGCTGGAGCCATAGAGATATACAGTATGGAAATAGGTCCTTCAGCCCAACTTGTCCATGCCAACTACATTTCCTAAACTAAACAAGTCCAATTGCCTGTGTTTGTTCCATATCCCTCTAAACCTTTCCCATTCATGTACCTGTCCAAATGTCTCCTAAATGTTGTAATTGAACCTGCCTCGACCATGTCCTCTTTCCTTAGCTCATTCCCTATATGCACCACCCTCTGTGTGAAGAAGTTACCCTTCAAGTCGCTTTTAAATCCTTTCCCTCTCAGTTTAAACCCATGCCCTCTAATTTTGGATACCCTGACCCTGGGGAAAAGACTATTCACTTTATCTATGCCTCTCATGATCTTATAAACCTCTATAAGGTCATCCCTCATCCTCCTGTGCTCCGGGGAAAGTAGTCCCAGCTATCCAGCCTTTCTTTGTACTTCAAAACTTCCAGTGTTTTAAGTTTGAACGTTGTGAAGTGTGACTGTGGAATCTTTGTGGGTGTTAGTGTCTGATGGGTGAATATGCAGAACTCTCCATTTTACCCACTTTGTGCTTGGTTTAAGGTGGTTTTCTCCCCATTTTTCATAACCTTTTTGGATCTAGTAATGTCATTGTCAATGGTGTAATGTAAAAGGATTTAGCAACCAACTGCACACAAGCAAGATCCCACAAACAGAGGCGGCAAAGAGGATTCTGGGAGAAGTCTCCTCAACTCTACTGATGTCAAGGATCTGTTTCAGTGACGTTGGTTGAGGGGCAAAGATCCTCCGAGGGAAATTGGGGCCTCAATTTAATGGCTCATCTGAGAGATCGCAGTGCCAACCGTGTAGCACTCTGTCAGTGCTGCACCACTGGGCTAACAACAGTTAGCGCAGTAAAATGCACCATGATGTTTTGTGGAACACACAATGCGTTTGGAGAGGATGTCACCAGGGACAGCATGTAGGGGAGACATAGAAGGAGTCTAAAGGTAGATCCTTGGGGAACACCAGAAGAAGTGGTGTGGATATAATCTGGGGAGCTTCTGTAGAAGATTGTGAGACTGCAACCAGATAGACACAACTAGAACAAAGAGAGTATTGTGTCACCCAGCTGGATGATGGAGAAAAGCCATTTGGGGAAAATGGTTGGCCAACCACAACAACGGTTGCAGACAGGTTGAGGAGAATGAGGAGAAGTAGTTTATTTGGAGTCCAAAGATGTATAGGTTCGGGGGATTGGCCGTGCTCAATTGCCCCTTAAAAATATTTAGGTAACGTGGCCACGGTAAATGCACAGATTATGAGGATAGGACAGGAGGATGTGTGTGAGTGAGAGGCTCTTTTGGAGAATTGGTGGAGACTCGATGGGCTGAATGGCCTCCTTCTTCACTGTAAGGATTGTGTGAGGAGTGAGATGGAATGCTCTCTACTTACCTGGATGGGTGCAGCTCCAAAATGTTTGAAGCTTGATGCTGCCCAGCACAATGCAGCATCCACTTGATCAGCACTCCATCCACAAATATTCACTCCCTCCACCAATAACACACAGTACCAGCAGAGTACACCATCTACTAAATACACTGCAGAAACTCAACAGAATTCCTTAGACAGCTCCTTCCAAACCCATCAGCACTACCATCCTGAAGGACAAGGTAGCAAACACCACTACCTCGAAGTTCCTCTCAAAGGATGTCACCATTCTGACTTGAGAACATATCATAGAATCATTGAAACTCTACAATGGCGAAGGAGCTGTTCGGCTCACCGACACTCCGACAAACCATCTTACACAGGTAAATTTGTAGAACGATAACAGTTGACATTTTCTCGAGGTACAATGTCGATAAAGGCACCACCGTTGGAATGAGAATGGGGCGTCCTTGCGATCTCTTCTCTCTCCCCATTATCACCAAGATGAGCATCTGACTGACAAGCACTTGGGAGGGTGCTGACACTATTACAGAGCCCCGTCACTTATCACCCTCTTGTCACCAGGGTGACTGTGTGAACCTGGCTCCTCCAGCCCCAACATCCAAAATCTATGGGGACAATTCTACCAGCATTAGCAATGCAGCGGGACGGGAAACTCAAGTGGGGGCCATGAAATGCGGCTTCCCGCTGGGCGCCGTGATCTCCGGGAGTCTCCAGTTGCCAAATTTCTGGCATTATCAACTCTGCCAAAAATTGGTGCAGTGCTGTATAAATTATATAGATGAGGATTTAAATGTGATTAGCAGGCCCTGGACTGAAGTCTCTGGCTTGCTAGCCTCCAACATCCTCCCACCCCCTCCCCCTGCTCGGAGCATTTCGCTAGTAGGAAGCTGGTGGCCCAACCCTGCTGGACTGAAGGGGGGAGGGGGTCCATGAGGCTGTCGGGATTGTAGGATAAGAGACCTCTGGGCGTTGCCAGCTTCATGGTGCCAACCTGGGCTCTGATACTGCCCAAGGGGCAATGTGGCAATGCCCAGTGTACACCTTGGCGCTGCTCACTGGGCATCAAGCAGTGTCAAGGGGACCGGGCAACAAGTGGCAGGGCATCTAGAGGGATTGGTGAGGTTGGGGTTCGCCGCTGCCATTCTGCACTGAGATCAGTAACAGAGGGAGGGAGGCCAGCAATTGAGGCTGGCTATCGGGGTGAGGGTGGGGGGGAAGCGGTCAGCCTGCCAGGAGGGTCTATGCTGCAGGGAAGGGATTGTGACTGCTGGGGTGGGTGTGGGGGGTAGGTTCTAGGCTGGCCCAGCCTGTTAGAGTGTAACCAGTGGCAACTTTGTATTGATTGTAATGTGACCAATAAGAACAAGATGTAAGGGTCAGCTAATCCAATAAACCATGGAACCAATTACAGAGTGACGTAATAGTCAGCTAACCATCTGATTCATTATAAATAAGAAATCATGTAGAGAACTTCGAGTGGTCTAAGGCGAGGTCCCAAGTTTGGAGTAATGCTGTTTCTTTATTAAACTCTTGCTTTGATTTATAAGTTGGAGTAAGTTTTATTGTATTTTTGTTACCTGCACTTCTGAAAAGTTCCTTCTGGAGAAACATGGACATGTCCAGAGAGCCAGCAATCAGGGTATGGTCGGGGCAGGGGTGGGGGCACAGGGGCTGCACTGCAGGGTTGTGGGGCTGGCAGTCCGGGTCACTTGCACTAATCTTCACTCTGACGGATCAGCGCATGCGCAGTCACACATTCAGCTCTGTGCTGCCGACCTCTCCAGCAGGAATAGCCCCATCCACTGGATTTTAATGATATTCACACCAGTCCAATCTGCAGTACACAGAATATGGGAGATTCATTTTGAAACTCCCACTGAGAAAACAACAGGAGAAACTGACATTTTTACGGGAATTCGACACTTGGATTTTTTTGGACAAATCCCACGCTACATTTTGTAACTTGGAAGAAAAACCTAATTCAAAGTAGTCAGATATTTAACTGGAGAATGGGGTGGCACGGTAGCACAGTAGTTAGCACTGCTGCTTCACAGCTCCAGGGACCTGGGTTCGATTCCTGGCTCAGGTCACTTGTCTGTGTGGAGTTTGCACATTCTCCGCATATCTACACGGGTTTCCTCTGGGTGCTCTGGTTTCCTTCCACGGTCTAAAGATGTGCAGGGTAGGTTGATTGGCTATGATAAAATTGCCCCTTAGTGTCCTGAAATACATAGGTTATAGGGATTAGCAGGCAAAATATATAGGGATATGGGCGTACAGCCTGGGTGGGATTGTGGTTGGTGCAGACTTGATGGGCTGAAGGGCCTCTTTCTGCATTGTAGGGTTCTTTGATCTTTGAATAGCCAAGTCAAGAAGTCAGACACCGAGGCACAGAGTGTTAACCAAATTGGCCATTGCACTAATTAAATTGGGGACAGAGAGCATTACATAGGGAATTAATGTGGAAGCTGGAATGGAAATGGAGATAATAGCAAAGGTGCCATTTGTTTTAAATCAAATTTTATCTTCACCATTTTGCATTCCTGCATCTTATTAAACCCGTCTGCTTATATTTCATTGAAATCAGTAGAATGATCACTGGGTAGGTGATCCAATTGATGAAATATTGCCCAGACCAGTGATCCATTGTCAAATGTTGTCCAGCCTGGTGATCCACTCTGTCAAATGTTGCACAGATTGGTGATCCACTCTATTAAAGTATTGCCCAGACTGGTGATCCACTCTGTTAAATTGCTGCCCAGTTTCATGATCAACTGTTCAATCACTATTCAGACTGGTGATCCACTCTGTTCAGTCTCTCTCCAGGCTGGTGGAAATCTGACACTCTCTTTCCTTGGAGGCTGTGGGCATTGTGGGGGGGGGGGTCAATTCAAATGATTTACATCCAAAATTGGTGTACTTATGTTAGCTAAGAGCTTCAAAGAATATAGGTCAAAGGTAGTTAAATAGAATTAAGATAGAAATTAGTCATGATAGGGCAGATCGATGGCACAGTGGTTAGCACTGCTGCCTCACAGCACCAGGGACCTGGGTTCGATTTGGGCCTTGGGTCACTGACTGTGTGGAGTTTGCACGTTCTCCCTATGTCTGTGTGGGTTTTCTCTGGGTGCTCCAGTTCCCTCCCACAGTCCAAAAATGTGCAAGTTAGTTCGATTGGCCATGCTGAATTCATCTTTCGTGTTTCTTCTGTGTTTCTTCCAGGTGTCTATGTTTCTATGTAAGATGTGTGGATTAGATAAACTAGCTATGATAGGCATAGGCAGGGAACAAGATACTGGGTCAGAGAGTCAGTGCTGACGCAATGGGCCAAATCTTCTGCAATGTAAGGATTCTATGCTCTCATTGAATGGGAAAGCAGGTTTGAGGGGTTGAATGGCTTTATTCTGTGTTAGACCATAAGTCCATAAGATTTAAGACTATAATTAGGCCATTTCAAGTCTGCTCTGCCATTCAATTGAGGCATTCTCCCTCTTTTTCCCAATAACCTTTGATTTACCAATCAAGAACCTATCCATCTCTGTCTAAGAGGGTGATCTAGCTAATTGGATTAGGAATTAGCTAGCAGATAGAAGACAGAGGGTGGTAGTTGGTGGGAGATATTCATCGTGGAGTTCGGTTACAAGTGGTGTACCTCAGGGGTCTGTTTTGGGGCCCCTGCTGTTTGTAATTTTTATAAATGATCTGGATGAGGGTATTGAAGGATGGATTAGTAAATTTGCAGATGACACTAAAGTCGGTGGAGTGGTAGATAGTGAAGAGGGGTGTTATAGTTTGCAGAGAGACTTGGACAAGTTGCAGAGCTGGGCCGAGAGGTGGCAAATGGAGTTTAATGTGGAAAAGTGTGAGGTAATGCACTTTGGCAGGAATAATAAATGTGTAGAGTATAGGGCTAATGGTAGGATTCTTAATAGTGTTGATGAACAGAGGGATCTTGGTGTATATGTGCATAGATCCCTGAAAGTTGGCAATCAAGTCGATAAGGTTGTTAAGAAGGCATATGGAGTCTTAGCTTTTATTGGTAGGGGGATTGAATTTCGGAGCCGCAACGTCATGTTGCAACTGTACAAAACTCTAGTGCGGCCGCACTTGGAGTATTGTGTGCAGTTCTGGTCCCCACATTATAAGAAAGATGTGGAGGCATTGGAGAGGGTACAGAGGAGGTTTACCAGGATGTTGCCTGGTATGGAGGGCAGGTCTTATGAAGAGAGGCTGAGGGATTTGAGGTTGTTTTCGTTAGAAAGGAGGCGGCTAAGAGGAGACCTTATCGAAACATATAAGATGATTAGAGGTTTAGATAGGGTGGACAGTGATAGCCTTTTTCCTAGGATGGAGAAAGCTAGCACGAGGGGACACAGCTTTAAATTAAGGGGTGATAGTTATAGGACGGATATCAGAGGTAGGTTCTTTACCCAGAGGGTGGTTAGGGAGTGGAATGCCCTGCCTGCGGCAGTTGTAGATGCGCCAAGTTTGGTGGCGTTTAAGAGGTTAGTTGATAAGTTTATGGAAGAGAAGGGAATGGTTTAGTTTGGAGGGTCATTGCTTTTTTCATAATTGGTCGGCGCAACATCGAAGGCCGAAGGGCCTGTTCTGCGCTGTAATGTTCTATGTTCTATGTTCTATGTCTTAAACACACTCAATGACCTGGCTCCACAACCTTTTGTGGCAATGAATTACATAGATTGAAGAAATCCCTCCTCATCTCGGTTCTAAAATGTCATCTCTTTATCTTCGAGGCTGTGCCCTCATTCTTGTGAATGTTGCTGGACCTTCTCTAAGGCCAGCAATCTTTCCTTTGATACAGGGCCACAAATTGCTCGCGACATTTTAAATGAGCCTTATAAAGACTTAGCAGTATATCTATGCTTTTGTGTTCTAGTCCTCTCGAAATGCTAACGTTGCATTTGCCTTCCTAACGACCAACTCAACCTGCAAGTTAATCTTAAGAGAATCTGTTGACAGGAATCTAGTAAGTGCACCACACATTTAATTTCTTCCTTTTCTGGGACCAGGTTGTTTGGAATAACAGCTGTGATCAAAACTAATATGTCGGAACCATGGCAACTGATGACCCACCGTGGGCTGCACTGGCCCATCATTCTGAACCCCATCGTACTCCTTGTTCTCTACTACACCATTGCTACAATAATCCGGCAGCTTCTCCTCAATGAAGAGTCAACGGTAAGGGCTACTGTAGGTGTTTGAGATTTTTCAGTCATGCTGTTAATGTAACACTGTATACCAAATTCTCTCACCCCCAAAACTACTCACCCACCCCTTCTCCCTCCCCTCTCCCCACTACACTCCTCATTGGTACCACCAGAAGGTGCTTTCTTGCCCTGTAATGAACCACAACATTGAAGGCAACCTAGGTGGTGGTGTAATGGTCACATCACCAGGTTCATTATCCAGAGGCAAAATCAGAAAGTGCTGGAAAATGTCAGCAGGTCTGACAGCATCCAGAAACATAGAACATAGAACATTACATAGAACATAGAAACAGAGCTCATATTTCAAGTTCACATGACCCTTCTCTGCAGAGGGTCATCTCCGACGAAGGGTCATCTGGACTCGAAATGTTGGCTCTATTTTCTCTCCACGGAGGCTGTCAGACCTACTGAGATTTTCCAGCATTTTCTGTTTTTGGCTTCAGATTCTAGCATCTGCAGTATTTTGCCCTTATTTTAGTTAAATTTTATTTTACTGGAGCCTTGTGTGCAGTTTTGGTCTCCTTATATAAAGAAAGATCTAGAATCATAGAATCCTACAGTGTAGAAGGAGGCCATTCAGCCCAGATTAAGGTTCTGGGGTCATAGGTTTAAATCCTGTAACTCTGGCTGGTGGAATTTAAATTCAATCAAAAAATATATGTAAAGTTAGTCTTAGCAATGACGACAATAAAACCATTATTTATTGTCCATCTGGGTCACAAATGTTATCTTAAGGGAAGGAAATCTGTTGTCCTTACCCTGCGTGGCCTGTATGTCATGAGGATAATTACTCCCTACTTACTTCATGTGATTTCTCCCCCCACTCCCTCACCCCCCCACAGCGGCACAGTGGCACAGTGGTTAGTACTGCTGCCTCAGGGTGCCAGGTTCAATTCTGGTCTCCGGTCACTGTTCGATGTGGTATTTGCACATTCTCCCTTAGCCCAGAGGCCGCGTAACCAATTGTGCTTCTCCTTGTTCAGGTGAATATAAAAACAGAACAATGGCACGTCACACTCGGCTGACCAGTTGGATCAGGGGAAACCTGTGGTTTTATTTCTGATGCCTCAGCAGATTATAATTCCATAAGGGAAGTTTCTGCATATCTCCCCAAGTCATATTCGCAGCAGAAATGGATTGTTGGCTTTCTGTTAATAGAGCTGAATAAGATGATTCGGTGTTTAATTTTGATACCGAGGCTTTTTGTTTAATTGTCCTATTGTCTCTCAGGCTGGCCTTTCAGATATGGTAATTTACTCCATGGAGGATGTGTCAGAACAAATCAGCGCAGAAGGCAGCTTACAGATTGTCGAGAGCGATGGCAACAAGGTCAGAGCAATGGTTGAATCTATCTCCATCTGCAATTTTGCAAAGTGGTACATAAATTTTTGCCCCAAAACTGGAAAATCCCATCTCAGGTCAACTGACTCTTGCATCGTTACCACCCTCCCCTCGCCAATACAATCCCTGGGTAGACACCTTGCCTCAGCTGTTTCTGAGTAATGTCACGGTGCTTACGTAAACAGATACCCTGGATCTGAATAGATTAGGGTGTTTCTTGCAATCTCTGTATATTGTACTCCGTAATATTGTAATGCAGGATAAAGCACATTGAATGCATGAACTTAAGAACATAAGAAATAGGAGCAAGAGCAGGCCATCTAGCCTTTCGAGCCTGTACCGACATTCAATAAGCTCATGGCTGATCTGATAGTGGTTCAGTTCCACTCACCTGCCTGCTCCCCATAACCCTTAATTCCCTTATTGATCAAAAATCTATCTACCTGTGTCTCAGACATATTTAATGAGGTAGCCTCCACCACTTCAATGGGCAGACAATTCCAGAGATTCACTACTCTCTGGGACAAGAAGCTCCTCCTCAACTCTGTTCTGAATTGACTCCCCCTTATTTTGAGGCTGTGCCCTCTTGTTCTTGCTTCCTTTCTAAGTGGAAATAATAGAACATAGAACATTACAGCGCAGAACATGCCCTTCGGTCTTCGATGTTGCGCTGACCAATTATGAAAAAAAAGCAATGACCCTCCAAACTAAACCATTCCCTTCTCTTCCACAAACTTATCAACTAACCTCTTAAACGCCACCAAACTTGGCGCATCTACAACTGCCGCAGGCAGGGCATTCCACTCCCTAACCACCCTCTGGGTAAAGAACCTACCTCTGATATCCGTCCTATAACTATCACCCCTTAATTTAAAGCTGTGTCCCCTCGTGCTAGCTTTCTCCATCCTAGGAAAAAGGCTATCACTGTCCACCCTATCTAAACCTCTAATCATCTTATATGTTTCGATAAGGTCCCCTCTTAGCCGCCTCCTTTCTAACGAAAACAACCTCAAATCCCTCAGCCTCTCTTCATAAGACCTGCCCTCCATACCAGGCAACATCCTGGTAAACCTCCTCTGTACCCTCTCCAATGCCTCCACATCTTTCTTATAATGTGGGGACCAGAACTGCACACAATACTCCAAGTGCGGCCGCACTAGAGTTTTGTACAGTTGCAACATGACGTTGCGGCTCCGAAATTCAATCCCCCTACCAATAAAAGCTAAGACTCCGTATGCCTTCTTAACAACCTTATCGACTTGACTGCCTACTTTCAGGGATCTATGCACATATACACCAAGATCCCTCTGTTCATCAACACTATTAAGAATCCTACCATTAGCCCTATACTCTACACATTTATTATTCCTGCCAAAGTGCATTACCTCACACTTTTCCACATTAAACTCCATTTGCCACCTCTCGGCCCAGCTCTGCAACTTGTCCAAGTCTCTCTGCAAACTAGAACACCCCTCTTCACTATCTACCAATCCACCGACTTTGGTGTCATCCGCAAATTTACTAATCCATCCTTCAATACCCTCATCCAGATTGTTTATAAAAATTACAAACAGCAGGGGCCCCAAAACAGACCCCTGAGGTACACCACTTGTAACCGAACTCCACGATGAATATCTCCCATCAACCACCACCCTCTGTCTTCTATCTGCTAGCCAATTCCTAATCCAATTAGCTAAATCACCCTCTATCCCATACATCTGCATTTTCTGCAGAAGCCTTCCATGGGCCACCTTATCGAACGCCTTACTAAAGTCCATATATACCACATCAACTGCCTTACCCCCATCCACCTCTTTGGTCACTTTTTCAAAAAACTCAATAAGGTTAGTAAGGCACGACCTACCCTTCACAAAACCATGCTGACTATCCCCAATCAATTCATTTCTCTCTAAATAACTATAAATCCTATCCCTAATAATTCTCTCCAATACTTTGCCCACAACAGAAGTAAGACTCACTGGCCTATAATTCCCTGGAAAGTCTCTCTTCCTCTTCTTGAACAATGGGACCACATTCGCTATCCTCCAGTCTTCCGGAACTATACCCGTAACCAACGACGACCTGAAGATCAGAGCCAGAGGCTCTGCAATCACCTCTCTTGCCTCCCAGAGAATCCTAGGATAAATCCCGTTCGGCCCAGGGGACCTATCTAACTTCAAACCCTCAAGAATATCTAGCACATCCTCCCTATCTACTTCAATACTTTCCAGCAGTCTCTGCTTCTATTCTGTCTAGCCCCTTCATTATATTGTATGTCTTGGTAAGATCTCCCTTCAGCCTCCGAAACTCCAACGAGTACGGGCCCAACCTACTTAACCTCTCCTCATAAGCTAACCCCTTATCTCCGGTGAACATGAAGGTTCCAGTTCTTTCTTTCACTGAGCATCAAACATATAAAGTTAAAAATAGTTATTTAAAGGATACATCAAGTGCTTTCCCCTGATCCAAATCTGCTATCTCCTTCACACCTTAAGAACTCAGAGCAAGGTTAAGTTAACACCACCACCAACAACACCGCCACCACCCCACCACTGCTACCACCATCAGCCGACAGTTACCATGGCAACTACAGGGCCCAGTGTGTTGTTTGACCTCTCACCAGTGCAGAGGTCGAGAGAGGGTTCAGATCAACATGAAGCCCCCGTTTACGTGTTGTTCAATCAAAGGGAAGGTGATGGCCTAATGGTATTATTGCTAGACTATAAATCCAGAAACTCCGTGAATGTTCTGATGTCCGTGGCAGATGGTGGAATCTGAATTCAAAGAAAACAAAAATCTGTATTTAAGAATCTGCTGATGACCACGAAACTATTGTTGATTGTCGTAAAATGTCCTTCAGGAAAAGAAATCTGCCATCCTTACCTGGCCTGGCCTACGTGTGACTCCAGAGCCACAGCAATGTGGTTGACTTTCAACTGCCCTCTGAACAAGAACAATTAGAGGTGGGCAATAAATGCTGGCTAGCCAGTGACAACCGTGTCCCAGGAATGAATAAAAACAAAATCACAGCATCTATATGTGAGACCTTGCAGTACAGAGAAATTGACTCTTGTTGCACTGTGACTTTCCTTTTCCTGTTCTATATGATTCCAGCAGCCATCAGTGAATCCAGTAAGTGGTCGCACAGCGGAGTTGACTGTTCCCTTCTATTTGCCACAGGGGAGCAATAGCTGTCCGTCAGTAAAGATCTACTGCTCCCCAGAGTACACCCAACATTCTTCAAACTCTGGTAAGATTCCTAACACAGGATAGTGCATGATAGGAGGAAATGGAAGGGGTAGTGGTGATTTGTTGTGTTAAGAGTTTGATAAACAGTCAGTGTGGATAACCACACAGTTTTCACTCAGACGACCCATAGCCACAGGCTTTCCGTCCATGTCCTTGGCCCAGTGACTCTAGTTTCAAAGTCACGACCCCAGGTTAAGATGGTGGAAAGCAGTTGGCCTGTTGCCTTGTAAATTAATCATGTTTAGCTCATTCTTTTCTAAATATTTAAAAACCAAACCTTTCAATGTCAGGAAGGAGCTGCGTTGTAAATGCGCTCCCGCATTAGGGTCTTTTCCGTTAACAATGAGAGTCAATGGCCTCTGAACCCATGGGCTGAAATAATGATGCCCATGTTAGTGCCAGGGTGTCTTTCCCTTGAGTCACTGCCTGAGTGCCTATACCTCCTAGAGACCATGTCTGTTGGTACTTGTGTACAGGTCTCTGGTGGCACCGGACTGGCATTGATATGGCTGATAGTTCCCTTGGTACTCCACATGTGCTACAGATTGGGGAGGGGGAAGTATCCCCTTACCACGTCAGATGATGTGTGCCCATTGAACGTGTTTGGAATTCCTCTCTTATGGTCACTCTAGCGAGTGGATGTTGGCGATGGCTGCAGCTGGGAGCGTGGAGGTCAGTGCTAACAGTGTACCTCAGTCCTTCATTAGATATTTATTTTTTGAAAGATTATTGATCGGTAGCTACAGTGGAAACCCCCTCATGACATGGACTTGTACCTGGGTGAAATTAAAAATTGCAGTTTACAGAACAGCTTAACATTGAGCCAATCCAACCAACAGCCATAAGGCAATAGTACACTGAAATCCCTGGCAATCCTGTTCCCAACCACTGACTGTTAGATTGGGGCCTCTACATAAGAGGCACAGCCACCTTTACGCATCCGATAGAAAGCAACGCTGTGCCTGTCACCCCAGTATATAATTCTGAGCATGGATCCGGTAGGCGGTACAGTGGTTAACGCTGCTGTCTCATCGCACCAGCGATCTGGGTTGGATTCCCGGCTTGGGTCACTATCTGTGTGGAGTTTCTACATTCTCTCCATGTCTGTGAGGGTTTCCTCTGGTGCTCTGGTTTGCTCGCACAGTCCAAAGACGTGCAGGTTAGATGAATTGGCCATGCTAAATTATCCCATAGCGTCAGGAGGAGGATTAGCAGGGTAAATGCATGGGATTTATGGGGATAGGGCCTGGGTTGGATTGTGGTTGGTGCAGACTTGATGAGCCGAATGACCTTCTTCCGCACTGTAAGTTTCTGTGATTACAATGGCTTAACCCATTGGTACCTGGTGTTGAGCTAATGACTCTTAAAGGACTCCTGCAACCAGTTCCTGGTATAGTCTTCTTAGTTCTCATCTCAGACAGCCATTGGTAACCATTATCAACCCCTCAACGATACAATTTCAGTCTTGTGGGACTATCGATGCTTTGAACCTTACCAAGCCCCCATCCCTATTATAATAACTCAAAGAGTCAAGGAACAGTGCATAAGTGCATAAAATAAAGTAAAGCAAAAACCATAAGCCATAAACCATTGAACACAAACAGGTCCTGACCAGGAGAATATTGCAATGGACCCATTCAGGGGCCTGCTTTATAAAGGGTTCTGTAAAAGTAATAGGATTGTTGTAATGGGAGATTTTAACTTCCCCTATATTGACTGGGACTCACCTAATGCTAGGGTTGTGGATGGGGTGGCAAGGTTTAAAAGAGATGTACAAGAAAAATTTATTACACTGAGGGTAGTGGATGCCTGGAACTCACTGCCGGAGGAGGTAGTGGAAGTAGACAATATAGAACATAGAACGTAGAACAATACAGCACAGAACAGGCCCTTCGGCCTTTGATGTTGTGCCGACCAAAATAAAAAGCAATGCCCCTCCAAACTAAACCATTCCCTTCTCTTCCATATACTTATCAATTAACCTCTTAAACGCCACCAAACTTGGCGCATCTACAACAGCTGCAGGCAGGGCATTCCACTCCCTAATCACTCTTTGAGTAAAGAACCTACCTCTGATATCCGTCCTATAACTCATACCCCTTAATTTAAAGCTGTGTCCCCTCGTGCTAGCTTTCTCCATCCTAGGAAAAAGGCTATCACTGTCCACCCTATCTAAACCTCTAATCATCTTATATGCTTCAATAAGATCCCCTCTTAGCCGCCTCCTTTCTAACGAAAACAACCTCAAATCCTTCAACCTCTCTTCATAGGACCTGCCCTCCATACCAGGCAACATCCTGGTAAACCTCCTCTGTACCCTCTCCAATGCCTCCACATCTTTCTTATAATGTGGGGACCAGAACTGCACACAATACTCCAAGTGCGGCCGCACTAGAGTTTTGTACAGTTGCAACATGATACTGCGGCTCCTAAATTCAATCCCCCTACCAATAAAAGCTAAGACTCCATATGCCGTATGAAAAAAGGAGGTAGACAAAAGATAAGTAACTATCAGTCAGTTAGCTTAACTTCTGTAGTCGGGAAAATGCTTGAATCTATCATCAAGGATGATATAATGAGACATCTGAATATAAATTGTCCCATTGGAAAGGTGCAGCATGAGTTCGTGAAGGACAGATCATATTTGACTAATTTGGTGGAATTCTTTGAGAATGTTACACATGCAACAGACAATGGGGAACCTGTGGATATCATGTATCTGGATTTCCAGAAGGCATTTGACAAAATGCCGCAATAAATGCTGCTGTATAAGATAAAGGAGCACTGTGTTGCGGTAATGTATTAGCATGGATAGAGGATTGGTTAACTAACAGAAAGCAAAGAATACAGGTAAGTGGGTGTTTTTCTGGCTGGCAATCAGTGAGTATGGTGTGCCTCAGAAATCAGTGTTGGGACTGCAATTGTTTACAACTTATATTGATGATTTGGAGATGGGGACCAAGTGTAGTGTGTCAAAATTCACAGATGAACTAAGATGAGTGGCAGAGCAAAGTGTGCAGAGGGAAACTGAAAGTCTGCAAAGGGATATAGATAATCTAAGTGAGTGGGCAAGGGTCTGGCAAATGGAGTACAATGTTGGTAAATGTGAGGTCATCCATTTTGGTAGGAATAACAGCAAAATGGACTATTGTTTGAATGGTAAAAATTGCAGCATGCTGCTGTGCAGAGGGAGCTGGGTGTCCTTGTGCATGAATCACAAAATGTTGGTTTGCGGTGCAGCAAGTAATTAAGGTGGAAAATCAAATTCTGTCCTTCATTGCTGTAGGGATGGAATTTAAAAACAAATAGGTTATATTACAGCTATCTAAGATGGTGGTGAGGCCATACCTGGAGTATTGTGTACAGTTTTTGTCTCCTTACTTGAGAAAGGATACACTTACTGGCACTGAAGGGGTTGCAGAGGAGATTCGCTAGGTTAATTCCAGAGTTTAGAGGGTTGGCTTATGAGGAGAGACTGAGTAGACTGGGGCCATATTCATTGGAATTCTGAAGAATGAGGGTAGATCTTATAGAAACAGATAAGATTAAGAAGGGAATAGAAAAAAATAGAAGCAGGGGAGTTGTTTCCACTGGTGGGTGAAACTAGAACTAGAGGATATGGCCTCAAGATAAGGGAGAGCAGATTTAGGACTGAGTTGAGAAGGAACTTCTTCATATAAAGGGTTATGAATCTGTGGAATTTGCTGCTCAGTGAAGCAGTTGAGGCTACCTTATTGAATGTTTTTAAGGCAAGGATAGATACATTTTTGAACAGTAAAGGAATTAAGGACTATGGTGAGTGGACAGGTAAGTGGAGCTGAGTCCATGAAAAGATCAGCCTTGATCTTATCGAATGGTGGAGCAGGTTTGAGGGGCCAAATGGCCTACTCCTACTAGTTCTTATGTTCTTAGGTTCATAGTAACTTTTAAGGGGAGTCTTGACAAATACATGAATAGGATGGGAATAGAAAGATATGGTACCAGAAGAGTAGGGGTTGGGGGGGGGGGAGGTTTGTTCTGATATGGAAATGCCAGTGTTGGACTGGAGTAGGTGGAGTAAGAAGTCTCAGAACACCAAGTTGAAGCCCAACAGGTTTATTTGGTAGCATAAGCTTTTGGCACGCTGCTCCTTCATCAGATGAATGAAGAGATAATGTGATATGAACCCAAGATCCCAGTTGAAGCCATCCTCATGTGTGTGGAATAGTCGTGTGTGATGAAGACGAACATCTCGCCAAGACCGTCCCCACATCTCCATTACTTGCCTTCAAACAACCCTGCAATCTCAAACAGCTTTCAGGAGAATAATGATCATGACACCACACAACCCTGCCACAGCAATCTCTGCTGGATCATCGATACAGATGCCATCATCTCACATGAGAACACCACCCACCAGGCACACGATACTTTTGTGAGTAGGCCAATGTTGTCCATTTGATACATTGCAGGAAAGGATGCCCCAAGGCATGGTACATTGGGGAGACCACGCAGATGCTAAGACACTGGATGAAGGGACACTACTTGACAATTACCAGGCAGAAGTATTCCTGCCAGGGAACACCTCAGCAGTCAAGGGCATTCAGCCTTTGATCTTCGGGTGCGCATTCTCCAAGGCGGCCTTTATGACACCTGACAACGCAGAATCGCCAAGCAAAAACTGATAGCCAAGTCCTGCTCACATGAGAATGGCTTCAACCAGGATCTTGGGTTCATGTTACACTATCTGTAACCCCCATAAGCTCTGCCTGAGCTTGCAAAATCTCACTAACTGTCCTGGCTTGTGACAATTCACAGCTCTTTAACCTGTGCTTAGCTCTGTCTCACCAGCATTGTCTGCACCTGTAAAGACCTGTTAAGACTCGCATTCCAATCATTATCTTGTAAATTGAGTTTGTGTCTGTATGTGCCCTGTTTGTGAACCCAACTCTTCACTCACCTGATGAAGGAGCAGCACTCTGAAAGCTTGTGCTGCCAAATAAACCTGTTGGACTTTAACCTGGTGTTGTGTGGGTTTTCGTTCAGTCGGGCACCATGGTGGGTGCATGGTTGGAAGGCTGAAGGGCCTGTTCGTGTGCTGTAATTTTCTTTGTTCCTTGCTCAATATATGAGTTCCACCTGATTAGGTAATTTCCATCACTGGGGAGTTCTTATTCTACAGAGTCCTCTTGGGGGATTGATCAAGCAATTTTCCCCTTGCAAGTCCTGGGAGCTATCACATGTTAGCTCCACTCAAGCCCTTGTTGTGACTGTAGTCCAGGCCATCATGTAAACCAGCCTCCCATCCATTGACACTGGATACACTTCCTGCTGCCTCGGAAAAGCAGCCAGCATAATCAAGCACCACAGGCGCGCCAGACATTCTCTCTTCCACCTTCTTCCGTGAGGACAAAGATACAAAAGTCTGACATTCTGTACCAACCGACTCAAGGACAGCTTCTTCCCTGCTGCCATCAGACTTTTGAATGGAGTTACCATACATTAAGCTGGTCTTTCTCTACATCCTATCTGTAATAGCAACATTACATTCTGCACTCTCTCCTCTCTTTCTCCCCTATGTACTCTATTTATGCTATGCTTTGAATAGCATGCAAGAAACAATATTTTTCACTATAGAATAATACGTGTGACAATAATGAATCAAATCAAATGAAATTGGGGACATTTCTTCTTTGCACCTTCTCAATATATGGGTGGCACCGTGTCACAGTGGTTAATACTGCTGCCTTACAGCACCAAGAACCGAGGTTCAATTCCTGGCTTGGGTCACTGTCATGAGGAGTTTGTACATTCTCCTGTGTCCACATAGGTTCCAGTTCCCTCTAACAGTCCAAAGATATGCAGGTTATGCATTAGTCATGCTAAATTGCTCCCTAATGCCAGGGAGGCTAGCTAGGGTAAATGCATGGGATTATGGATATAGGGCCTGGGTGGCATTATGGTCAGTGCAGACTCAATAGGCCAAATGACCTCTTTTTGCACTGTAGGATTCTTTGATTCCATGAATGTTCCCTGTAATATTTCAGGAGAGTATTTATCTCTCTATTTCTTTGCTTTCTCTTACAGATGTAAAAACAGAGACGGAAAGAATGGACAATGATTCTGAAAGTCCGGCCAGCAGTCTGTCAATCATTGGTGACTTTATCCTGCGGCAAAGCTACATCTGTGCACTCATATTCATGATGGTAACATTTCACTTCTTATTCACTCTTTAAGCATGGTATCTCATTAAAAACCGTAGAATAAATCCCCAGTGAAGCAATTCATCATCACATCAGAAGGAAACCTTCAATTTGTTTCCAAAGTTTCAGGAAACAACATTTGAGCTATGTAATGTCTTGGCAGTAGAAGGAGTATTGTTATTACAATGGCTGCCAAAGTATTAGTGTCATGCTATGAATACACATTACAGACGGTGTTAGGAGAGAACTGACCACCTTGTACCCTTCCTCTTGCTGCTGACAATCAATGCAGTTTTGGAAAGAAAACTTACATATCTCTGAGCCCCTAGAACACTTCACTTGAAAGAAACGCATGGAGCTTTGGATGAGGAGGAGGGAGGGGGTAAAAAGGCTCCACGATTACATGGGAAGGTGCCATGGGAAGGGGAAGAGATGTTGGGCATGATAAAGGAGTGATTAGGAAACAGTCCCTTCTGCATGCTGACAGGCAAAGAGAGGGGAAAATGTGCTTGGTAAGCTTTATTTCAGACATAAATTAATTCTTTGTGCAGAAATTGCAAAAGGACCAAGAAATGGGAACGGGAGCTATGAATGCAAACTAGCAAGGAATAAAAAGATGGACTATAAAAGTTCCTCCAGTCATAGGTAAAAGATGACTCAGATAAATGTGAGCCCATTACAAGTGGGAATGGGTGAATTTATAACGGGGAATAGGGAAATGGCAGAGAAATCAAACAGTTACTTTGCATCTATCTTCATAGAAGAAGAAACAAGAAACTCCCAGGACATCAAAGTGACCAAGAGACTTATGAAAATGAAGAACGTAAAGAAATTGGTGTTAGCAAAGAGATAGTACTTGAAGATGTTAACTGGATCGAAGATTAATAAATCCCCTGGACTAGATGAGCTTCATCCCAGAGTGTTTGAAGGAAGTGGATAGAAAGATAATGGATATAATGATGATTATCTTTCAAAGCTCTATAGATTCTTATAAGGTTCCTGCAGATTAGAAAGTAGAAAATATAACTCCATTGCTTAAGAAGGGAGGAAGAGGTAGAATAGAGAACTACATCCTGTTGGCCTGGCATCGGTGCTGGGGAAAATATTAGAGTCTATTACAAAGAATATTTTTAACTGGAAGAGTCAACATGGATTTATGTTTGAAAACTAATGGGAGTTTTTTGAAGATGTTACTTGTACCATTGATAAAGGAGAACCAGTGGATGTGGTGTATTCGGATTTTTAGAAGGTCCCACACAGGAGGTTAGTAAATAAAATTAGAGCACACAAGTTTGGGGAAAACATGCTAGTATGGATTGAGAATTGATTATTGGACAGAAAGCAGAGAGTTGGAATAAATGGGTCATTCTCAGGTTGGTAAGTTGTTCCAATGGGATATTATAAGAATCTTTTGATTTGATTTAATTTATTATTGTAATATATATTAATAGAGTGAAAAATACAGTTTTTTGCATAATACAGATAAATCATACCTTTCTTAAAGAACGAAAAGAGACGATACAGAATGTATTGTTGCAGTCATAGCTACGATGTAGAGAAAGATCAACTTAATATAAACTAGGTGCATTCAAAAGTTTGATGGCAGCAGAGAAGAAGCTGTTTTTGAGTTGGTTGGTTCGTGTCCTCAGACTTCTGTATCTTTTTCCCGACAGAAGAAGGTGGAAGACAATATGCCTGGGGTGGGTGGTGTGCTTGATTATGCTGGCTGCTTTTCTGAGGCAGCAGGAAATATAGACAGAGTCAATGGACAGGAGGTTGCTTTGCATGATAGACTGGGTTTCATTCACGACCCTTTGTAGTTCCTTGCGGTTTTGGAGAGAGCAGGAATCATACCAAGCTGTGATACATGCAGAAAGGATGCTTTCTATGGTGCATCTGTAAAACTTGGTGAGAGTTGTAGTGGACATACAAATTTCTTTAATCTTCTGAGAAAGCAGAGACATTGGTGGGTTTTCCTAACTCTAGCGTCAACATGGATCTGTGCTAGCTCCTCAATTTTCACCTAAAGAGCTCCTCATTTTCTTCCTGTGAAATTGATGGCACAGTGTTAGCACTGCTGCCTCACAGCACCAGGCACCCTGGTTCAAGTCTGGCCTCAGGTTTCTGTGTGTATAGAGTTTGCACGTTCTCCCCATGTCTGTGGGTTTCCTCCAGATGCTCCGGTTTCCTCTCACACTCAAAAGATTTTGATTTGATTTATTATTGTCATATGTATTAGTATACAGTGAAAAATATTGTTTCTTGCATGCTATGCAGATAAATCATACCGTACATAGAGAAGGAAATGAGAGAATGCAGAATGTAGTGTTACAGTCATAGTTAGATGTAGAGAAAAATCAGCTTAGTGTGAGTTAAATCCATTCAGAAGTCTGATGATAGCAGAGAAGAAGCTGTTCATGAGTCGATTGGTACATGACATCAGACCTTTGTATCTTTTTCCCAATGGAAGAAGGTGAAAGAGAGTATGTCCGGGGTGAATGGGATCCTTGACTATGCTGGCTGCTTTTCTGAGGCAGTGGGAAGTGGAGACAGAGTTAATAGATGGGAGGTTGGTTTGCGCGATGGACTGGGTTTCATTCACGACTCTTAGTAGTTTCTTGCCGTCTTAATCAGGACAGTTCCGAGCTGTGATACAGCCAGAGAGAGAATGCTTTCTATGGTGCACGTGTAAAAGTGCAGGTTAGGTGGATTGGCCATGCTCAATTGCCACTTAGTGTCCCAAGATATGTGGGTTAGATGGATTAGCCATGGTAATTACGGGGACTGGGCGGGAAGAGGGCTTGGGTATAATGCTCTGTTAGAGAGTCAGTGCAGACTTGACGGGCCGAATCTGCTGCACAGATTATGATTCAAAAAAAGTACACCTCACCTCTCAGCTCCACCTTAACATATCCACAAATTTTGCCATACCCCAGTCATTTCTCTCACTGTTTCCAATGAGTCTCTTAACCCCTTTAATATACTGTGAGTTTCAACACTGTATCCTGATAATTATAGACACAATTTGATTGCCATTTGGGTTTTAAAAATGTCCCACTTGTTTTCCCTTCATATTTCTTCGCTGAACACTTCATCATGCTGAATAATTTGTTTAAATCAATTCTGTGAATCATCTTCAGAATCAGGTTTAATTTAGTTTAGGTTAGTTTATGTATTAGTGTCACAAGTAGGCTTACATTAACGCTGTAATGAACTTACTGTGAAAATCTCTTAGTTGCCATACTCTACCACCTGTTCGGGTACACTGAGTGGGAATTTAGCAGGGCCAATGCATCGAGTCAGCACATCTTTTGGACTGTAGGAAGAAACTGGAGCACCCGGAGAAAACCCACACAGCCATAGGAAGAATGTGCAAACTCCACACGTGCAGGGACCCAAGCTGGGAATCGAACCCAGGTCCCTCGCACTGTGAGGCAACAGTGCTAACCACTGTGCCGCTGTGCACCCCATCACCATTAAAATTACTTGATTCAGAGGAGGATATTCCAGCTTCCTTAACACACAAAAATTAGCATCATGTTGCCAACCCTCCAGGATTGATAGGAGTCTCCAGGAATTGGGCATTAATCTCCGGGACACTGCTATGTGAGATCCTTGAGAAAAATCATTGGGCTCTTTCAAAAGATTGCTACTTTGACATTTTCTTTAAACATTTCTCTTTACCTGGTATAAAAATATGGAAAATGGGACAAAACGTTTGCTTGGTTGATAGTCAAGCATCATCCAATTAAATGATAGGTCTTCTGGCTATCCAATTGGTGTAGAAAGGCGATATTTCACAAGAATGGATGTGCTGACCAATTAATAACTGGAGCGCAGGGAAAAATAATGTAACGAACCCTCACAGATGGCAACCCTAAATGGGAACAGGGTGATATGGTGGCACAATGGTAGCAGTGCTGCCTCACAGCGCCAGACTCCCAGGTTCAATTCCAGCCTTCGGACACTGTCTGTTTGGAGTTTGCAATTCCTCCCAGTGTCTGTGTGGGTTTCCTCTGGGTTCTCCGGTTTCCTCCCACACTCCAAAGATGTGCAAGTTAGTTGGTTGGTCATGTTAAATTGACCCACGTGTGAGAGGGATTAGCAACGTAAATGTGTGGGATTAGGGGAACAGAGCTTGGGTGGGATTGTGGTTGGTACAGACCTGATGGTCCGATTGTAGAGATTCTATGACAATGTTATTCAGTCCTTCAATCCTGCTCCATCGTTCAACAGTATCATGTCTTATCTAATCTTGACCCCCGATCAAATTTCCTGTTGATAAATCTTGACTCCCCTATCATTTAAAAGTCCATCCATCTCAGCCTTGAACACTTTCATTGATCCAGCCTCCATTGTTCTCTGGAGAAGGAATTCCAACATTTCTCCGAGAGAAGAAATTCTTCCTCATCTCCATCTTGAATGGGCAAGACCTTATTTCTGAAACTGTGGCTCTGAGTGTGGTAGAAAAGGTTAACAGGTAGGATATGCTAATGTATGATGCAGTTGATGATGCCCCATTGAACTCACTCAGTCATGTGTTAGACCTGAAACAGAGAGAGAGGGAGAAAGAGAGAGAGGGGTTGGGACACTGTGCCCAGGAGCAACATACCTACTCAGTGACCTGTTCAGATGTAAGGCACCATTATCTGGCTCCACTATGCTACTTGACCAGCATAGCGAGGTGGGAAATTTAAACGGGATCCAATAAAATCAGATTCCCACCCAACAGCAGATCATGATCTTTTCATGCCTTTCTTTTAACATAAGCAGCCTCACGCTGGGGAACGGCGAAAGGTTGATTTAAAAATCCAGCAGGTAATTTAAATCCATCCAGTGAGCATGGCAGTACAATGGTTAGCACTGCAGCCTCACAGGGGCCCGGGTTCAAGTCCAGCCTTGAGTGACTGTCGGTATGGAGTTTGCACATTCTCTCCCGACTGCATGGGTTTTCTCTGGGTGCTCCAGTTTCCTCCCACAGTCCAAAGATGTGCGGGTCAGGTTGATTGGCCATGCTAAATTATCCCTTAGTGTCAGGGGAACTAACAGGATAAATATGTGGGGTTACGGGAATAGCGGCAGGGTGAGATTCAGACTCGATAGGCCAAATGGCGTCCTTCTGCACTGTAGAGGTTCTATGGGCACTAGATACTATTATCCAGGCTCCTTGGCTCTCTGACCTCAATGTTCAAGATTGCCACCAGGGGCATCATATCTGGTTCCCTGCAACAGGGATCTTTCATAGAACATAGAACACTACAGCACAAACAGGCCCTTCGGCCCACAAGTTGTGCCGAACACATCAAAACCTACCCAGCCATAGACCTATCTATAAACCCCAATCCCATTGGATCCCATATACTCATCCAGAAGTCTTTTAAAAGACCCCAGCGAGTTCGCCTCGACCACCACCGACGGCAGCCGATTCCATTCACTCACCACCCTCTGAGTGAAAAAACTTTCCCCTAGCATCCCCTCTGTACTTGCTTCCCTGCACCTTAAATCTGTGCCCTCTCGTCGCGACCATTTCAGCCCTGGGAAATAGTCTCTGAGAGTCCACCCTATCTAATCCTCTCAACATCTGTAAACCTCTATCAGGTCGCCTCTCAACCTTCGTCTCTCCAGGGAGAACAGTCCCAGCTCCCTCAACCTGTCTTCATAAGGCATGCCTCCCAATCCAGGCAACATCCTTGTAAATCTCCTCTGCACCCTTTCAATAGCTTCCACGTCCTTCCTATAGTGAGGCGACCAGAACTGCGCACAGTACTCCAAGTGTGGTCTGACAAGGGTCCTATAAAGCTGCAGCATTACCTCCTGACTCCTGAACTCAATCCCTCGATGAATGAAGGCCAGTACACCGTAAGCTTTCTTAACCACATCCTCCACCTGGGAGGCCGATTTGAGAGTCTTATGGACCTGGACCCCAAGATCCCTCTGCTCTTCCACACAGCTAAGACTCCTACCTTTGATAGTGTACTCATTCATCCCGTTGGATCTTTCCTGATGGCCTCGCTGGTAGGACTGGAAGCCATTGAGGTCCTCGCCCTGGAGGTCAAGGGAAGGAAAGGGGGGGTGTAGTGCCCCTTGAGTAAGGCACTGCCAGTCTGGCACACTGACAGTGTCCAGGGAGAAAGATAGGAAGGGCGGATTTTGCACCAGGAGTGGGGACTAGTGGTAGGACTAGTAATTGGGGGCTGGGAGAGGTCAGGATGAGTGGTGTCTGGGATGGGGGTGAAGATGGTGACATGCCTGATTGTCTTATAAGACTCTGCTGCTGACCTCTCCAGATCAGCAGCCACCCCTATTGGCCTGAATCACCTGCAGTCCCCTGTTTTGCATAGAGTGCCTCCCGTTTTCCTACCCACTGGACACTTTGAGTGTTTTTTTGGCAAAATTGTCCCTGTGGTATTAATAAATAAGTGTTAAGAAGATACCAGATATGGCTGCAATCTATCTGTAACCAAGTACCACGACTAGAGTCCAAATATATTGGGCAAAACAGTAGCACAGTAGCTCGCACTGCTACCTCACAGCTCTAGAGAGCTGGGTTTGATTCCAGGCTTGGATCACTGTCCATGTGCAGTTTGCGTGGGTTCTTCTTGTGTCTGCGTGGGTTGCCTCCAGGTGCTCCGGTTTCGTACCACACTCCAAAGATGTGCGAGTTAGGTTGATAGGCCATGCTAAATTGACCCCTAGTGTCTTGAGTTGCGTAGATTAGAGAGGTTAATGGGGCAAATGGGTTACGGGATAGGGGCTGGGTGGGCTTGTTGTTGGTACAGACTCAATGGACGAATGGTCTTCTCCTGCACTGTAGGGACTCTATGATAAGAAAGATCATCACAAAGTACTGAGCTCTAGACTTTCTCTTAAAGGAAAACATCTTCTTAGCATCCACCCTGGCAAGAATTCTCAGGATTTTCCATGTTTCAATCACATCAATGTTCTTTACAACTTAAGTTTTTGATTCCTGATAATCTCATTCACTCTTCAGTTCAGCTGGAGGATCTTTGGTGCGCAGAGAGCTTTGCCATTCATCAGAGATGTCTTCTTTTCCTCAGGTCTGGAGCATTACTTATGTCAGCTGGCTGACCTTTGCCCTTTTGATCTGGTGCTGCGTGATCTGGATGTTGCAGGACCGTCAGAGGTGGGCCAAGTTGAGCTCTCCCTTCCTGGTGGTCTACGGGAACTTGCTGATAACCCAACAGTTCTTCACGGGCCTGGAGCTGAGCGAGTCGGAACTCTTCCCTGGGCTCTCTGAGGCTGTGCTGATCGACTTTGACCTGAAGCATTCAAACACCCCCTGTCTGCATCTGGGTGCCAAGGTTTGTATGAAACGTGACATTAAATGGTGAACCATCAGACCCATTGTAACAACAGGAGTGTGATCAGAGATGATCGGGTACTCCAGTTTCCTCCCACCGTCCAAAGACGCGCGGGTTAGGTTGATTGGCTATGCTAAATTGCTCTTTAGTGCCCTGGGATGTGTAAGTTAGGGGAGATTAGTGGGGTAAGTATGTGGGATTACAGGGTTAGGGCCTAGGTAGGACTGTTGTTGGTGCAGACTTGATGGGCTGAATGGCCTCCTTCCACACTGTATGGTTTCTATACTGATTCTACCAAGACATGCCAGAGTTCCTAAACTGTTGCAGGGGGTGGGGGGGAGAATAACACTGTCATGGGGAATGTTTGGTGTTGGAGGAGGAGGAGTATGGAATAAGGATGCATAATGGACAGAAAATAAAGAACGTGTGATTTTTTTTTTGCTTCGGTGAGATGTAATCAAAGGACTCCCCATGAATCTTAGTTGTTTTTAATGATTTTGGTTGCGTATGAATGTGGGACCACAGTTTAAGGTTTACAGCACAGACACAGGCCCCTCATCGCAACTGATCCGTGTGCTATTTGTTAGAGCACAGAATCCTGCATCCTGAGAACAGCTGTTAGAGCACAGTGTCTTGTGTCCCTAGCAACAACCCATCGAGCACAGAGTCCCGTGTCCCTGGGAACATCCTATAGAGCAGAGTCCTGTGTCACCAAACTGCTTGGGAAGAATCTCAACAGTTGGAATAGGGAATAGTCCTTTGTTATCATCAATTGGTTTGGTTTCTCCCAGCCTTCATTCTGTTCTCAATTGAACCCAATCTTAGTCTGGCTGGGATTCTGGGAATTTGAGTATTTTCCTTTTAAAGCATAGAATGAAGAATAGTACAGCGTAAGAACAGGCCCTTTAATGCATGATGTTGTACTGAATTGATGCCAAATTAAAGTAATCCCTTCCGCCTGCTTTGGTCCAAATCCCTCTATTCCTTCCATGTCACGTGTTTTTCTAAAAGCACTTTATACACCTATTGTATCTGCCTTCACAGCCCCTGGCAGCACATTCTGGCCATCTATGTGTCAAACAATTTGCCTCTCACATTTCCTTTGAACTTTTCCCTTCTCACTTTAAGTGCATGTTCCCTATTATTAGACATTTCAATTCTGGGGAAAAGATTCTGAGTGTCAAACCTATCTATGTCTCTTGTAATTTTATAGACATCTAAGAGGTCTCCTCTCAGCCGCTGCCACTCCAGAGAAAACTACCCTAGTTTGTCCAACCTTGCCTATTAATTTGTACCATCTAATCCATATCCTTTAAAATCCACAATGGCCCCAAAAACATTAAAAAGCGGTGATTGGGATTAGGACTGGGATTAGATTGGAATTTGAGGGTGGGAATCCATTGCTGATATCTGGAGTATATTAGTACATATCCCATGTTGCAGATCATCTATACCTTCAGCTTCTGGATCTTACTGTGTCAGCATCTGAGTGAGAAGGAGAAAATGAGGGAACGTGCTCAGGTATCACTCAGTGAGATCAACATTCAGGAGACAGGTAAGAAAGCTTCTTCCTTCAGCAACGTGGTCAGATATATGGCTACTGTCAGCTTCTGAATTTGTTCTGTTGTTACTTCTCTCTTTCTTGTATTGTGTTTTAAAATGTCAAGGTGTCTAAAATAATAGGAAGATGTGATTCTACTGGAATTATCACTTTAGTGAAGTTTTCTATATTAGCTAATTAGAATCATTGAATCTTTGCAGTGCCAACGGAGGCCATTCAGCCTATCATTTATGTACTGGCTCTTTGAAAGCACTATCCAATCGGTCCCATCACTCTGCTTTGGCCGCACTGCCTTGTAAAACTTTCCTGTTTCAGTAAAGATCCAATTTGATTTTGAGAGTTGAATCTGTTTCCTTCATCTTTTCAGACCTCAGCTCTTTCCAGGTCAACTTGATCTATGTGAAAGAATTCATAGGATTCCTTCAATGCAGAAGGAGGCTATTCAGCCCATCGGGTCTGTACCAACAACAATTCTACCCTGTCCCCATCCCTGCAACCCTACATATTTACCCTGGTAATCTCTCTAACCTATGCATGCCGGGGCACTAAGCAGTCTGCATGGGTTTCCTCTGGATTTTCCAGTTTCCTCCACAGTCCAGATTAGGTGGATTGGCCATGGTAAATTTTTTAGTGTCCCAAGATGTATTATACAAACCCTACAGTGCAGAAAGAGAGCATTTGGCCCATCGAGTCTGCACCAACCATAATCTCATCCAGACCATGCCCCTATTTCCCTACATATTTACCCACTAATCTCTCTACACTACACATCTCAGGGCACTAAGGGGCAGTTTTAGCATGGCCAATCAACCTAACCCGCACATCTCTGGACTGTGGAGGAAGCTGGAGCATCCGGACGAAACCCATGCTGACATGAGACATTTAGCATGGCCAACGCACCCAACCCGCACATGTTTGGACTGTGGGAAGAAACTGTAGCACCAGGAATAAAACCCACACAGAAATGGGGAGAATGTGCAAACTCCACATAGGGACGGATTCAAACTGAGGATCAAACCCAGGTTCCTGGAGCTGTGACGCAGCAGTGCTAAATACTATGCTACTCCATAATGCTGTGTTGCTTTTCTCTCACTCCTATATCTTAAACCATTGAACCTGAAAACAGTCTCTCCTTATTTCTTCTAGCAGAATCCTTGTAGTTTTACACACTTCCATCAAATCACATCTCTAAGAAGTGACATCCCAGCTTCTCTGATCTCCCCACTTTACTGAAGTCCCTTAATCCTGTTATGGTCACCTGTAAATCTCTACAGGTTTGTCATCGACCCTTTTAATAATAAATTTCATTTTAGTTTCACATTCCTTCCAAGGAACTCCAGCTCTTGCTGCTAACTTCCTGTGGAATATCCTGTAGTTTGCTGTACACATGTGATCTCCTTGGGAATTCCCCATTTCTTAATTCCATTTCTTTATCATTTCTAGTTTGTCCAGCTAGTTCTCTTTCTCATGCTTCAAAAGGTGGCATTTGTCCAGCCAAGTAATCAGCATCCTAGAAATTATCAAATATATGCAGATTAGTTGGATTGACCATGGTAAATTTCTCAAGATGTATCATAGATAGAGTATCATAGATACCCTACAGTGCAGAAAGAGACCATTTGGCCCATCGAGTCTGCACCAATCATAATCTCGCCCAAGCCCTACCCCCATGTCCCTACATATTTACTCACTAATGACTCTGAACCACACATCTCAGGGCACTAATTTTTAGCATGGCCAATCAACCTAACCCGCAGATCTCTGGACTATGAAGAAAACTGGGACATCCAAGGAAGCCCATGCAGATATGAGGAGAATATGCAAATTCCACAGAGACAGCGACCCAATTGAATCCAGGTCCCTGGAGCTGTGAAGCAACAGTGCTAACCACTGAGCTACTGTGCTGCCCGTGTGCAGGTTAGATGGATTTACCATGGGAACTGTGTGGGGTTACGGGAAGAGGGCCTGGGTGGGAAGCTCTTTGGGGAGCTGAAGCGGACTCAATGGGCTGAGCGCCCCTTCTGCACTGTAGGAATTTTATGATTCTATTTTATGATTCCACTTTCCCCTTGTCTGGATGGGTGCAGCTCCAACAACACTCAAGAAACTCGACATTACCCAGGACAAAGCAGCCCATTCCACAAACATTCACTCCTTCTAATATTGATGAACAATGACAGCTGTGTGTGCCATCTACAAGATGCATTGCAGGAACTCAACAAACTTTCTTTGGCTGAAACTTCCAAACCCACAACTGCTAACAGCCAGAAGGACAAGGACAGCACTCACCTGAGGACCCCTTCACCTGGAGGTTCCCTTCCCATTCACTCACTATCCTGACTTGGAAATATATTGGCCGTTCCTTCTTCATTGCTAGGTTAAAATCCTGGAACTTCCTGCCTAACAGCACTGTGGTTGTGCCTACACATCAAGGGCTACAGCGATTTAAGAAGGCAGCTCACCACCATCTCCTCAAGGACAATTTGGGATGGGCAATAATGGTCTAGCCAGCGATGGCCACATCCTGTGAATGAATTAAAAAAAAATTATCATTCATCATTCCCTATCCAGTTCATCAGGACATAAGAACTAGGAGCAGGAGTAGGCTATCTGACTCCTTGAGCCTGCTTTGCCATTCAATAAGATCATGACTAACCTTTGTGTGGACTCAGTTCCACTTACCCAGTTGCTCACCGTAAACCTTTTCTGTTCAAAAAGGTATCTATCCTTGCCTTAACAATATTCAACTGCTTCATTGAGTAAGGGATTCCACAGATTTCCAACCCTTTGAGTGAAGAGATTCCTTCTCAACTCAATCCTAAATCTGCTCCCCCTTCTGTTGATGCCATGCCACCTTGTTCTGGTTTCACCTGCCATTGGAAACAACTTCCCTGCTTCTATCTTATCTGTTCCCTTCATAATCTTATATGTTTCTACAAGGTGTCTCCTCATTCTTCTGAATTCCAGTGAGTATAGCCCCAGTCCGCTCAGTCTGTCCTCATAAGCCAATCCTCTCAATTCAGAAACAACTTAGTGAATCTCCTAGTGGTTATATCAGTAGATGTTAATCTGAGATAAGCCTTATGAAGAGATGCAAAAGACTGGATCGTTAGGCTGCATTCAACAGCAAAATGTCTGAAGTCAATTAGTTAAGTCAATTAGTTGAAGCCACATTCACCAACTCCTCTGTGTCCATTTGTTGCGGTGAGCTGGAGCAAAGCTGTGAGCGACTGAAAAGTGAAACACATAAACACTGTTGCCCGTCTCCTCATTCTGAAAATTGGAAAAGAGAGAAACACATTGGGCAGAGGTTACTGCTGCTCTCAGAAGGCACTCGGAGTGGAGGGAATTGAAAAGTCAGTTTCTGGATGTTGGGATTACAAGTGAACATTATGTGGGTGGCGAAGTGGATTTGGATCAGGTTCCTTGACAGTAAACAGCAATCAAAAATCCCTACAGTGCACAAGGTGGTCATTCGGCCCATTGAATCTGCACTGACTCTGTGACAGAGTAACTTACTTAGGTTCTTTGCCTGCCATAATCTCACACGTTTACCATAGCTAATCCATCTAACCTAATAGTAGGAATCTATTTATAATGTCAGGGATTAAAACACATGCCTGCCAGATTAAACTGTACCTTTGCAATAAAGTCAGCAGCAAATGATTCAGATTCACAACTGGTTAAAGGTGGCATTCAGCAGTTGAGATCTTCCTGTTGGGTTTTGAGTGATTTTCTTATATGAGGAACATGGTTACACTGGGAGAGAGGAGCTTGTGCTGTAGAGTTGAGCTGAAATTTGGCTGCTCAGGCAGCCTGGGGCGTGGCGTCTGACAGAGTCCAGGAAGGTCAGAAGCAGATACTTTCTGATGCATAAGATAATGAAGGGGATGGATAAGGTAGAGGTTGAGAGACTCTTCCCGCTTAACAAAGATAGCAGGACTAGAGGGCACAGCCTCAAGATTAGACGGGGGGAGGTGGGGGTTCAGATTGGAGTTGCGGAGGGGTTTCTTCACGCAAAGGGTGGTGAATCTTTGGAATTCTCTGCCTGATGAGGTGGTGGAGGCTTCCTCACTCAATATGTTCAAGTCAAGAGCGGATAGGTTTTTAATTGACAAGGGAATTAAGAGGAGAAAGCGGGAAAGTGGTACTGAACCACTACAGATCAGCCATGATCTTATTGAATGGCTGGGCAGGCTCGAGGGGCTGGATGGCCGACTCCTGCTCCTATTTCTTATGTTCTTGTGTTCTTTCAGTGAAATGTTCAAATTGGAGTGAGGTGTTCAGAGTTAACATGTCATTTTTCTGCTTTTGTCTACAGAGAGAATACAGAAGGATGATACTCTGATGACAGTGATTGGCTCTGTGGTTAAGGGATTATTAATAAAGTACTGGATCTATTTCTGCACAGCCATGTTTACTATCATTAGTTTCAATGGCCGAGTCGTGGTGTATAAAATTCTCTACATCATGCTGTTTCTCTTTTGTGTGGGACTGTATCAGGTAGGTATACATTTCTAACTAGCGGTTGACACAGGACCTGGTGTGTTATAATGACATGAAAGCGCCAATCACTCATAAGGGATTGGGTAACATAGTGTAGGTTCATTTATTTAGACTGGGCATATGGGAACAGAAATGAATGGTTAAAAAGCTTGAAGATATCAGTAGCAGAATTGTGTAAGACGCTCACTGTCCAAAGACTGGATTGCATGGTACACTTTCCTTTTAATGATGCCATGCTGCTTAAAACTCATGTCTCACAACAGACCAACGTGCCTCAATATCCTTTTACTGAGATCAGTTATTGTACCTAATAGAATTAAACACGTGGGCCGGGATTCTCCCCAAAAAAATTCCAAGTTCTCAATTCATGTAAAAATGAGAGTGACATCTGCATATTTTTAGTACTATTTTCAAAATAAATCTCCTACTCTCTGAGCATTAGGGTGGAGTGCCCAAATGCGATTCGTGTTAGAAACTTGGGAGCGGAGACTCCCTGGAGAAGCCAGCAGCATAGTGCTGAGTGGGCCACTGCACATACGCTGATCTCTTATAGCGAAGATTCGTACATGGGCAGTAGCCCCGCTCTGCCGGCTATTCCCGGTCGTTGCTGGCTCGGTTGCTGGCCAGCACCGTAAACCCCATCGCTGTCACACAGATCTCAAATCTCTGGGCTTCTAGACATCTCCGTTTCCCCACCTCAATCTCTCCTCCCCCTCTGCCTCCCCCTGCTGTCCCAATCTGGCTGTTGCCCCCCACCCACTCCAGCTCCCCCCGCATCCCTGAAACCCCTCCCCAGCAGTCCCCGCACTACCCCTAATTACCAGCCCTGTTTGGCTCCTTCCCTCCCTCTTCCATGCATCCCTATGTAGAGTGGCAGTGGGACCATTACCCTACTGATTGCGCCCCATATATCCCATCTCCAATAGAACCCACCTCCCTCTGTCACATCCCTGTGGAATTCATCCTTGCCCAGTAAGCAGTGCCAAGGTGCCCCTTGGGTATTGTCAGCTGTGCCGCTTTGGTAGTGCCAGGGGCTAACGTGGCATTGCCAGGCTAATAATGCTCAAGAAGTGGGGAGCTGTTGTAAATCCTACTGGTAATGGAGGAGGGGGGGTGGGGAGTGAGGGGAAGAGGCTAGCAATCGCAGACACTTCAGTCCTGGGCCCACTAATAGGATTCAAATGGTTATTCTAATATTTAAATCAGCTCTGCACTGAAATGCAGTGCAAAGTTGATGGTGCTGGAAATCCAGAGCCCAGAGATGCATGGATGTCGTGTCTCTCAGCGGAAGGCCCATTAAATGGCCTCCCCTGATGTCTCCTGTCCTGATATGCTGCTAGTGCAGTGTAGTAGGCTGGGAGAACTGCCCCATGGACTATTCCCAGGCCAATCACAACACAACTAATTGTAATGGAACAATCCCAATCCAGTTATTACATATGACGGGATCAAATTTAGGGATTAATTGTAGCACAGTTTACTATACAAGTTCAGAAAGGTGAAACAATTTACAATATAATATGAAGTAGATGCGAATTAACAGGCCACCTGAGGTCAAACATACCACATGACAGATGCAACCAAATCAGATTCCATGGATTTATCAACAAATGTTTGTCACTTTGTGAGCCATTCAATCTCACTGAAAACTCATCTTTCTTACAAGGGTTTCCACTCTTCACCTTTCAAGATACTGCCAATGGAATTCTTTGTAAAAGTCCTGCCCATCTATAGAAACGTATACTTAGATTAGTTTGAAATCTGATGTTGGGATTTCAGCTTCCTGATGATCTTTTAGGCCTTTTGAAAATGCACTCACTGGGAAATGGGCATAGATGTGCAGTGCTACCATTTTACATTCTTGAGGCTGAGCACCAGCGCTGAGCATCCACACAGAAGACTGGTATGAAGGGCAGGTCCGGTGACTTGATATGGAGCTCCATTATCTAGTAGATGTCCCAGTGGGCAGGTCACAGGAATGGACAGAGAGAACACCCCAAACCAATGAGGGGAACTGGGAAAATGTCCCGAAAGGAAGTCCGAGGTTAAGAATTAAAGGTGAGGACAGAAAGAGGCCCCATTAAGTTAAAAGAAAGGACCAGAGAATAGGCTTTGAATTAAAGAAAATGCTGCTAGTGATAGATTTAAGTGACATGGACTTGAGAGAAGATCAAGATCCAAAACAGCAGCCAAATATTGCTGATTCCTTGCGACGGTCATTGGGGCCAAGGTATCTCTTTGGAGCAATGCTGACGATTTGAAATTATTTAAGGGGCGAAGCTGGAACATATTTGGAGATCCAGGGAAAAGGAATTTTGGAACCCTGGTTGAAATCCTGAAATGTAGATTGTTGCTGAGGCTATTCGAGCAGGATGAACTTCTGTGGACGGAATCTTCAAAGATGGAGACTGGAAACCCTTGTGAGAAAGATGAGTTTTCAATGAGATTGGTTGGCTCACAAAGTGACAAACATCTGGGTGAGCTGTTGAGAAATCCATGGTACCTGGTTTGGTTGCATCTGTCATGTGGTGTGTCTGACTGCAGTTAGCCTGTTAATCCACGTATACTTCATATTTACCCTAAATGTCAGATAGTTATTGTAAGCTGTTTTACTTTTCTAAACTTGTATAGTAAAGTTTATATTTGTTTGTTCAAAACCCATGGAATCTTGTGGCTTTATTCACTTAATAAACATCTTGAATCTTAAACTTTATCTATTTTCAACAAAATGTTAATGGTCCCAAATTGGATATCCATCCATGATCCAGGATCTGATTGAGGATCAGAACACTGTACATGGTGAGAGTGGACCAGCCCAGTTACGGTAATGCCATCAGTAACAATACCATTATTAACAGGGCACTGGGAAGGAATGACAATGAAGAGAAAGGTAGCTTTAGTAGGGCTAGAGTCAGCAATACCGATCATTGACAGAAGGGTTACAGAGTCACAGAATGACTGGCAGAAATGGGGAAGGGGAATTACTGAGCCAATGTGAGAGAGCTGGAGTAACACCAGCAGAATTACAGCCATTAACTCTGGGCTCTGGCTGCAGGAGTCTCTCAATCAGTATGGTTCAGTGAGGTAGATGCTGAGGGACTGTTTCCCCTTGTGGGGGAGCTAGGACCAGAGAGTATAATCTCAGAGTAAGGAGTGACTCACTTGAGATTCTTTTCCCAGTAGTAAGTGAATCTGTGGAGTCCTTTCCCACGGGGGGTTGCAGAGGCTGGGTCATTAGGTATGTTTGAGGCTGAGATATACAGATTTTTAATCAGTAAAGGAATCAAGGTCAGTGGGAATAAGGTAGGGAAAGTGGAGGTGAGGATTATATCAGGTGAGCCATGACCTAATTGAATGGCTGGGCAGACTTGATGTGCCGAGTGGCCTACTTCTGTCCCTACGTCTTATAGTCCACTGGGATGTGTCTCTGAAATCCTTATCCAATACCCACTTCTATTTATTCCCCCTTGTGTTTACAGGTACACTATGATTGGTGGCGTCAAATTCTGCGGCATTTCTGGATCACTGTAGTGTCTTATTCAATGCTGGTGCTGATCGCTATTTACACCTATCAGTTTAAAACAGTGTCCTGGCTCTTCCAACAGAAAATGTCTGAGGACAGGTACAACGTTAATGATTATTTGGCTACTAAGTCAAACTCGTCCAAGCATTCCAGATTAATGTGATAAGCAAGAAAGGAGTCAACTCTCAATTCTCTTAACAATCTTCCTTTCAGGCTGGACTTGTGGATAGTGAGGAGCACTGTCAGGTGATTCAGCAGGACATAGATAGGCTGGTAGCTTGGGCAGATAGATGGCAGATGGAATTCAATCCTGATAAATGCGAGGTGATGCATTTCGGGAGAAAGAATGTAGGGGGGGAGGTATATGATAAAGGGTAGACCTATTAAGAGTATAGAAACACAGAGGGACCGGGGGGTGCAGGTGAACAAGTCTCTGAAGGTGGCAGAGCAAGTGGAGAAGGTTGTGAAGAAAGCATATGGTGTGCTAGCCTTTATAGGAAGAGGTATAGAGTACAAGAGCTGGCCTTTAATATTGCAGTTGTATAAAACGTTGGTTAGACCTCATTTGGAATACTGCGTCCAGTTCTGGTCACCTTACTATCGGAAGGACGTGGAGACTCTGGAGAGAGTGCAGAGGAGGTTTACCAGGATGCTGCATGGTATGGAAGGTCTGAGTTACGAGGAGAGATTAGGCAAATTGGGACTGTTTTCCTTAGAAAGACGTAGACTTAGAGGAGATCTAATAGAGGTGTACAAGATTATGAGGGTATAGATAGAGTAAACAGGGTTAAGCTTTTTCCTAGGATGGACTCGAATAGCACAAGGGGTCACGGGCTTAGAGTGAGGGAGGTAAGGTATAATTTGGATGCTAGAGGGAGTTTTTTCACACAGAGGGTGGTGGGGTATGGAATGCGCTGCCAAGTAAAGTGGTGGAGGCAGGCACTCTGGAGTTATTTAAGAAATACTTAGATGGGCACATGAACAGAATGGGAATGGAGAGGTGTAGAAAACTGATTTAAAATAGGGATCATGAGCCTTGGGAGTCCCTGGGAAGTGTGTAAATAGATGATGATATTGATGTACTTATTTTTATCCTACAGTTACTTTGGTCCACCTTGTTGTCTAACAAGGAGCAAACACGCGATGGGTCGTGAGAGGGCTGCTCTTGGATTTTTTTCGAGAGTATCCTAGTGCTTCACGTCGTTAGTGTACGCTTGACCTGGACCATTTGATGGCAACACGACAGCTCAGTGACTATCGCTGTGCTGTGCAGATACATGGATTTGGGCCTGTGTCTGTGGGAGTTTGCGCATTCTCCCTGTGCTTGCATGGGTTTTCTCCGGGTGCTCCGGTTTCCTCCCACATCCCAAAGATGTGCTGTTAGGCTAATTGACAAAACAAATTCTCCCTAAATTGTCTCAAATTTGGTTTTTTAATCCATAGATCTATAAACATAGACAGGGATCACAGGTAGAGGTGGGAACATCGGGGTGGCGGCGCGGACCCGTTGGGCCAAAGGACCTGTTTCCCGTGCTGTTTTGTTCTTTGTTCTTTGTTCTTTGTTCAGACTCATGGTAGCACAGTGATTAACACCGCTGCTTCACAGCTCCAGGGACCTGGGTTTGATTCCTGTCTCAGGTCCTTGTTTGTGTGGAGTCTGCACACTCTCCTCGTGTCTGCATGGGTTTGTTCCGGTCCCTCCCACAGTCCAAAGATGTGTGGGTTAGGTTGATTGGCCATGCTAAAATTCCCCCTTAGTGTCCTGAGATCATAGATTAGATGGATTAACGGGTAAAATATGTCGGAATATGGGGATAGGGCCTGGATGGGATTGATGTTGGTGCAGACTCAATGTGCTGAAGGGCCTCTTTCTGCACTGTAGAGTTCTATGATTCAAACTCTTATTTGATTTATTATTGTCACATATATTACTGTACAGTGAAAAATAATGTTTCTTGAGCACTATACAGACAAAGTTTATCTTTGTACCTTTCAAATCTCTGTAAGGTGCCACCTTTTGTGACGGCACAGTCGAGTTTTTTTGAACATTTATCATAATTTATTGCCCATGGGAGGCCTGCATGGTTCATCGAGGAGGTGATGGCCAAGTGGTATTATTGTTAAAATATTGATCCAGAAACTTAGCTAATGCTCCGGAGACACAGGTTCAAATCCAACATGGCAGCTGGTGGAATTTGAATTCAATAAAAAATATCTGGAATTGAGAATCTACTGATGACCGTAAAACCATTGTCGATTCTTGGAAAAAACCATCAGCTTCATTAGTGTCCTTTAGGGAAAGAGATCCGCTGTTCTTACCTGGTCTAGCCTACATCTGACTCCAGAACCACAGCAATGTGGTTGACTCTTAACTGCCCTCTGAAATGTGCAACTAGGGATGGGCAATAAATGCTGGCCAGCAGAAATGCTCATGACCCATGAATGAGTTTAAACACAAAGTTGGTGTCGCCTCTGCCTCTGACTCAGAAGATTCTGGGTTCCAGTCCCTCACCAAGACCTATTGTTAATGGAATGGAAATTCATGTGGCTCTATGTGGGTTGTTAAATCAGCCTGCAGAATCCAGCCACACACTCCAGTGCCGTCCACTAAGGGAGACAAGGACAAACAAATAATCTGTCCTGTGAATAAGCTCATTCAAATCTCTCTTGTCTATATCTGAATTCCCATCAAGTCTAGTCATCAGTGCTTTTGTTTGCCAGTCAACACATCAAGTTTAAAATCTCATCTTTATTTTTCATCTCTTTATTGTGTTTACTGTTTTATAGGTGCTAAACAAATGCATGCTGTGCAGTTTCCAGAACTAGGAGCTGTCTTGGCAGCCAGCACTGTATATATCATTCAAGATGCTGCCTTACCAACACTTGGGTGTGCAACTGGGGTATCACTTGGGTGATAATTCAATGGGATCAGGTTGACCATCTATTGTACCATTTTGGGCTGAATTAAATTGAACAAATTGATGGACAAATCAAAATGAGCAGCCCCTTAAATTGATACTACATTAAACAAATTACAAAGGAAACTTAAAATATTAAAGTCCATAATAAAACCATAAGATCAGGAGATATAGGAACAGAATTAAGCCATTCAATCCATCGAATCTGCCCTGCCATTCAGTCATAGCTGATACGTTTCTCTTGCCTTTTCCCCATAACCTTTGATCTCCTTATCAATCAAGAATCTAGTCTCTCCTACCAATAGAAACATTTTCCCCATGTCCACTATAAGTCAAAACTGTCTAATTAACTTTCATCCTATTGACTGAATCATAGAATCCTTACAACACAGAAGGAGGCCATTTGGCTCATTGAGTCTTCACTAACCATTGCTCCACCAAGTCCCTATCCCAGTAACCCCATCTATTTATCTTGCTAATCTTCCTGATACTAAAGAGGAATTTAGCATGGCCAATCAAATTGACTTATACATCTTATGGCAGGAAATGGGTTTTTTTGAAAATCCGATGATTGACATGCTGAGATTAAGCTTTAAGTTTAAGTTTTCTTTATTAGTGTCACAAGTGGGCTTACATCAACACTGCAATGAAGTTAATGTGAAAATCTCCTGGTCGCCATGCTCTGGCACCTGTTCTGGTACACCGAGGGAGAATTTAGCATGACCAATGCATCTAACCAGCATGTCTTTCGGATTGTGGAGCACCTGGAAGAAACCCACACAGATTTGGTGAGAATGTGCAGACTCTGTACAGCCAGTGACCCAAGTTGGGAATCGAACCTGGGTCCCTACACAGTAAGGCAGCGGTGCTAACCACTGTGCCACCATGTTACCCATAGCATCCTTGGTAGGGACCAAGATTTACCCCAATCTATGAGGGGGATTTTGGTCAATGGAATCATCACCATCCCTGCCCAGGAGCATAGAATCATAGGGTCCCTACAGAAGGAGGTCAGTTGCCCCCATTGAGTCTACACTGACAACAATCCCACCCAGGCCCTATCTCTGTAACCCCATGTATTTACCCTACTCATCCCCGTGACATTGAGAAGCAAATTAGATTGGGGAAGGTCTGCATGTTTACTTTGAAAGAACTTCCTTTTTTTAAACTAGACTGTTAGGAATGGCTTAATTGCAACCTTCCACTTTAAACCTGATGTGTTTGCTAATTGTTTAATAGCACTCACCAAGTTATATAAAGTGGTTACAGATGGCACTGGGTGTTGGGTATATATGTGGAGTTGTGAAAGAGAATAAAGTGGGTTTGTGAAGAAGCTGTACTTTGTATCATCTTTTATTACTGGACTGCAACTGAGAAGTTTAACAGTTCACAGCCTCATAAAGAATCTTTGAATAAATCAAGTTGGTGGAGTGAAACTTACTGTCCTCTTCTTTTTTCCTAGTTTGCAAGATCTGGGTTTGGAGAAATATGACACGGCTGAGCTGTTTGCTAACATCTCACTCCCTGCAACCTTCCTCCTAGCCTGCATCCTCCAGCTACATTACTTCCACAATCATTTCCTCAGCCTTACTGACTGTAAGCAGGTCACTCCCAGGCAAGATAACCTCATCTATAGGTATGTCCCTTTACAGCTTATAGCCCTTTATTTTCACAAGAGTTCCCTTCAGAGACAAATCTATTTTGACCTAATGACCTAAGCAATTTCTATTTTTTAATACATATTCATCCTCTGGCTGAGAGTGTTGCTGGCTAAGCCAACATTTGTTGCCCATCCTTAATTGCTTTTCAGAAAGTGGACATGAGCCGCCTTCTTGAACTGCTGCAGTTCACGAGGTGTAAGTACACCCACAGTGATGTTAGAGAGGGACCACAACAAGGCTGGGATACCACGCTGGCTTCTGTTAATACGTGGCAAGTCATTTTTCCACCACACAGTTATCATCCTCATGAAGAGAGAATCTAACCATCTCCCCTTGGCAGCCAATGGCCTTTCCAACTTTTCCCCGTTCTGATGGAAAGCCGTGAGCTGAAATGTTGGGTGATTGGTCCGACCCACTAGCAGAATTGTCTGGTCCCGCCACAGTGAATGGACTTTTGACTGCTTGCAGCATTCCTCCACAGCAGGATCCAGCAAGTCAGGGTCCCCCCCCCTCCACCAGTAGCAACATTAGGGCTGCAGAGTGGTTAGCATTGCTGCCTCACAGTGCCACGTTCAATTCTGGCCTCGAGTAACTCTCTGCGTGGAGTTTGCGTGTTTTCTGCTTGTCTGTGTGGGTTTCCTCCAGGTGCTCCAGTTCCCTCCCACAGTTCAAAGATGTGTGGGTAAGGTGAATTGGTCATGATTGGTTAGTGTCAGGGAGATTTAGCAGGATAGATACTTGGGATTATGGGGTAGAGCCTGGGAAGGATTGTTGTTGATGCAGGTTCAATGGGTTTATTGGCTCCTGCATGGTGGGATATCTATGATTCTGTGACTCTGGGGAGAGATGACGATGGTACCATTAACCAGAAACTGAACTGGAATAACCATATAAATAAGAGCAAGTCAGAGGGGAAGAATTCTGCAGTGAGTAACTTACCTCCTGATTCCTCACTGTCTGTCCACCATCTACAAGTTATAAGTCAGGAATCCGATGGAATACTCTCCACTTGTCTGGATGAGTGCAGCTCCAACAACAGACATGCTCAAAATCATCGAGGATAAAGGAATCCATTGGATTGGCATCCTACTCACACACTATGCATTTACTCCCTCCATCACTGGCTCACAGCGGCAGCTATGTGTACCAGCTACAAGGTGCACTGCAACAACTCACCAAGGCTCCTTTGACAGCACCTTCCAAACCTCAACCTCTGCAACCTCACAGTTCAGAATTATGTCTCATCTGCAAATTTTGAACTTGTGTCCTATAGACCCAAGTCTTGGCAGACTATGTATCAGGAAAAATAGTAGTGGTGTTAACAAGCACTGGGGAACTCCACTGCCTTGCTTTCTCCAGTCTGAAAAATAAATGTGTTTACTATGAACACCTGGCTTGGTATCCATCCTGCTACTTCCCCATGATTCCTACTTTTGCTGACAAGCCTAGTTTATGATATTTTCCTAAATGCCTTTTGGAAATTGATACGTTGGCCACATTACTGTCAAAAACCCTTTCAGCTCACTCATCCAAAAACAAAAGCAAGTTGGCTAAACAAGGCTTGCCTTCACAAACCTGTAATGAAAGGAGAATGCACGGAAAATGCGCAGTGAGTCAGGCAGCATCTCTGGGGAGAGAGGGAATTAATGGCAACAATTTTCTGATCCTGCCATGCTGGAACCTGCTGTGCAGGAATGCTGCAAGCAGCCAAAATCCATTCACTCCGGTGGGACCAAAAGATTCTGCTGGTGTGTGGGACCACCCGTCCAGTGTTTGAGCTCACAGCCTATTGCTGGAACAGGGAAAGGTTGGAAATGTTACAGCTTTTGAGGAGATGAGGGAGGAAATGAACAAAACAGACTAACATTAAAGAGCTTGGAGGTGAATATTAAACACAATTGCTTCACCTCACAGCCAGGAGAATTGTCCTGTCAACAATCCATTGCTCGGAGCTCTGATGTGCTTTGGAGATGAGTGCATGTGGATGAGTGCATGTGTGTGTTTTCTGTGTGTGTATGTGTGATTTTGTGTGGGTATTTTTGTGTGTGCATGTTTTCTGTGCATGTGCGTATGTATATGTGCACGTGCGGTGTTTCTGGTATGCATTTTCTGTGCGTATGTTTTCTGTGTGCATGTTTTGTGCGTGTTTTTTCTGTGTACGTGTGTGTGTGTGTGTGTGTGTGTGTACTATTCGTAGGTTATCTGTGACTTTTCTCATACTTCTCCTGATCAACTGTTCACTTGATGTCCCTCTTGTTCTATTGCAGCAATTTCAAAGTAGAAAACCGTGTTGCTATGCTTGCTGATGGGTGAGTGTCCCAATCAGTTGCTCTAATTGTTTTAAAAATTCCTCAGTGCTTTCCCTGCTATTGTATAATCTGTCCTGCCTTACTGTGCTAGTATGCTGTGCTATTATCCTGGGTCCATTGGTGGGGGGGGGGGTGTGAGTATTTACTCCCTCCTTTGCATTCAGGCAAAATCCCCATCAATCACCAGCTCAGTGAGAGTGAGTGAAGCTGAATCACGGCCTGTGGGTGGGAGATGTAAGCTGCATGCCTGTTACTGCAAACTTACCCTTCGACGGATGGGAAGATGTCACCAGCTGTTGTATTTGGATAGAAAACTTCATGCCCATTCTCCTCCTCCCCCTCCTCACCACCATCCCCCCCAACCTCAAGTCCTGGTGGTCTCGCACTCCAGTTACTTCCTGACATGGCCTCAGCCTAAAGCCAGAATCGGATAAGCTCGAACACGCTCACCACTCACCCAGCCTGGCTGTGCATAGTTATTTAATCTCACTGCACCATATTTAACTGTAACATTGCTCCAACTCCTCAGCCAAAACCTGCAACCTACACCAAGGTCACGTTGGACACCACGGATCACACTGGACAGTGAATTGTCCCATCCTAATCTGTCTCAATTCACAGTGAAATGAATGCCGCCACGTTCCCAGAGGACTATTGGCTGTTCTGCTCCTTTTTGAAGGGGAGAACTGACTGTGATTTAACCTGCTGGTCACCACAGCTCAGACGAGAGCCATGATTGAGAAGGCAAGGTCTTCTTATCTCCAAACTCCATTGCCTAGGCCTCAGTACCTTCCTCTGTGACTGAATCCTGAACTTCCTAATCCACAGACCACAATCAGTAAGGACAGGCAACAACACCTCTCCATGGTCATCTTCAACACTGGTGCCTTACAAGACTGTGTTCTCAGCCCCCTAATGTACTCATTATACACTTATGACCAATGTTTATATACAACAGGAGGCTCTTCCCATCCTATTCTCGAATATCCTCTTCCTCATGCACGAATCAAGCCTGTCCTCAATTGTACCAGTTCTTGAACCATTCCATGTGATAATTCCATTCACACTGTTTTCTTCACACAGAACCCTTTCACATTTCCTCATGTTGGAAGGGAGAACCCCAGTTTTAACCTAATCCACAGGAAGCAAATGTGGAGCCTGCCTCTCAACCTGAATCATCCATTTGAGATCCCAGAGCATTCTACACCCCCAGCATCAATCACATTTTCCAGATCCTGCCTGGACAATAGTTGGCCTGTCAGAGCAAAGTGAGCACAGTAAGAGGCCACCAAAGAAAAGTAATAAAAAATATTTCCCAGCAGTCCTGAAGATTTGGGATTGGAAGGGGCAAGAGTAAGGCCTGGGCAGAGCAAAGAGGCAGGGGAGATAGCTAGGACAGGAAAGCATCATTGGCAGGAACATGCTACATGCCACATGAAATTAAATTCAAGTTGTGCTCTGAATGACATAATTGGGTGGCACCATGGTTAGCACTGCTGTTCACGTGCCAGAGACCTGTGTTTAATTCTGGCCTTGGGTCACACTCTATGTGGAGTTTGCACGTTCTCTCCATTCTGCTTGGATTTCCCCTGGATACTTCAGCTTCCTCCCACAGTCCAAAGATGTTCAGGTTGAGTGGATTGGCCATGGTAAATTGTACCTTAGTGTCTAAAGATGTGTAGGTTAGGTGGATTAGCCATGCTATATTGCCCCTTAATGTCCAAAGATGTGCAGTTTTTGTGGATTGGCCATCATAAATTGCACCTTGGCGTACAAAAATGTGTAGGTTAGGTGGATTATAACACAATCTTATTTCATTTCCAGAAGCTTCTCTTCTTAGCCATATTGTCATCATTAATGTTGGTAAATGCGTGGGATTACAGGCATTAGGTGGGCAAGTGGGGGGTGGGGGGAACGGGTGCGATGGTGAGCTTGAGTAAGATGCTCTTCAAGAGTTGGTGCAAATTTGATTAGTTAGTGTTGACTCGATGGTCTCCTGCTGCACTCTAGGGATTCTACAGTTTTTATTATAATTTTAATTACCTGTTGATAACGTGGTAAGGGTGAAAATGCTCTGTAGTGAGTATTACAGTGCCCTAATTTTAGTCCACGGGATGCCCCATTCAAATTGCCACAGTGGACCAGGGTGATTAGGGAAAAGATTGTGGTGGTTGCAGGGGAGACTAAGGTATTTAAAGTTTTTACTAAATGGAATTTTGTATCAGTGAACTTCTTCCTTCACAATCTAATCCAAATTATATTTTATGTAGTATTATTGGGAAGGAGGTTTCACTCCTCAATTAAACTCAGGTTAATAAATGAAACTTGTTCATTAACAATGAAAACAGTTTAACTACAGTGTGGAGAGCAAAGATTTTATGTGCAGGAGGATCCCAAATGCAGTAATGAGATGATTAAATCATTTTCCCCTCACTGGTATTAAATCCTAGCTTCTCTTCAAATAATAAGATTTTCTCATCCACAACTGCACAGTCCTCATTTACAATCTCTTCTGAAGGACATTTTCAACAATGCTGCACTCTTTTAGATTACCTCAAATCCAAGAGGAGGATTCATACCCCCAAACTCAGAATCAAGAGTGTCACTGTCAACCAAACTGATGCCATTATAAACAAAAAGATTCTAGGTGCCCTGATCACCAAAGCCTGTCGTGGTCTCCCCACGTCAACGCTATGCTTAAAAAAGTCCAGCAATGCCTCTACTTTCTCAGGAGGCTAAGGAAATTCAGCATGTCCACTATGACACACCAATTTTTATAAATGTACCATAGAAAGTATCCTTTCAACATATATCACTGCTTGGTATGGCTCCTGCTCTGGCCAAGACTACACGAAACTACAAAAGGTCATGAATGTAGCCCAATCCAACATGCAAGCCTGCCTCCCATCCATTGATATTCTACATTTCCTCTGCCTTGGCAAAGCAGTCAGCATAACTAAGGACCCCATGCACCCCAGACATTCTCTCGTCCACCTTCTTCTGTAGGGAAAAAGATACAGAAGTCTGAGATCATGTGCCAAGTGACTCAAGAACAGCTTCTTCCCTGTTGCCATCAGACATTTGAATGGATCTACCTTATATTAAGCTAAGCTTTCTCTACACCCTAGCTCTGATTGAGGCTACATTCTGCACTCTCTTCTTTCCTTCTCCCCTGTGTACTCTATTAAAGAAGTGCTTTGTCTGTATAGCGTGCAAATACAACACACTGGGCAGGATTCTTCAGCCTCCTAGCTGTGTGTTTCCCATTGGTGGGAGATGGCACATTGTTTACTAGCAGTAGGACTCTCTGGTCCCGCTGCTGTTAATGGGAATTCCCATTGATATCACCACATGCCAGCAGGATGGAGAATCCTGCCGACATCAACGGCCAGAGAATTCCAGTCATTATATCTCACTATGTGTGACAATAATAAATCTCATCAAATCAAATTAAATTCAAATCCAAAACATTATAACTTGAATGGAAAAGTTAATTTATTGTGTTTATTTTACAGTATTAAAGCTGGTGTTGAGAGGCTGAGCAAGAGGTGAGTTCTGTTAACATATAACTGCAGTCAGAGTTTTATTGACACAATTTTTTTGTTTATCATTAGCGTCAATAAAGACCTTTTATCAGTATTAGTGATGAAATTTGATAATTCGGAGAGGTTATGGATGAAAAGGGAATGGTTTAGGTTAGAGGGTCATTGCTTTTTCTTAATTGGTCGGCGCAACATCGAAGGCTGAAGGGCCTGTTCTGCGCTGTAGTGTTCTATGTTATTGACTCTTGAGAATGTATGCCGAGATTGTATTGCGCTGCTCATCATAGAATCACAAAAGTCTGTCGACCTTGGGTGGGAATTTCCAGTCTCGCTTGAGTGAGGCCATAAAATCCCACCCATAATATTAAGAAATGGCTGAAGGCACTCAATACTGCAATGCCTATGGACCCTGACAATATCCGTGTAATAAAACTGAAGACTTATGCTCCACATCTTGCCATGCTCCCGCCCAAAATGTTCCAGTACAGCTACAACACTGGCATCTACTCCCCAATGTGGAAAATTTCTCAGGTATGCCCCATACACAATAGTGGACAATTCCAGTCTGGCCAATTACCACCCCATCAACTTATACTCTTGATCATTAGTAAAGTGATGGAAGGGGTTATTGACAGTGCTATCAAGTAGCACTTATTCAGCATCGAGCTTTTCACTGATGCTCAATTTGAGTCCTCCCAGGGTCATTTAGTTCCAGAACTCATCATAGTATTGGCTCAAACATGAAAAAATGGACTTCATGAGGTGAGGTGAGAATGACTACCCTTAACATGAAGGCAGCATTTGACCCAGTGTGGAATCAAGCAGACCTAACAAAGTTAAAATCAGTGGGAATTAGGGGAAAATCTCTATTGCTTAGACTCATATCCAACATGAAGGAAGGTTGTTGGAGTTCAATCTCCTCAGCTCCAGGACATCACTGCAGGAACTCCTCAGGCTGCTGTCTCAGGCCCAACTATCTTTAGCTTTCATCAATAACCTTTCCTCTATCATAAGGTCAGAAGTGAGGATAATTACTGATGACTGCACAATGTTCAGCATCATTCAAGACTCCTCAGACACTGAAGCAGTTCATATTGAAATGCAGCAAGATATGGACAAGCAATTTATGCCACACACGTGCCAGGCAATAATTATCTCTAACAAGAGAGTCTAACCATCTCTCCTTGACATTCAATGGTGCTACCATTGCTGAATAACCCACTATCAATATCCATGGAGTTACAATTGATCAGAGACAGACCTGGACTAGCATATAAATGCAGTGACCAAAAGAACAGATCAGAGGCAAGGAATTCTTTGGTGAGTAACTCACCTTCTGACTCCCCAATGACTGCTCATCATCTACCGGTCAGAAGTCAAGAGTGTGATGGAACACTCTCCACTTGTCTAGATGGGTGCAGCTCCAACAATACTCAAGAAGCTTAACACTATCAGGACAAAGCAACCCCGCATTGGCACCACATCCACAAACATTCACTCCCTCCACCACTGATGCACAGTAGCTGTGTCTGTATCATCGATGCACTGCAGAAACTCACCAAGGCTCCTTCAAATGCACACTCCAAAACTGTGATCTCTACCACCTCAGATGGATAAAGGCAGCAGATACTTAGGAACACCATCACCACCCTCCAAATCATTCACTATCCTGATTTAGAAATATTATCACCATTCCTTCACTGTCATTGGGTTAAATCCCATCTGAACCATGAAAACATCCACTGACCTCGGGCAGGATTTTTCAGCTTCAGAACAAGAGTGGCTGGAAAATCCCATCCTGGAGTTCCCGCCCAACAGCACTATGGGTATATCTACATGGATTACAAAGGGCAATTAGGAATGGGGAACAAATGGTATATCCGATGAAAGAATTGAAAAAGTTAGCTGTGGCTCTGTGATAGTATCTGGGTCAGAAAATGGGATCTCACTCCAGAGACTTGAACACAGGATCATGCCTAACACTGGGGGGCAGTGTAGATGGAGGTGCCATTATCAGGCCAGCATCACAGGGCATCTTTTGAACATCAATGATGATGCTCAAACTCCTGTGTGAAATTCCACCTAAATTTCCCTGAAGGCAGTGTTGTGATTTTCCTGAAAAAAAAATCTAAGTGCTGCCATTGCAGGAAAAGCTGAGTGTTTCCCGCCGGGATTGGGCAGCGCTAAACTGATGAGGTTCAGTCATGGTTTGGTTGCATCAAAGTCCTTAACATGAAAGACTCCAGCCAGCCTGGTTTCACAGAGATTGGGACACTCCCATATCAAAGAACAATGCCAAGCCCATACCCCCACCACTGCAATCCTTCGCAGCCACTCCCAACCTTTCACTATAAAGGGGCCACCTCCCCCACAGTTAAATGAACGGCTCACCTCCTCTCCTCACTAACAAATACAGGGATGAGGGTGAGCTAATCCTTCTCTTCCAGTCAGAGGCCTTGACATCCTCCTGCACTCCCCCCCCCCTTCCACACACACACACACATACACACAAGGGTCACACTGTGATATGAGGGCAAGAAAATCCCACCTCCTTCAGGTCTCCCCCTTCTGACTCCCTCAAAGAAAGAACAAAGAACAAAACAGCACGGGAAACAGACCCTTCGGCCCAACAAGCCTGCGCTGCCATTCCGATATTCCTCAAAGAACAAAGAACAAAGGACAAAGAACAACACAGCACCGGAAACAGGCCCTTCGGCCCAACGAGCCCACGCCGCCGTCCTAACGTCTTAATGACATATAGGGACCAATTTATTACCATGTCTACCCGTGACCCCTGTCCATGTTTATAAATCTATGGATTAAAAACCAAATTTGAGACAATTTAGGGAGAATTTGTTTTGCCACTCAGCCTAAGAACACATCTCTGGGATGTGGGAGGAAACCGGCAGTGCCAGCCTAACACTGCCTGCTGCCATTCTGGCAGGACAGCCTAACACTGCCAGGGTGGCATTCACAGGATGGCACTGGAATGGCCAGGGCACGGTCCCACCATGTACTGACCATCTGGGGTCTTGAAAGGCCTCTGACCACCCTCCTCCCCGTTTGGTCGTAACATCTATCCAAAAAAAACAGTGGAAACTAGATGGTCCTCACTCTGAATCCCTTGGAACATAATCTGAGTTGTGCCAATTTCTTTGTGACTGTAAACAAAATCCAGTACAGGCATGCTGTTCTGGCTTAAGAGATTGAAAAAGATGCAGTATGATAAAAAAAAGCAGTCAGACTATGCATCATAGGCAGGTCTTCAGATCAAGGAAGAAGACTGTTTAACAAAATGTGGTAAAACCAGTCGCAGTTTAAAAGTGGAAAAAATCTTTAGACTTATTGGAATGTGAATTGATTGTATCAATAATGAACTATTTGACCTTCCCTGGACGTCAGTCAGAAAAGCTTTTTATCAGCTAATGAAACATCTGTTCCTTGTGTAAACGAACCTCAACCAATTCCTTGCTGATCTGCTTTGGAGCCGTCATTCAAAGCCATTCTGAGTTTCCAGAGCAATGAAAATACGAAACTCCTCTCAATCAGAGTGCTTCAAGGAGCTTTCAGATTATCCTTATAAGAGAAAGGACAGGGATCTGCCTAGTGAAACTGATATCTCTGTCAATCAAAGTACTTCAAGTAGGTCTGGTAAAACTTGGGGCTTCTGAAATTCACCAAGAGCAATCCCTGCACTAGAATGGAGTGCTGCTGTGATTTTGAAGGATTTCAGGTCTTTAGGAGCATAGATTTTAAAATGACCAGCCCACTGCAAAGATTTGCCAGAACACAGACAATAAATACAGGTTTGAATCAGAAGGTTGCCTGAAGTCACCATCAAAAGAGTGATTTCCACATTTCCGTTTGCAAGGAGAAGTACAGTTATGAGACCCCCAATCATGGGGTGGGCCCCGAGTCAATACTTTTGCCTGCAACTCCCCAAGCCCCTGATCCCTTGAGGGAATCTTCCCTTGGCAGCCTGGTATTGGCAGAAAGGCTAATGGCACTGTTGAAGGCAGTACTTAGCTCTTTTCCCCCCACCACTTCTTCCACTCCCATTTGAAGTCCACAGTGCCTGGTCCCTGCTCGTTATGATAAGGAGAGATTGGCACCCATGACACCTCCTGCAGGGGCGAGGATGAAGATGGGAATATACCAGGAGGGTAGAGCATCCAGCCAATATTTAAATGTGTTTAAAGCAGGAGTGAGACACTCCCAGGTTCTCACCTACTCTGGGAGGGAACCTGGTAGGGAAATCGAGGGATCCAGGTTCATAACTCATTGAAAGTGGAGTCACAGCTGGATAGAGTGGTGAAGAAGGCATTTGGCATGCTTGGCTTCATTATTCAGTTCATTGAATACAGGAGTCGGGACGTCTTGTTGAAGTTGTTCAAGACATTGATAAAGCCGTTCTTGGAATACTGTGTACAGGTCTGATCACCCTATTACAGAAAGAATATTATTAAATTAGAAATAATGCAGAAAAGATTTGCTAGGATGCTACCAGAACTTGATGGTTTGAGCTTTAAGGAGAGGCTGGATAGACTGGGACTTTTTTCCCTGGAGCACAGGACGCTTAAGGGTGATCTTATAAAGGTCTATAAAGTAATGAGGGCTATGTAGAGAGAAAGTCAGCATCTTTTCTCAAAGATGGGGAAGTCTTAAACTAGGGGGCATAGGTTTAAGGTGAGAGGGGAGAGATACAAAAGGGTCCAGAGAGGCAATTTTTTCACACACACAGTGATGAGTGTCTGGAACAAGCTGTCAGAGGTAATAGTAGAGATGGATACAATCATGTCTTTTAGAAAGCTTTTAGTCAGTTACATGTATAAGAATGATATGGAGGGATATGAGCCAAGCATGGGCAATTGGGACTAGCTTAATAGTAAAAACTGGATGGCATGTACAAGTTGGGCCGAAGGGGTTGTTTCCATGTTGTAAACCTCTATGACTCTTACCTGATTAGGGCAAGTGCAGTGGTCTTGGTGACTCGCAATGGGTTGGAAGCAGCGAGAATCCCAATTTGGCCCTCTCATCTGATTCAACCATTTGGCTAAAGCCCTATAGGATCTCCCCAATGTTTTCACCCATTAATCTGGTTATCTGTAAAACAAAAAAAATCTAATTAATGGATTTCAGTAAATTTCCTACACAAACGGAACTTTTGGTGAAGATGCGGATCTGGATTCCGATACTGGAATTTGTTTAAGGAACCATTAACATTGGAATTTAGGGTGAGCAGTTTTTTTTAAGGATATTGTTTGTTAGTTTAGAATGTTCTGGAAAATCTCAGTTTCTATGGTAGAATTTGTCACAGTTGTCAACATGAGAGGAGGGGAGGCACTTGTCGAACGATATTATTGCTAGATTATTAATCCAGAAGCTCAGCAAATGTTCTGAGGACCTGGGATTGAATCCCACCACAGTAGATGGTGGAATTTGAATCCAATAAAAAAAATTCTGGAATTAGCAATCTGCTGATGACCATGAAACCATCATGATCAGAAAAACTTATCTAGTTCACTAATGTCCTTTAGGGAAGGAAATCTGCTGTCCTTACCTTGTCTGGCCTACATGTGACTCCACAGCCGCAGCAATGTAGTTGACTCTTAACTTCCCTCGGACAACTAGGGATGTAGACTTTACATGTGAGTCCAGCAGAAGAAGCTGGCCCTGAAGATAAACCTGTTATTTATTTAGTTGATTCAATCTGATCTCACCAGCCTGAAGATCGGCTGGTTAAACAGTAATGAAGAGCAGTACATTGGCACAGCGGTTAGCACTACTGTCTCACAGTGCCAGAGACCTAGGTTCAATTCCCGGCTTGGGTCATTGTCTGTGCTGAATTTTCACATTGTCTTCATGGGTATCTTCCGGGTGCTCTGGTTTCCTGACCCAGTCTGAAAAATGTGCTGGTTAGGTGCATTGTCCTGCTAAATCCTCCCTCAGTGTATCTGAATAGGCGTTGGAGTGTGGCAGTCAGGAGATTTTCACAGTAACTTCATTGCAGTGTTAATGTAAACCTACCTGTGACACTAATAAGTAAACCTCAAATGAAAGAGGTATAAGGTTAGGCCTCATAAAAGAAGTTTCTCTTCGATTATACTGGAAGCCAAATACAGTACAATTACAAACTGTTTTGTTTTAATAGGTTGATTGATAAACGCAGAGATAACCTTCGAAGCAGCAGCATTAACACCCTAGAGAAGTTTGACTTTGAACCTAAGGAGCCAAGCTCGGAGCACGAGGAAGAAGCAGAAACAAATGGTAACGTTTGGCTCCTCGTGATTGACAAATGTGACCTGGGCTTTGAAGTTAAACCTACACAAACCTCTACCCGTATGTCCCCTGTTAAATACAGAAACAGCGGCCAACTGGGCTTATGCAAATATACCGTGGGATTCTGATGAGCTATAAGACTGAATATAGAGTGACTAACTCTAATATTTGAGTTAGGTTGAACTGATCTTAAATTATAAGCTACCTAACTATTTTTGTCTGCACCTATTTCTAGGCTGTGTCAGTTTTGACTCAACTCCTTTTATCTATGGGGAAGCAGTAGTCCAATGGTATTATCACTAATCTATTAATCCAGAAACCTAGCTAATGTCCTGGGGACCCGGGTTCGAATCCCACCATGGTAGATGATGGAATTTGAATTCAATAAAAAATATCTGGGATTAAGAATCTACTGACGACTGTGGAACTATTGTTGGTTATCATAAAAACTCATCTTGTCCATTAATGTTCATTTGGAAAGGAAATCTGCCATCCTTACCTGGTTGGGCTTACATGTGACTCTAGACCCACAGCAATGTGATTGACTCTCAACTGCCCCTGGGCAACCAGGGATGGACAATAAATGCTGGTGAGCCAGTGATGTCTGTGTACCACAAATGAATAAAAATATTTCCAAATTTCATGTCATCTGAAATTCTGAAATTGTGCTGTGCACACCTGAGTCTGAAATGGCTTCGCAAACCATTCAGTTCAAGGACAATTAAGGATGGGCAATAAATGCGGGTCCAGTCCGTGATGCCTACATTTCATGAACCAACTAAAAAAAATTGAAAGGGACTGCCAGTAGATAGGAGTTGTGGCCAAGAAACAACTTGATGAGAAAGGAGGGGTGGAAAGAAGCCCAATCGATGAAGTAGCAATAATATGATATGGTCACCATCTTTCCTTTAGTTGCTAGCCGACTGGATAAGGCATTTTCTGATATGTTACTGGGTCATAAGGATCAGAGTGTGCTCAGGATCAGCCTCTGTCTGTGTTGAGTGAGTTGACGTCAGTGGAGGCACAGCAGTCAACCTCAATGCTATACTCAAAGAAAAAGCAATATCAGTCACAGTCACCGATAGGTCGGTGGGATGAGTGTAGAAAAGAACATAGTAGCCAGAGGCTTATGTTGATCGGGTTGGCATACACATAATCTTAAACCATGTAAAATCACGGGAGAAGGCAGATCTTTGCATATCCATCTTTGCATAATCATTTTTTTTAAGTTCGATATTATCTTTAGCTTTTTTATTTAATCGTGAATGGTGGGTCGTCCACTTGGATTTTTTTCTCATTGGAATATCTGTGTGCTGAAAGATTTCTTTAACTGTCTATCCCTGCATCTCTACTAACCTACCCTTTCACCTCATTTGCCAGTTCACTTTAGTTAGCTCTGCTTTCATGGTCTCATAATTGTCGTTATTCAAATTTAAAATACTAGTCTTAGACCCACTCTTCTCTCCCTCAAACTGAATGTAGAATTCCATCATATTGTGATCACTGTTAGCTACAGACACCTTCACCCTAAGGTCATTTAATTAACTCTATCTCATTGCACAATAACAGATCTTGAATGGTCTGTTCTCTGATTGGTATCACAGCATTATGATTGTATTTTTCTGACAATATCTCATTGTTTCTTCTTTTCTGCCCTTTCCTACTGTACGGTTTGCTAGAGGACCTGTGAACTGATTCCACAACTGACATTTTGTCTTCAACATTTCTCAATCTTACCCAAACTACTTCTACATCCCGGTTTCCTAAACTTAGGCCGTTGCTCTCTATTGCGCTAATATGATCATTATCTAACATAGCCGCTGCTCCACCATTTCCAAACTTTCTGCCCTTCCTAAATGCCATGTTCTCTCAATAACCATTTTCCAATCAATATCATCCTGAAGCCATGTATTTATAATGGCTATTGGATTGTACTTAATAATTTCTATTTGCATTAACAGTTTGCCTGTATTGTTTTGAATGCTATATGCATTCAGATACAGAGCCTTTAGTTTTGTTCCTTTATTATTTTTGTAAACTCTATCCTTAACTTGGAGGGAAGACAGCATGGATTCATCAAAATGATATCTGGGCTTCAAAGGTTAAATTATGAGAGATAACACAAACCAAACTTGAATTTCCTGGAACTGTGAATGTTTGATTTGATTGGAGTCTTCCAGGTTATAGGAAACAGATAGGGTAAGTAGAGAGAAACCATTTCTAGAATTGTAAAAGCCCTACAATGTAGAAGGGGCCATTTGGATCATCAATTCTGCATGGACAGTAATCGCACATATTTACTCTGCTAAACCGAACACTAAAGAGAAATTCAACATTGTCAATCAACCTAAATTACACATTTTTGAAGTGTGGGGGGAAACCAGATCATCTGGAGGAAACCCATGCAGACACAGGGCGAACATGCAAACTCCATACAGACAGTCACCCAAGGCTGAAACTGAACCTGTGTCTCTGGAGCTGTGAGGCAGCTTGCCATCCTAGGACATCCCTAAATGGCATTTCTACTGATTAAGAAGCCGAGAACTAAGGACACGGTCTAAAATTCAGAGCTGGACTGTATAGGAATAAAATGAGGACATAATTCCTCACGCAAGATAGATAAAAGTTTGGATCATCTGCAAACAGCAATTTGATGTTGGATCAATTATTAGGTTTCAATAAACAGGTTTTTGTTAACCAGAACTATTAAAGGATGCGGGGTGGGGGTGGGGGGTGGAGGGTGGGGAGGGGTGTGATTTGTAGGTGGGCAGGGCGAGATGTATGTAAATGGAGTTAGGTCACAAGTCAGTCTAGATTTGAGTGAATGGTAGGACAGGTTTGTGAGGAAAATTGGCCTCCTTCTGTTCAAATATTCGTTGCCTCTGATCATTATCCAATGGTTAGTGTGTGGAGTTGTGACTCAGTTGTGAAACAGTCAGTTGAATAATAATCACTCTCTATGCTCACACACAGAGAATGATTGATTGGGTGAGGTAACTACAAAATCCCAACTAGGCCAGAAATTAGTATTTAGCTCAAGAAATCTGGGAATCTTCAGCTTGTTCCCTTTCAATGTTCAGGATATCCAAGTCCCTGGAGCATGGTGATTGACAGATTGGCAACACTATTCTTGCGCTTTCTGGAAATGGTGCATCAAGCCCAAGTGTTGGGGTGGAGACTCCTGGAACTGCACATCATCAAGATCATCTCTTCCTTTATTATTTGGATTACGTTAAAAGAGGTGAGAACATTAACACAGATAAAAGTGCTTGCCCTAAGGAGAAATTGATGAAACACGAGGTCCATGAAAGCTTTTTAAATGAGATGAATTTCAAGAGTGAGGATTGGGTGTGGGAGTGGAGGGTATGTTGGTATGGGTGAGTAGAAAGAGAGTGTGGATAAATGGAGTTAGGTCAAAGGTCAGTCTAGATTTTCTCCTCAAACCTGGTAGGACGAGGTAAATACGTGGATTTCTGGGGATAGGACCTAGATGGGATTGTGGTTGGTGCCAACTCGATGGGCCAAATGGCTTCCTTTTGCACTGCACAGAGTCTATGAAATCTTCATTGAGGAATCTATTTATTGAGCATCAGTATTTATACCTGTGTAACCAGGCCAGGCAGCAGAATAAAATAGTCTGGAGTCAAATTTCCACAAAGGTTTCACAATATTCCATACTTGGTGTTGTTGTTCCTGTTGGAGCTATGGTGGGGGATTGGGAAACGTGTGTGGGAATTTCCAAATATCTGGTACTTGAACAATTTTCTGTCAAAAAGCTGTATTCGGGACCTGGAAGTTTCCTTCCAACGGGCAACGACAAGGCAATCGGGGAATCAAACCCAATTCTGGAAGAGAACAACCTCCATTTATTGAATCTTTATATTCCTGTTAACCTTTTACTTTACAGATTATCCGCAAGCATAATGGAGTGATACCCCTTTGTACAGTCCCCAGCTTCCATGCCCCCTCAGAGTTCGTAACTCCATGCTATAGATTGCACTGACAAGTAGAGACAGAGCAAGCATCCTTACCAGGACATCTACCTTGACCTTCTGATTGCTGTTTATGTCTGGCCAATCTATCTCTCCAATTCCCCTTGTGTAGTTGATCTGCTGCTAACAAGCCCTGACTCCTGCATCTCACAGATCCACACACAATTTTACTCCATTAACAGAAAGTTGCATTCTGGTTTCTGTGGTCAGGTGCAGCATGTCTTCAAGTACTAATTGCACCCAGGTACAGAACGCTCCCAGGTACAGAACGCTCCCAGGTACAGAACGCTCCCAGGTACAGAACGCTCCCAGGTATGTTATGTTTCCAGGTATAGAACATTCCCAGGTTTAGAATTCTCCCAGGTATTAAATGGCCCTAGGCACAGAAGGTCCTGAGGTATGGAACATCCCTCTGTATAGAACCATCCCCATGCCACCCGCCAAGTACAGAAAATCCACACCCTCTCCTATCCTCCCCTGCAGCCACAGAGCAACCCCAGATATAAAACCCCTTCCCCAGCTACAGAAACACCCGCTCAGATACAGAATGTCTGCCCAGGTACTGGATGTGGTACAAAACATCCCCCAAGTACAGAACCCTGCCCCCAGGTACAAAACCCTCACCCCGCACACCTGTAAAGAACACCCCCCGCCCACATCCCTCCTCCAGGTTTAGAACAACCCCCACCAGGTACAGAACTTCC